>OY992878.1:144903419-145503419 GCA_963921405.1 Cepaea hortensis
AGGATGTCGCAGTCAACCTCAGCATTTTTTTTTTGGCTTTTTGTGATTTCTTGGCAAGTTTACGTTCAGTAGTTTGCCATTGCTTTCTGAACGGCCGGCACTTATACCATTTTATGAAAACAAGTACAAGATAGTCTGCTTCTAAATCGCCAGTAGCTGCGAATTGCATTCGCAACCCCTTCTCCACAGCACCAACTGTGATATGTAATGACAGTGATAAACTAATTTATTTAATAATTTATCTTCATAGTAATATAACTACAGAAGACATATAAGGTGACTACCAGGTGGGTTTTAGACAAAACAGATCAACAATAGATCAGATATTTATCTTACGACAAATAGCCGAGAAAAATTTGGGAATATAAAAGAGATCTCCATAACATTTTTTTGGATTTTAAAAAGGCTTACGATAGTGTCCATAGGAATAGTCTATGGGATGCTATGCAGGAATTTTGAATACCAAGGAAGCTAATCAACATGACCAGACTATGCATGGAAGATACTTATAATGTAGTAACATATAAAGGCAGGAAATCAGACCTTTCCAAATAACATCTGGCTTGAAACAAGGTGATGCACTATCGCCGCTATTCTTCAATCTGGCTCTAAAGAAAGTTGTAAGGAAGGTAAAGGAGGAATGTCATATTGGAGGAACATCCAAGCTGCTTGGTTATGCAGATGATATAGATATTATAGGGGAAAATGAACAAAAGACATTGGAAATATTGACTCACTTAAAGGAAAAAGCCCAACAGATGGGGCCTGTTATCAACCAAGATAAGACAGAATATATGGTAATTTCAAGACAAGGAGTGGCTAAAAACTCTGGCCACATACAAATAGATAATATGACCATTAAAAGAACGGAAACATACAAATACCTGGGTACAATCTTCAACTGCTCCAACATCATAAGGGAAGAAATACAAACTAGAATCAATTCTGGAAATAAGATATACTATGCACTACAACATCTAACAAAATCAAATGTGCTACCTCGTAACACCAAAATCACAATATACAAAACACTGATCAGACCAGTTGTGCTGTATGGCTCTGAAACCTGGAGTACAACAAAAGGAGACGAAGCCTTGTTACAAACCTTTGAGAACAAAGTTTTAAGACGCATCTTTGGACCCATTAGGGATACACAAATTGGACAGTGGAAAAGAAGAAGTAACAAAGACATTTATGATCTGTTTAAGTCCCCGCTAATCACTGGTATCATGAAGGCTAATAGACTACAATGGCTGGGGCATATAGAAAGAATGGAAGACAATAGGGAAACAAAACTCGCTTACACTGAGGAAATAAATGACCATAGACCCCAAGGTAGACCAAGAAGACGGTGGAGAGATAATATATATAAGGCCTACAAGCACTTGGAATAAATGACTGGCAAGAGAAGGTCAACCAGAGAGACGAATGGAGACGGATTGTATCTGCAGCAAAGAACCTCAATGGCTCGGAACGCTGAAGAAGAAGAAGAAGTAATATAACTAATTCAATCACAACATTCTCACTCAAAGACCCACATTTTTGAGAATCACTATTGGTTGACAGCAATTAGAGACAAGAAGGAGAGAATCACTATTGGTTGATACACTGCTTTCTTTGTATTTATTCATACTGACATATAAGGGTTAAAGAAGAAGAAGGTTGACAGCACTCTAATATGTCCCTATGGCTGCATACTAACTGCATCAGTGATCACATAGACATGAATCTCCCAATAAATTATTTATTATACAGTGAAACAGAATAATTTAAGTCTGTGCTCTGACCACTATGATACCACAATAAAATGAATATAACTCTCACAGACATGATTCATTTGTCCATTTCCTATGTTAACATAAGCAAATACCCCCATTCAGCAAGTCTGAATAATGTTCATAAACAGATAGTAACCAGGTCATCTGTAGGCTCAGCAAATGTTTACAAATAATGGTAGTATTGCAAAGTTTGGTTATTACTTTACTGCCATGGGAATATATTATGAATACACTATTAATTGTGAGCGCGCGTTCACACGCGCACGCACACGCGCACACACACACAGAGAGAGAGAGAGAGAGAGAGAGAGAGAGAGAGAGAGAGAGAGAGAGAGAGAGAGAGAGAGAGAGAGAGAGAGAGAGAGAGAGAGACAGGTAGGCCCTGCTATACGTCGCTTTGGTTTACGTCATTTCACAATAACGTCGTTGTCACAATGTTCACTTTACATCGCTATGTTCCGCCATAACGTCTTCACCTGTGTTGCGCATTACATGGCGTGCAAACAAAAAGGCTTGGATAACAGGAACATTATTCAAGGAATAGGTAACTGTTTATGCTATTCCTGCTCTAAAGGAATACTGTGCTAGAGAAAACCTAGCATTTAAGATATTGCTGCTATTGAATAATGCCCCTGGTCATCCAGTCAATCTGGAAGACTTGTCTGAGAACATCAAGTTCGTATTCATGCCACCAAACACGACTTCATTGATCCAGCCAATGGACCAAGGTGTAATTGCAACTTTCAAAAGTTATTATTTGCGTTGCACCTTCTCACAGCTCATCAAGGCTACGGACGGTAAAGGTAAGCCTACCATTAATGGATTCTGGTGATATTACAACATCCTCAAGGCCATTGACAACATTGCGGATTCATGGAGCGAGGTAACGTCAGCATGCATGAATGCTGTGTGGTGAAAACTGTGGCCAGAATTTGTGCACGACTTTTGTGAATGTGACGATGTTCATGCTATTCAATGAGTTGCTTGTATTACATGGAGAAGATTTGTCTAATGAGGACCTAATGCAACTTGTCATGCAGAGAGCTCAGCAGGAAGAGGAGCACCCTGTTACAACCCCCACACCTTGAATGTTGACAGCTGAACGTTTGTCACAATTCTTTCAATTGATTGATGTGGCAATGGACATAATAAATGAGGATGACCCAAACAGAGAACGGAGCTCCAAAGTGTCGAGAGCAGTAACAAGCACCATCAACTGTTACAGGGAGCTTTACATTGACAAAAGGAAACAGGCTGTGCAGCAGACATTGGACAAAATTTGTGTTCAAGCAGAGAAGAGCCAGGAAAAGAGGCAGGAAGAGATTACAGTTTCATCCTCAGATGGAGAGGCAGAATTTAATGCCTCCATGTCCCAATAACTCTACCACTCGCCCTCCAAACCACTTCTATTTAGCCAATAAATATCAAGAACCATCAAAATAAACATTACTGTGGTACACAATACACTGTATTTAATTTAATTCTGTGGGAAATAGCGTTTTGCTATACGTCGTTTCACTTAACGTTGCGTTTTCCAAGAACATAACCCTGATGTTAACCGGGGCCTACCTGTATGTATATATATATATATATATATATATATATATATATATATATATATATATATATATATATATATATATATATATATACATCCATTGGCACCTTGCCGTCTTGACAGACGATAGTTTGTGCTTTAAAAAGGCATAATAACTTTTAACTATGGCGGTAGCGAGTGTGACTGATAAGGCCAATTTGCGCTGTAAATGTCCGTTCACAGTGGGTGCATCTGAACACGTGGTCATTTCCACCATCATGCACCATCTTACGTCTCAAACGCTTGGTGTGTGACTTATCTGCAATAATTTTCTCCTTTGACTTTATTCCATTTCTGATATTTGCCCTCCATGCAACACGTTCAGCGGCGACTTGCTCCCAATGTGCATTATCAATGCCTGTATCAATCATGTCCCACTTACACACATCTTTGTATCGTAGTAGAGGCCGACCCTGAGATCTCTTACCCATCTGTAATTCACCAAAAAAGATATCCTTTGGTATTCTACCATCATCCATCCTCCTAAGATGTCCTATCCATCTAAGTCTACGAAGACTGAGCATGGAATAAACTGTCACACAACCTGATCTTTCCAATACTTCAGTATTTGTGATTTTGTCTTGCCACTTAATACCAAGAATTCTTCGCAAACACCGCATATGAAAGCTGTTTAAATTGTTCTCTTGGTGTGAGTAAGTTGTCCAGGTTTCACTGCCATAGAGAAGAGTACTAAGGACACAGGCTTGATAGACAAGGACTTTTGTTTTGGCAGTAAGCTTCCTGTTCTCCCAGACTCTTTTTCTTAACCTGTTCATTGTTGTTGCTGCCTTACCAATCTGGATGTTGATTTCCTGATCTAGGGATAATTTGCTATTAACCACTGATCCTAGATATGTAAAATGGTCTACTATCTCTAGTTCAGCGTCGTCAATAAAGATTGATGGTACCCCATGTGCACCTTGTGACATAATCTGTGTCTTCTTTTTGCTAATTGTTAAACCAAATTCAGAACAAGCATTGGAGAATGCAGATAGTAGACATTGCAATTCTTCCTCAGAGTGGGTCGTAACTGCAGCATCATCTGCAAAAAGCAACTCTCTGATCAGTACCCTCCTAATTTTGGTCTTAGCCTTCAATCTCTGAGCATTGTAGAGGCCGCCATCTGAGCGTGAGTGAATGTATATACCACCATCCTGATCACGAAATGCATATTTCAGTAGAAGTGAAAAGTATATTCCAAAGAGGGTGGGAGCTAGTACACAACCTTGCTTAACTCCACTCTTGATTTCAAATTCTTCAGAAGTTGCACCATCAAACTTGATTATACCCTTCATGCCTGTGTGGAACGATTCCACAATGGACAGAAGAGTTGGTGGGCAGCCAATCTTCTTTAGTGCCTTGAACAGACCCTCACGACTGACCAAATCAAATGCCTTTGTGAGGTCGATGAAGGCAATAAACAGTGGTTGATTCTGTTCACGGCATTTTTCTTGCATTTGTCGCAATGAGAATATCATATCAGTGGTAGACCGGTTCTGTCGAAAGCCACACTGTGATTCGGGGTAGACTTGATCTCCTAGGACTTGAAGTCTGCGCAGAACAATTCTGGCAAATACTTTTCCAACAATACACAGAAGTGAGATACCCCTATAGTTGTTGCAGTCGCTCCGATCGCCCTTGTTCTTGTACAGTGTTATGATGCTTGAATCTTTGAAATCCTGTGGGACTTGTCCTTCACACCAGCATAGCTCTATTAGCTGGTGGATCTGTAGAGTGAGCGTGTCTTGCCCACTCCTGATAACCTCTATTGGAATCCCATCCTTACCTGGAGCCTTGCCAGATGCAAGTTCATTTATAGCACACTTAACTTCTGTTATGGTGGGAAGTGTGTCCAGGTGGTCAAGAGTTGGTAGAGCCTCTATGGCGTTGAGGGCATCATCCGCTAGTTTGGTCTCACTTGAGTAAAGCTCCAAATAGTGCTCTACCCATAATGGTGGCAAACCCACAAGAGGTTGCCAAGCGCAGGGACAATAGTCTTTCATTTCCTCCTGCTGGAATTTCAATCATTCCCAGTAGCGAATTCTTCACTGCAAAGCCCACACCGTGTTGCCTTTTTTCTGCCTGCCCTCTACCCTTCCAGAAAAAGGTGTAGTTGTTTTCCCTGAGTGACCCTTCCTCAGCGAGGCGAGTCTCCTGCAGGCCAGCAATATCAATGTTAAGACGATTGAGTTCGGCATCAATCACAGCCGTTTTTCTCACATCGTCAATATTGGTCAAGTCAGTGGAAAATCCTGGACACATGGTTCTCACGTTCCAGGTTGCAAGCCGTAGCTTGAGGTTTCTATTTTTATTTTTGTTTGTACCTGGTGCATTGGTTTTACAGCCTGCGATTCAGATTTTGTCCTAGCCCCAAGCACCCATTGAAGCAGGCAGGCTGTGGCGGATCAGCACCCAATTGGCTGGGGGCTGCCCAGCTTGAGGCGGGCGGTAGCTGATCAGTGACACCTATAGGTGTCTCCCACCGTCAGAGGCAACGCGTGGCGCCCCATGTCTACGCCAACTGACAAGGACTTATAACCCGTAACAGTTGCCTCTTGCTTTGATTCCGAGACCAGTTAAGACCAGGGATGGAGTTATTGCCTCTCCATAGCACAAAGCCTGGGCTAAAATATAGAGATCATGTGTTGCCCATGCAGCATGATCCCTCTCTCGGCCTGCCTAGTTCACTCCAGAGGAAAGGTAACACCCCTACATCTGGAACAAGACAAGCTGCAGAAGCTGCCGGATCAGCAAAGCAATGCTCTAACTGTCCGCCTGTCGGAGCTTCGATCCTAGACCAGTCGCCAACCAAGGCTTAGGGCCTGGTCTGCCCTGCCATGACAATTTTGTCTTTAGCTTGCATTTCCTCGCACCAGGGTAAGGCTTGTACCCTCCCAATTGCGCTCTTCCGCCCGAAGCCGTTGGCACAATGTGGGGTGTCGGGTTTGGTAAGCGCCGCCCAACGTTCGGCGCTAACAGAAACCAGGTAGTACCGTCTACTGTTATACGGTAGCTCAGTCATATCTGACTAAGACCTGACTTATATATATATAAGAATATTTTAAAATTGTCCATGTCAGTACACTAAACGCTACATTCTGAGCGTGAAGAGAACAGATATTCCTCATAAATTATCAATTACTGATAGAAATATAAACTATAAATCAAGCTATCTTGAAGTTAGAAATAATCACAATAAACTGACAAATCTAACTATGTCTTCCTCGTCTGCCAACAGAGGAAAAGACTGGCCATCTATTCCTTCATGGATTTAGGCCTACAAAATATGATGGCCCTATTCACATCACAGACTCTTATCAGGGTCCTGCTTCAGGACATGTTTAAACAAGCTACCTTGGTGACAGAAAAATGAATCTACCACTACCAGTACCAATAAGTTATGCATTGATTACATAGAGAAAACAGAATAACTGCCCAAGCTTGTGAGCATACTACAATGATATCACAACAGAATAAATATACATCTCCCAAACAATGTCAAACATTAGTTTTCCATTCACTCCCGAATTTAAGGGGGGTTACATAATTATTATTATTAATTATTATTGAATAACATACCTTTTCCTTCTTATTAAATAGTTCAATTCAATACCTGTAAAATTATATTTATTTTGAAGTGCCCCTTTCTCTCTATTTTCTCGGTTATATTGGTTTATTTTTTTAATTACTGTCATTGTATTGTACATCCAAACAATGTACTAGAAATACAAACCAAAATATAAGGTGGATGACAACAAAGACGACAGCACTTCTCCACGGACATTCCCAGACCAACAGGCTCTGGCACTTCATTATCAAAGACTCGTACGGGCCCAGCAGAGTAACAAGTTTCCGCTCCATTCCCCACTCATCTCCTCCGCCGCCATAGTCATGTGAATCAGACATTATTTCTGCTGTACATGAATAATATTGACATTTATTAGGTTCGATGCAGTGATGTTATTTAACACAAACAACAAGCGAAATGTCAAATGGGGACGGACGGCGATGATGGTGTCTGTCGGGTCTATTATTGTTTACATTATTGTCAGACGTACACGGGGAATTGTGGGTAGCTTAGATAACATTTGCTAAGTATTCTGTTAGAAATGTTAATACGTTTAAATTAATGTCTCGTGTTTTATAAAAGATCTTAATATGTTTTGTTTAACAATAATGAAAAGATTTAAGTAATATTTCAGTGACAGCTGTTTTATTATTTAAAATACGTATGACACATTTCTCTGAGAGTACAAACCTGTAGATGCGAAATCAATTCGAAGGCCACAGTCCACAGTCGTAAAAAATGAAAGCCACAAAATGTAACGATATGCCATGGCTACTGGTGTTCTATATAAAAACAAAAGAGACTACCCAACAATATGCATGTGTGTAGAGATATAGAGACGAATGTTGCGAATTCCTTGGACTGCCAGAGTAACTAACAACGACTGCCTGAAACAGGCTAATGAAACTAGAACATTTTATAATAATAATACTATTACTAATTAATACTTAACACAACAATAATCAATAAGAAAGAGAACACTAAACAAACAGCTTTCTTCGGTTATGAATGTGATGAGAAAAGAAGCATTGGAGAACATCGTGACAACTGGAAAGATCGAAGGGAAGAGCGGCAGAGGCAGACCAAGAGAAAAGATGCTGGGTGGATTGAGACGGTGGCATGGAGTAATATCATCAGCAGAGTTAATCCAGAACACCAAAGACTGAGATCTGTGGAGAGACATGAACGCCTACGCCCGCTGGCAGGGCACTTGATGATGATGATAGAAACTTTGACCATGTGCATCATTATTTGTAAAATCTTGGTCGCAATGTTTACACTTTGTCGCTGATTAGGTCAAAATCCTAAATATTTGAAGTAATGGCGTCTGATGTTAGTATTGCTGCAAATAAATACACAAAAGTCAAATGCTATTGACACATGCACAGACATTGCAAAGTATCTCTTCCTAGCTACTACACATCTAACTAAATGCTTGAGAATGATCATAGCTGATAGCGGCATAAGTATGAACTGAGGGGAATGTAATAATGAACAAAGAAGCAATGAAAGGCGTGATAAACAATTTTTTTTTAATACACGTAGCACTGAATGGATCGGCTCCGTGGTCAAAGTCTTGCGAACGCGGTTCGTGAGCCGCTTACCAGGCGTTCGAAACGCAGCCGCGACCGATTTGTGCAGCAGACCGTGTCGCGTTGCGTTATAATGTGTTGGTTAGTTAGTTAGTTAGTTAGTTAGTTAGTCGAGGTTCCAACTTCACAGCAACGGATCGTCCCCATTATGCTCTGTTCCTGTGCCAGTGAATATCACACAAAACGCTCCCCACTGCCCAATGTGAAAAGTGGAAAAGACAGGAGTCTCGACAAACAACAGCCCGCACAGATACACCGTGCATAGTGCCGCCGCCAGAATGTCAACACACTAGTCCCCCACGAAACACCCAGTTCATCTCTGATGGAATCGGCAGTCATTTTCCCATCTGGATGTTTCCTAGATGTTCACCCACACAGTCCACGAAAATACAGTTCATCGTCGATGGTTGTGGCAGTCAACCAGAAGCCCAGCAGCCACGCATTTCTGCATAAGGCAAACACCAGTCAACTCTGGGACATAGCCAGCTGCCATTGCTCCGAACATGCAGTCACGTTCCAAAACACCTCGGGCAGATTCAAAAGCATTTCACACGAAACTCACAGCTCAGTGTCGTGCCACGCACTCACTCAGTAGCACTGCGACGGAACCATAGCCTCCTTAGTCGCCTCTTACGACATGCATGGTGGTAGTCAACAGTGTTACTATTCTTTGCTTCCCTTATGGGCCCCGGCAACACACGGGAGTATAACGTGTTGGTATGGGAGCCGGTCGTTCAGAAAGCAGTGGCAAACTACTGAACGTAAAATTTTGCCTAGTACATCAACAGCAGCTAGAAAAAATGCTGATGTTGACTGCAACGTCCTGCAAGGGATATGCAACATTCAAAAAAGCACTGAATAAAGATGATATTAAAGCAGAAATTTATAACAAAAGGATAACAGAAGAATTGAAGCTAATCTGGAATCAAAGCTTCAAAGAGTTGAGTTGAGCTAAAAACTGACATCACTGCACTCAGGACATTCTCATACGCGCTCCGTCCCCTCGTTCAACAGCCAGCGAAGTCACACTACTAATCGTCACCACCGCTATCTGATTGAAAATTCTCCTGGTCTTCCCTCTCAGTTTTCAGATTCTACCAGAAAGGCTTGCATGCAAATTGTTAACTGCCTCTACAGAACATGCCAAGTAACAAATGAACTTAAAATTCCTTGCAATTTAAAAAAAAAAGAGAGCAACTTTTAAAAGAATATTTTGCTAATGAAACACATAACTACACTGCATATGAGAAGCGTAATATATGCATTATTATTTTCTAAAGTGAAAGAAACAAACTCTAAAAGGGTATAAATGAATATATAACCCACTGCAAAACGCATATACCAATGAAAAACATGTTAAAGATAACGCCCAAGAGAACTGCAAAGAAAGATTCAATAAGACATCGCAAAATCAAATATTCCCAAGTAGAGCTACTATTCCAAAGTAAAGTATTAACAAATCCAAGCTACTTATTAAAAAAGCTGTAAGTACAATAAAAGAATAACAAGGATGTATAACCTAAACAATATGAAATTGCAAAGATATGAGTATAAGACTAGACATCTATTCTTTGAAGGTGAAAAGCACAATATAAATATCATATTTGTCTGAAAGACACGAATAAAGACACAAATATACATTATAGGAAACAACAGTCATCATCATGTTACAGATTCTTTGCAGAACGTTGGTCTCATCCCGACCCATACTCTATGTTTATCTATCGCTTGTCAGTTCCTCAGCCTCATGTACGCTCTTGCCCAAAGTGTCAGCAATGTCAGTATCCATCTTGGTGCTGTTCGACCTGTTCCTCTCCGTCCAGGAACCACGATTTTGGTTACTGTTCTTGCCACACCACCGTAACCTTTAACATGGCCAGAGTATTTCGGTTTCAGAGACATGATAGGCCTACTATTCATAATACTGTTCACTCGCTAGTTTTCTACTTTGTTCAGATTTTGTAGAATGTCAGTATTTTTCCTTCATTCACGATATTCTAAGAACATTTCTTTGAAATTTTAGCTCAGAAACACCATTTTTTTTTCTCTAAAGATTTTAACTTGGTGATCTCTTACTGTGTTTTTCTGCAAATTGCATTTTTGCTAACATGTCTTTTTGCCAAGAGAAACAACAAGAAACTAAGCTTTACGGATCACTGAGTGAACTAAAACAGACATCATTTTTGTTCGTTCGTTCTACATGACAAAACTGGAGCTACAGAGCCACGGTATCTGGTGATTAGCACATTTGCTGCTTACCCAGTGGCTATGTGTTCAAATCCCCATAGTGGCGGATTTTTATTTTTTTTATTGACCTTATCTCCTAGGTCGATCCAGCTTAACATGAATACCTGCAAATGTACCTCTAAAGTCGGAGTGGGTTCGCCTGATGGGGAGGGTCATTGTTAATAGGTAAAGCTAATCCGCACGCAAAATTCAGTCCAGCACTACTAGAAGTAGTGTGTATTGACTACGCTTGAGTTCAAAGCGAGCGAGTGCAAAACACATTTTTTAAAAACCCGCAAATGTCCTGCGAAGTAATAGAGACCGTCGTGATATTGACCACATCTCCCATTGAGTGCAGATCGATATATAAATTAAGGGGTATACTTAGTATAATGAGTCACATCACCAACATTTCGCTAAGAATTATCATGCAAAGAGTTAAGAAAAAAATACAACCTGAAATAGGAGAAGAAAAATGTGGGTTTGTAGAAGGCAAGAGTACAGTAAATGCTGTGTGTATGCTGCGATCAGTTATTGAACGTTCTATAGAAGTAAACAAAGATCTACATCTTTGCTTTACTGACTACACAAGGGCTTTCGATAAAGTAAGACATGTCAATAAGATAGAGATGCTTGCAGATCTACAAATTGATGGGAAAGACATTAGACTTATAAAAAAAACATATATTAGAAACAACAAGCTGCTATAAGGATTGATAATGAATTAGGTCAATATCAGTCTATTTAGAGGGGTGTGAGACAGGGATGTGTAATGTTTCCAGAGCTTTTTTCCGTATATAGTGAAAATTTTTCAGAAATGTACAAGATATGAAAGGAATCATCATTGGAGGAAGAAACATCAATAACATTAGATATGTAGATGATACACTATTGATTGCAGACAATGAGCAGGATCTGCAACATTTAGTAGATGCGGTTTTTGCACACAGTGAACAACTAGAGTTAGAATTAAATTGTAAGAAGACACAGATTATGGTCGTCACTGAGAAGAAGGAAATACCACAATGTAATATACGAGTAAATGGGAATATTCTTAAACAAGTGAATCGGTACAATTATCTCGGAACAATCATAACATCAGATGGGAGATGCCTTGAAGAGTTTAGAACAAGTTAGTTAGTTAGTTAGTCGACAGATCATCCTCGTTGCACATCGAACCATTCAGTCCATAAGTGCTCGGATCCCCTCCTCAGCAAATCCCGCAGCATGTAGCGGCTAACGACGCCAGTTCTGTGTTGGTTTATCAATCTTCTTTGGCTTCCTGCGTAGTGTTCTTGTTTGGCCACCCCTCTTTTAATTTGCTGCTCTAGCAGTCTGGCCATTGTTGTAGATTCACAGTCATCACTTGGTTCTCGCAAAAGTCTCACATCACGTAGAGCATTCAGAATGTCAGCCTGGTCCATGGCGCGTCCGCCCTCCACAGTAGCCTCACCTGCGAGCTTGTCAGCCCGCTCATTTCCTTGTACTCCCGCATGCCCTGGCACGAAGATGAAACTAATCTTTGCCAGCCGAGACCGCTTCAGAGGCAGCAACCATTCTCTTCGGATCGACCCCTCCTCTATCCTCTTGATCATGTTCATTGGGTCGCTAAGGAAACAAGCCCTGGTGAATGTCTGTGTCTCGAGCCATGTTATTGCTTTACTTACTGCCATGACTTCCATGGTCAGGCTACTTGTGGTTTCAGTGAAAGCACCAGAGTCCTCCTTCACAATTCTCCCTCCGGCCCGAGCTGTAAAGGCCCATGAGCTTCTCACATGTCGGACGACCGACCCATCTGTGTAGATGACCGCGTCACCGTCTAGCGAATTCTCGAAAATCAACGCTTGAACTTCAGCCTCAACAGCAGCCGGATTTTCTTGTCTGCATTTTCTATCTAGTTGGATGCAAACTGAAAAGGATGTGCAGAAGTCTGTTGGCACTTGCACCCACTCCTCGCCAGGTTCTAAGTCCTCAAGTGTACACACCTGTTGAAGAATGTCTTCGGCTTGACCCATCCACGACCGTCCTCTTTTTAACCTGCTGCCCTTCACCTTCCTAATTTCACTATGCAGTGGATGTTGTGTGTTTGCGTTAATTCTGAGGTAGGCGCGTGCCCTGCAAACTTGTATTCTCTCTTCAATGGTTGGAAAATCAAGAAGGTAGCGCATCGCCCTGCATGCTGTATCTCTTGTACATCCAAGAATAATGCGCATAGCTTCATTCTGTATCCTTTCCATCCTTTCTATCTGCTTATGGCTGAGAGTCAAGATTGCCATTGCATACTCCAAAACAGACATGACCAGCCCCTCGTACAGAAGACATAGATGGCGCTGCTCACAGTTTGCTGCCGCCATCACCCGCATCGCTGCCAAACCCCGCTTGGCCTTTGTTATCACCTGGTCTATGTGCACATTATAAGCAAGGCTTCGATAAAACCGTATCCCCAGGTAATTCATTGCCTGCGTTCTTTCCACCGTCTCTGAACACAGCATTACAGTTGGTGTTGGATTGTTGACAATATGATTTTTCAACGAGAACCAAGTCACTGTTGCCTTTGTTGGGTTGACCATTGCCCCAGCTTCATCACACCAAGTACTTATGCGATTGAGTTCGGTTTGTAGTTCCCCAGCAACCTCCTCTATATCCTTACCCTGACGATACACTAAAACATCATCGGCATATGACAATGTCCTGCCAGGTCCAGTGATCTGCTCACTGGTGATTCTCACTGTGTAGGCGTTGAACAGTACCGGAGATAATGGTGATCCCTGTGGTAGGCCAGGATATATTGTTGTTGGTTCCGAAGTCCAACTGCCACATCTAAAAACTACTTTCCGTTGGAAGAGGGCTGCAGCGAACAAGAACAAGAACAAGAATTCTTGTTTAGAACAAGAATCGCCATGGCGAAGGCAGCCTTTTAGAAGCTGAACATCATACTGACCAATAAAAGATGTCAATTGCTACGAGAAAAAGTGTTGAGGTGCTACATGGAGCCTGTACTTTTGTATGAATGTGAAGCGTAGACAATGAGCAGTCAAGCTGAAACACATCTGATGGCTGTGGAAATGTGGTTTCTGAGGAGAAGACAAAGAATACCATGGACAGACAGAAGAACCAATGACCAAGTCCTACAAGAAACAAATGAAAATCGTACACTGTTTAGAGAAATTAGACGTAGACAGTCATAATTTTGTGTACGTGTAATGAGAAGAAATAAATTTGAGAACTTGGTGGAACACTGAGCTGATCCACGACTCTGGTAATCGAGTTAAATGGCGAATCATGACTGCCCACGCTTACCGGCATGGCACATGATGGATAGATGGTATTAGCATTATATACACAATAAGCCAAAGGCTTGAAAAAAGGTCATATACTAACGTGACACAATCATCTTAATATGTTGATCTGCACGATGTTAATCATAGTTAAGTTACTTAGTTGCATTTGTTGTATGTGTGCATATGTGCGCACGTCGCTCTCTCTCTCTCTCTCTCTCTCTCTCTCTCTCTCTCTCTCTCTCTCTCTCTATCTATCTATCTCTCTCTATCTCTGTGTGTGTGTGAAAGAGAGAGAGAGAGAGAGAGAGAGAGAGAGAGAGAGAGAGAGAGAGAGAGAGAGAGAGCAACACAGGCCTAATTAAAATATATAACATGTCGATTGAAGATTCATGATCGCCACTGTCTTCTCCGGCCCTAATGTTACCGGGGTCATAATGGAAGCAAATATAGTGAAACCTCGGCTTTCGTCGATAATCCGTCCGAAAACAATTGGCGAAAACCGAAACCGACGAATACTGAGACAATTATTTCCATGTGAATCAATGTAAATCCAATTAATTCGTTCTAGATACTCCAAAATACATACCAAAAACATTTTATAGAGAATAAATATAGTGTTTAATACTAAAAACAATAAGAAAATAATATAAAATGAATATAAAAGACTAATGTACAGAATAAATGAACATTTAACATGTCATTTACCTTTCTGAAAACTCTTCTTGGCGTATGGAAGACGGCGAGGAGGGGAGAGAGGTGCAGATATTATTGTTTGGACGGGAAATCCCCCTCCATAAGGGCCTTAGCTATCAAGGCAATATTTGGTGCTAATTCCGTTCTTGGTATTCTTGTCTTTTGTATGCCAGTGCGACTCTTGAGTTTTTCAAACGATCCTCTACTGGCCTTAAAATTACTAAGTACAAAAGCACTCGTGTCAAGCATTTTCTGAGATCGGCATACAACAGTCTGGCCTTTTCACAAATGATTGCCCCCAAAACAGAATCGCCACCTAACTGTTTTTGATTTATCCAAATTAAAAATAACTATTCGACATCTTCGATTGTTTGCTGTCTCTGTTTCGTTAGCACATTCACGCCTTTCACTACATTAGCCTCCTATATTTCTTCCTTTTTAGTCACAACGGAACTTCCCTGATAGCGACTTCCCTTACAGGCGGCCGATTTCAGCAATCTTAATGCAGCTCTCGTATTTTTCAACGATTTCCTTCTTCAGCTCGATCTTTCTGGCTCTGGAAACTTTCTTTGGTCCCACGATCGAGCTAAAAGGAAATGGTTAACTTATTAGCATGTGATGCTCACACATTGAGAAACAACTCCAAACTGAGCAGAAGAACGCGTGGGTCCCTATGTTTTCGCAGAATCAGCAGCGAGGATACGTGGGCACGCCGACGAAATCCGAGACAAATTTTTCGCGGAAAAAAATCGATGAAAACCGAAGTCAAAGAAAACCTAGTAACACTGTAAACCTACCATGCATGTGGCGAGAGGCAACTAAGCAGAGCTGGCGTGAGATTAGCTACGTCAACCGGTATTCAATTTTAACTGCACATTCCAACACTGACCACAACTTGATTTTAATATTCAGCCTCAAAACAGACTTAAACACCTCGCTGAAGGAATAAATGTTCGGTGAACTAGCCTTCACACATTAACGTAATCAACTTAGTTTAGTTTAGTTTAGTCGACAGATCAACATCACGGCACACGGGTGTAACCCATAAGTGCTCCGCTCTGCTCCTCACTCAAGCCTGAGTCCGGAGAATCTTAGCTCAGTGCACGAACTTCGTAGCACCGGTGAAGATCCCGAAATACTTTGGGTAGATTTTTAACTCGAAATTTTGCCCGGGCAGAGCCGTTATGTTACTATTTTTCGATTTCCAACTGCCAAGGGATTCTTTACGTGCGCAACAATACACACGGCGTTCGATCTCACTACGCAGAAACCAGGGGAAATTTTGTTACTAGAAGTCCACGTGATAAAATCCCGGCTCTCACCGGGGCTTGAACCCGGGACCTCCAGCACTCGAGGTGGACACCATACCCCGAGACCACTCATCTTCCCTCTCTCAGTCACTCTCTCTCTCTCTCTCTCTCTCTCTCTCTCTCTCTCTCTCTCTCTCAGTCACCCGTTCTCTCTCCCCCCCCCCCCCCCCCACATCCCTTCCTTCCCTCGTATATGACCACTTCTGACTATGAAAACACACGCGTTGATCTTCGAGAATTCGTTAGACGGCGATGCTGTAATTTACACAGACGGGTCGGTTGTTCGACGAGTGAGAAGTTCGTGGACCTTTACGGCTCAGGCGGGAGAGAGAATTATGAAGGAAGATTCTTGTGCTTTTGCTTTGACCACAAGCAGCCTGACTATAGAAGTGTTGGCAGTAAGTAAAGCAATAACATGGCTCCAGACACAGACATTCACTAGGGCATGTTTCCTTAGCGACTCAATGAGTATGCTCAGGAAGATAGAGATGGCGTGGATTCAAAGAGAGTGGTTGCTGTCTCTGGAGCGGTCTCAGCTGGCAAAGATTAGTTTCATTTTCGTGCCAGGGCATGCCGGTGTCCAAGGAAATGAGCGGGCTGACAAGCTCGCAGGTAAGGCTACTGTGGAGGGCGGACGCGCCATGGACCAGGCTCACATTCTAAATGCTTTTAAAGAGAAGTAAGTCGTTCGCAAGAACCAAGTGATGACTGTGAATCTATAACCATGGTCAGGATGCGAGAACAGCAAATTAAAAGAGGTGTGGCCAAAAAAGGACTCTACGCAGGAAGCCAAAGAAGATTAATAAAGTAAAGCAACACAGTGTACTGGTGTCGTTAGTCGCTACACGCTGCTGGATTTACTGAGATCCGAGCACTTATGGACTGAATGGTTCGATGTGCAATGAGGATGATTTGTCGACTATTTAACTATTACCACTTCTGCCAGGCGGCAGTGTGTTTTCTTTTTCTTCTGACTGTTATTTCACATTGGAGAATAGGCCCTCGAACAACTTATATAAAGCCGTCCTATCTTTTGCTATCTCCTTCAGACCCCTCGTTGTTTTCTCCCACATTATTCATCTCTGTCTATATCTATAGTTTTCTTCTCCATGTGTTTTCAGGCTTCCTTCTATTTTGTTTGCCCTATGGGTTCCAATGACAGGAAATTATCTATTAATACTATTATACAGGTTTCTGAGTGTGTGTGTTATCCAGCTCTGTGTATTTTCTTAATCTCTTGCTTAGCTCGAATCTGACTAGTTGAGTAGTTCTTACCCCAGGCTGTTATATTAGTTTAGTAATATTTTGCGCAGGCATCGTTATTACATGTTTGTAGTTTATTAGTAATTGTTTTAGTCGTTCTTCGCGTTTCTGATCACTTCAGTGGTACACCTATAGCAGTGGTTCTCAACCGGTGGGGAATCAAGATGATTTCAAGATAGCGTTAATACAAGAACCGATTACTTGATATCGTTTTTCCCTTCATACTGCACGGTTCTGTACGTCTCACCCTTCTAAAATTCAATTTATAAGGTAGGAAGACCCACAAATCATGTTTTATGTGGACGTCTAGACGTGTTTTAGTATGTGCTATTAAAATTAGCTTCCATTATTGCGTATACTGTGTAGGGGCGGGGCGGGATTTTTAGGCAGGAAATACGAAAGGGGGGAATGACGCTCTGAAAATATGGTGAAATGGGTGGGGGTGGGGCAAATTTTTAGGTAGGAAATACGAAAGGAGGGGGGGGGGGTGATGTTCTGAAAATATGGTGAAGGGGAGCACGGGCCAAAAAAGGTTGAGAACCACTGACCTAGAGGCGTTCATAATATTAATATCAGATGGAAGATCCACAACATAGATTAAGAACAGAATATGTCGAGCAAAAGCTGCATTTCAGAAATAGAAAAGCACCTTATGCAAATAGGTCACTGTTATTACATGTAAGAAAGGAAGTACTGAAATGATCTTTTGCTGTATGGCAGTGAATTATAGAACGTGAATGAACAAATTAGGAAGAAAATAGAAGCAACGGAGATGTGGTTCCTGAGGCAAATGTTGCAAGCACCTAGGTCTGCCTATGTAACTTGGGCTAAATTTGTACTTCCACAAATTCCTATGTGCTTCGAAAGCTTCAAGTGCCTTGTGAATTATTTTAATATTGTTCACGGGTTATTGAGAGCCTGAGGCAAATGTTGCAAGCACCTAGGTCTGCCTATGTAACTAACAACGACTGTCTGGAAGAGTCTAATGAAAGTAGATCGTCATATTGCTATAAGAAAGAGACAAGCAGCGTTTTTTTTTTTTTTTTTTTTTTTATATATAATGATTACACCCAACATATAACAGAGAAAAACTGCAAGACATTACAGTCAAAGAGAAATTTACAGATGAAATAAAATGTAAACTTGAAACTCTGCAAAACCCTTTGAAGGAAAGCATTGACCAAACTTGGTTGAACATCAAGAATACAATTCAGTCTACCGCAGAAGAATGTCTCGGTGTGTTAACCACGCATAGAAAGAACAGATGGTTCAATCAAAAATGTGAAGAAGCAGTCATTAGGAAGAAGAATGCCAGACATGTATGGTTAAATGACATCAATAACATCCAAAAGGAAGAGCATTATAGAAATGAATGTAAAGAGGCTACAAAAATAGTCAGACAGCAGAAGCGAGAATATATGAGTAATATAATCAAAGATATGGAAACTAATCACCAGAAAAATGAATCCAGAAAATTTTTTAAAGAACTGAAGTCAATGAAACGAGGGCACCAACAAAACACATATGGTTTAAAAGACAAAAATGGGAATATGATAAATACCAATGAGGAAATGTGCAACACATGGAAAGAATATTTTATTGAATTACTAAATTGTGAAGCTCCAAGTAACATTTTCTCACAGGAAGAGGTTCTAACATGCGAACCACAATTTGAAGAACCTACATTTGAAGAAATCCTATATGTAATCACACGACTTAAAAACAATAAGGCAACTGGGACTAATGGAATTGCTGCTGAATTTATAAAGGCAGGTGGCCATGCATTACATCTAAAGCTATACGAACTAATAATAAAAATCTGGAGGACAGAAGAATTACCCCATGACTGGAAAGAGTCATTATTGATGCCTATCTTTAAGAAAGGAGACAAGTTCCAATGTGGAAATTATAGAGGAATATCACTACTGTCCACAAGCTATAAGATACTATCCGCAGTATTACTAAATAGACTAAAACCATATTCAGAAGACATATTAGGTGACTACCAGGCGGGTTTTAGACAAAACAGATCAACAATAGATCAGATATTTATCTTACGACAAATAGCCGAGAAACATTGGGAATATAAAAGAGATCTCCATAACATTTTTGTGGATTTTAAAAAGGCTTATGATAGTGTCCATAGGAATAGTCTATGGAATGCTATGCAGGAATTTGGAATACCAAGGAAGTTAATCAACATGACCAGACTATGCATGGAAGATACTTATAATATAGTAACATATAAAGGCAGGAAATCAGACCCCTTCCAAATAACATCTGGCTTGAAACAGGGTGATGCACTATCGCCGCTACTCTTCAATCTGGCTCTAGAGAAAGTTGTAAGGAAGGTAACGGAGGAATGTGATATTGGAGGAACATCCAAGCTGCTTGGTTATGCAGATGATATAGATATTATAGGGCAAAGTGAACAAAAGACATTGGAAATATTGACTCACTTAAAGGAAAAAGCCCAACAGATGGGGCTGGTTATCAACCAAGATAAGACAGAATATATGGTAATTTCAAGAGACGGAATGGCTAGAAACTCTGGCCACATACAAATAGATAATATGACCATTAAAAGAACGGAAACATACAAATACCTGGGTACGATCTTCAACTGCTCCAACATCATAAGGGAAGAAATACAAACTAGAATCAACTCTGGAAATAAGATATACTATGCACTACAACATCTACTAAAATCAAAGGCGCTATCTCGTAACACCAAAATCACAATATACAAAACACTGATCAGACCAGTTGTGCTGTATGGCTCTGAAACCCGGAGTACAACGAAAGGAGACGAAGCCTTGTTACAAACCTTTGAGAACAAAATTTTAAGACGCATCTTTGGACCCATTAGGGATACACAAAGTGGAGAGTGGAAAAGAAGAAGTAACAAAGACATTTATGATCTGTTTAAGTCCCCGCTAATCACTGGTATCATAACGGCTAATAGACTACAATGGCTGGGGCATATAGAAAGAATGGAAGATAATAGGGAAACAAAACTCACTTACACTCAGGAAATAAATGGCCGTAGACCCCGAGGTAGACCAAGAAGACGGTGGAGAGATAATACATGTACAGACCTACAAGCACTTGGAATCAACGACTGGCAAGAGAAGGTCCACCAGAGAGACGAATGGAGACGGATTGTATTTGCAGCAAAGAACCTCAATGGCTCGGAACGCTGAAGAAGAAGAAGATATAATGAGAAGAGAAGCATTGCAAACGGTCGTGACGACTGGAAATATCATTGAGAGTAGAGGTAGAGACAGACCAAGAGAGATGATGTTGGATGAACGGAGTGCATATGATAGTGATGACGATAATGATGATGATGATGATGATGATGATGATGATGATGATGGCAGCAGTAGGCCTACTGTTTTAATGTTAGAGATACATATTTCAAGCGTGGTACTAGTTTTAATTTTTTTTAATGTTGCACATCCCTTGCAGGACGTTGCAGTCAACACCAGCATTTTTCAGCTGCTGTTGATGTAGGCCTACTAGGCAAATTTTACGTTCAGTAGTTTGCCATTGCTTTCTGAACGACCGGCTCCCATACCAGCACGTTATAACACAACGCGACACGGTCTGCTGCACAACTCGGTCGCGGCTGAGTTTCGAACGTCTGGTACCCGGCTCACGAACCGCGTTCGCAAGCCTTTGGCCACGGAGGAGGCAGACCGGTCGCCGTGGCTAAGGTCTTGCGAACGCGGTTTGTGAGCCCGTATACCCGGGTTCGAAACACAGTGGTGCTGGTTTTTTCGAAAAAGGTATAGGTGCCGGTCGTTCAGAAAGCAATGGCAAACTACTGAACGTAAAATTTGCCCAGGATTCACGAACAGCAAAAATGCTGGGGTTGACTGCTACGTCCTGTGAAGGACATGCAACTAAAGTTTTAATTTGGACTTCCACAAATTCCCAAGTGCTTCGAAAACTTCAAGTGCCTTGTGAATTATTTTAATATTGTTCGCGGGTCATTGAGAGCCTATGCTTTTATATACCTGTGAAGCATTGAGAATAAACAAACTTAGAAATGGCAAATGGTATTGGAAATGTGAGTTATGAAGAAATGCAGAGAATACCAGTCAGGGACGGACAGAAAAACACATGAGCCAGTCCTTCAAGAAACAAATGGATATCTTATTCCGATAAGAGAAATTAGACTTACACAGTCAAGATTTTGGGTCACAATATGAGGAGAAATAAACTTAAAAACTTAATGATAACCGACAAAATTGATGGGAAAGAGCAAGGAGAAGACAAAGAGACAACTTCCCGAGTAGCTTGGCCACAGAGCATGAAGATGTTGATGAAAACTAAAAGCCGAAAAAAAAACATAGTTCAGTGCGAAATTATAATAACACGGAAGATGAAAACAACCGCTCAATTGATTTCATTACAAATTGTGTGAGCACTTGTCGGAACACATCCCTTCGATAACATCTTATGCTCCAAAACATTTTGTGTCAGAATGCCCAGAGAAATAATTACTCTACAGCTTGGACAATGTGGAAACCAAAGTAATTATCTTTTTAAATCTTGTTTCTATTTCGTAGATGCAACTTAATTGATTGTAATGCAGACGTTCCCTACAAACTAAGTTGCTCCGTTCTAAAAAAAAAAAAAACATTAATTTTTTTTAAATGAAATCTTATAAATAAACCTCGTTTATCCCATTTTGAATCGCTGACGGTAACTGGTGCATTTATTGTGTCTTATTTTTCTCTTTGGCCCTCAGCTCTTAAGTAATTGACAAGATTAAGAAAGGGAGTTATTTGCAATCCAATTTTCATAATCGAATATTGCGATTAGACACTTTGTTTGTTACCGCTCACTAGCCAATTTTAATTCATTTGGCAAATAAAATTCACGTTAAACAAAGACATCTATTGTGTCCATTATCCATCGATTCCGACACTTGATCACACCGTTGCTGCCTGGGGGGATGCGCTCCCCGGCAGCTTCCGCAGATTCATAGGGCACACTTTATTCACAAGCTTCGAGTTTATGAGTTCTATATTTTAGTTTGTAACGTTTAATATGCCAGTCTCCCTGGCCTAGGTGTTAACGTCTTTCTCAGTAATCCCGTATATTCTCGTGAGTAACGTAACCTGCACGAGAATTGATAGTGGTTCTCGCCGTGTTGGTAACTTACAGGGTATGTGAGCTGGTCGCTCAGAAAGCAATGGCAAACTACTGAGCATAATCTTGCCAAGAAATCAACAATCAGCTGAAAGATGCTGATGTTGACAGCGATGTCCTGTAAAGGATATGCGAACAAAAAACAAAGAAAAAATTTTTTTTAATATTGTTTATTATAAAAATGAAAAAAAAAAAATGCTCCTGGCGGGGAATCAAACCCCGGTCTCTCGCTTGTCATGTAGAGATACTTAACACTATGCTGCTGAGACCACAACACCAACTGAACAAGACTTAATAATATAGTCAGAAACATGTCCCGATGACGTCACGTATGTCATGTGACCAGCAGCAATAGCGAAAATCACGTGACCAGTTGCAATTTGATTGCCAATAGAGACTTCGTTTACTTGCAATTAGATTGCGAATAGACACTTCAATTAAGAAAAGAATCGTTATGTTCTTCTGCCTTTACTTGTAGTTGTAGCAGGTTCGATCATGATTTTAAAATTGAGTATTTACTAATGAGACCACGACAGATAGATAGGCATCATCAAGTGCCATGCCGACTGGCATAGGCGTTCATGACTCTCCACAGATCTCTGTCCTTGGTTTTCTGGATCAACTCTGCCGTTGATTGCGAGATTGTCTCAAACAGGTCATAGACGGATATGAAAAACTGCAAAAATATGTTCCGACATAGTACAAGTATACAAATAAATGATTAATAATCTTTAAACTTGTATTCTATTTAACTTTAGTAGTTCAAATTGCACGTTTGAGCGTTATAAGTTTCCACGGCTGGCTGCCGCCATCTTGGAGTTCCATTAACAAAGATGGATAACATCTCGCAAACATTTTTTTTAACGACATGTAAAGCAAATTAAGCGATGAAACTCTCCAAATATATGTAAAAATGGGTGCTGAATTCGAATATCTATCTAAAAATATCTTAACATTAAATAAACTCTAGAAAATAAAATTACTTACTTTTTGCCAAGTAATTCACGATAATTTCAACCAATCGCTGTGCAAGGAATATTAGACTAACCTTTTCTGCAAAACCTAAGATGGCGTCTGTTATTGTCATGTGATATTTGAATGAATGAATGAATGACATCGTAAGCATGAATGGTCTTACCATTCAGCCATTTAGGGGACACAATGGATTAGGCTGGGGTGGCGCAGTATATCACTTCCGTTTTCTGTTCGGGTCGCGGCAGGGCTAGTATACCTATTACTTGCTGCTCCCACTGCTTGGCAGTTGCAGCAATCTCATTCATATAGACCCTCAGTAAAGCCATCATTAACTTTTGTTGTCACTATCTTGCTGCTACCTTTCTGTCCTTCCCATATTATTCATCCATGTCTCTAATTATCTTCTCAGTATGATTATTGATTTCCATCTATTTCGTTTGCCTTTTGGGTCTTTCTTGCCCTTATTTAGTAGGGCTGTACCGGATTCAAATTTTTGAAATTCGGCCGGAGCCGGATTTGGCCGGATTTATGAAGTGAGATCCGGCCGGAGCCGGATTTACAAATAAAAAAATAAAAATAAAATAACATACTACATCACTTGACTTAGGTGAGTGGAGTCACTCGACTGTTCATTACTACAGTTCATTACTATAGACATGACAATGATGACATATACTCATATTAAATCATTTAAATGTAAAATAATTACATTCACAGTAGAATAAGTAATTAAGTAATATTAAGTTCCATAAGTTCAAGATGAAACATAATACATAAGCACATAATGCTAATTTAGTAATTTTAATTGTTAGTTTTCAGTTTCAGTTTTTAGTTTTCACATTGTTTTCAGTTGGCAAATTATCAGCTCAGTTAAAACTCACAACAACAGTACACTGAACAGATTGAATTTATTGAAATACATTCATTTAGTAATTTCACTATTTCAGTCAGTCTTCATTATGGCTGTGAAGTTGAACTCTCAGAGTCAAGAAGAGACGAGTTGTATTTCAGGAAAATCGTCTCCGCATTTTCTGGTAAAAGGCTACTACGGTGGTCAGTGATAATGTCTCCTGCAGTACTGAACAGCCTTTCCGATGGCACACTTGTAGGTGGTGGTGCAAGAAATACCTGCGCCAGTCTAGCCATGCTTGGAAATCTTTGCTTATTGGCATGCCACCATGAAACTGGATCTGACTGTCGAGTTTGAAGTGGCTCTGACAGGTACTGTGTCACCTCAGTGTTAATGCTGTTGCCTTCGGCACTTGCAGAACGATCTGCGGTGGGATTTTCCTCGACAATTGTGTCAAAACAGCTCCATAGGCTGGACTCGTACTGTGTGGCAGTGCTCACAGAAGTCAAAACACTAGTACTACTACTACTAATAGTAGCTGATGGATTCTGTGGACTGACTGTGTTTGCTGAATCAATAATGGAGTTAGCTGCTAACAGCAGATGGGCTCGTGCATCACTTCTACCACGTTCGGAGAAGAAGCACAGCTTGAATCGAGGATCCAGTAGTGTGGCACAGGTGTAAATACTGTTGGATTTAATGTCCGCAAATCTGCTGCTAACAGCTTCAAGCAGGGCTGCTTTCATAGTTTTGATCCCAGCATCACTACCTTCTTTCTGGAGGAAAGCCATGAGTGTTTTCACTAATGGGATCACAACTGATATTGATGCCTGAGCTGCACTTATTTCACGTGTGATTTCTTCAAATGGTGCCAAAGTAGCTACCACATTCTCCATGACTGCCCACTGTTGTGCCGTTAGCCCAGTTACCGAATCAATTTCAAAATTTTCAACACAGTACATGCTGATGCTGCGCCGTTGTTCTAACAGACGTCGTAACATATAGAACGTTGAGTTCCATCGTGTTGTCACGTCCTGGATAAGCTGATGTTGTGGTAGGTTTAATTCATTTTGAAGTTCATGCAAACGACTGGTTGCTGAAGAAAAGTGTTTGAAATGTCCTACCAATTTTCTTCCAGTACTGATGATGCCAGCAACATACTTTTGACTCAAAAGACCATCACGCACACACAGCTGCAGTGTGTGTGCAAAACATCCAACACTTGAATAGCTGCCATCACGAAAGCATTTGGCAATGTTGAATGCATTGTCTCTCACAACAACATGGCACTTCTCACGTGCAATTGACCACTCATCCAGCATCATTTCAAAATGTGCAAGCAAGTTTGTGGCCGTGTGATGTTCATCACATGCAGTACAATGGAAGACTACACTGCGGAGAACGAAGGAGTCTGTTAACCAATGGCCAGTGAGGCCCATAAATGACTGAGTGGTGTGTTCAGCTGTCCACGTATCTGTTGTGAATGATATGTAATCAGTGTCAGATATCATTGCTGCAATTTTTACCTTCAGACGTTTACACATGTCAGGAATGATATGTTCAGCAAAGTACTTTCTTGAAGGCAATTCATACCTTTTTTCCATTGTATGCATCAACTCTCTGAAACCTGGTCGTTCCACTACTTGAAAAGGCTCCATATCTATGGCTATCATTCGGGCTACGGCAGCATGAATGCGTTTAGCATTGGGACTGTTGATGTCCCAAATTTTGGCCCGGTCCCATGCCTGCACAATTGACTGCTGGGTACTGCTGCTTGCTTTGTGCAAACACGGTCCCAGATTCATCATAGATGTGGTCGCCAATACACTGGCCTTCAGTGATGCTTTCTTTTCCATCATTTCGTCATAGCTTTTCTTGTGCATCGATCGCAAATGGGTCTGCATTGATGATGTTGAGAAGTCTTTGGGGCGATCTGATCGTCCACGCGATAACTGTTTGTCACACAACTTACATATTACCTTCGCTGAATCATCGTCTTTAACCTTGAAGTAATCCCAAACGGCGCTGTATGACTTAGATTTTGATGCCATTTTATTTTATGGGCAAGACCAAAGAAATTTACGAAAATAAATATTAAAGTCCCACAAACTCATGAAGTAATGCACCATTAAAATTCAAAATGAGTGTTTTTTTCTTAAAATTCTTATTTACATCAGCGAGAAATAGTAAACCGGAAGTGCTACTGTGCTATTGCCTAAAATTCGACGTGGCCTCATGAAACATGTAAAGAAAATTCACGTGACTAGGCAACACAAATCCGGCCTAAATCCGGCAAAACTGGACCGGAGCCGAAGCCGGATTTGTAAAAATGGCCGGATTCCGGATTTGCCGGAGCCGGAGCCGAAATCCGGTACACCCCTATTATTTAGTGTCTTGTTTGTATTACTGTACTTTTGAAGAACAATGAAGTGATTTATTCATATGTAAATTATTTCTTTATCAGGCTTTTCAAAGTGTGTGCTACCTATCCACTACCATACTCTTTTCCTCACCTCTTAATTAGCTCAAATCTGACTTGTTCCCACCCAAAGCTCTGCATTTGTGACCTGTCATACTATTTTAGTGTAATGTATTCATCTACGCAGATGGCTCTGTTGAGAGGCAAAAGAAAGGCCTCCAGGTTCATAGCAAAGAGTTAATGGACAGTGTTTAGTTCAGGAGAGCCTGACATGTATCACAACATCTAGTCTGAGAATTGAGGTGGAGGAAGACACTGTGATGTTCCACTGGCTGAAGTATAAACAGCACACTCATGTCGTAATTGTTGCGGACTCGCAAAGCATGCTGAGCAGGGTGAAGACACGTATTCTTCATGCAGAGTGGATTAAAATCCATGTCAATTAAAAAATTTAAGATTTGATCTCTTCCACAGAGCAAACTAGTATGTTGAGAAATGAACAGGCAGACAGATTAGCTGAATCTGCATCTCTGGGTGGGGTATTGGTGCACCTCTGGGTGGGGTATTGGTGCACCTCTGGGTGGGGTATTGGTGCACAACATGGCAGATGTGATCAGAGTCTTTTGGGATCATGTGTATAGTGTTAAAGAAGAGATACATCTCATTACTTGGAGAGAATGGTGCGGCAGGGAATGACCTTTTTAAAATGATCTTCTATGTCTAAGGAATCCCATAGTGCCTTATTAATTTCCAGAGAGATTCCATCAATGCTGACAAAGGATTTTTCAGATACCACAGATCCAAGATAAAACTGAATTCTTCACTTGATTATTGTTTATATTGTGGCTAATTGATATGAATCGACAGCTGCATCTCTGAAAACTTGTAGGTCATAGAATTTACATAAATTTATTGTTAATACAAATATGATTAATTTGATTTTCTGTATGACAGTCTGGTGATACCCACATAACTTTGTGTATTCTTTTTTTTTAAACTGCCTATTGTGACATTGATGTATTGTGTGTGCAATAATTTGCAAATATGTCTCGATTTTTATCCATTACCCTACGGATGTGTTTCCCCATGATATCTTCATGTTATCCAAGTTACATTTGAATATGGACTAATAAAGAACGTGTTATGAGAAAAAAAAGAAAGCCGGCTCCATGTCAAAGGAGTTACAGGTGCAATTCATAATCCTACATACCGCGTTCAAAATATAGCTGTAGGTGATTTGGCAGCAGGCCTCTGTGTGTTGTTTTTTTATGAAAATGGTATGAGTGCCGGTCATTCAGAAAGCAATGGCAAACTACTGAACGTAAACTTGCCAAGAAATCACAAACAGCCAAAAATGCTGGGGTTGAATGTGACATCCTGTATAGGATATGCAACTAACTATGTCTTTTACACACATTGCTGCTATTGTTTTTAAGTGAGTGAGTGGTTAATTTAATAACATGAACCTGCTTTAAATCTGCAGTTGGCATGGAGTTTTGGAAACAACTGTGTTTAGAGCATGGCATTAGCCCGGGTAAGTTTTTAACGGTCTTCATTGTCTGAATACATTTGCTTGGTACTGTATAGTTGTAAATCACTTACTTGATGTTGTACGTGAGATGTTTGGAAGAAAAATTAATTCCAGTTAGACAGGAGGTGAGGATAAATACTCTGCCACTAGGTTCGGCATAAACAGGGAAATCTATGCATGAAATAGGAGCTGGTGAGACAGAGGCATCTGTGCAACAGCTGATAGGTGACATTGATTGATTGATTTAGGAACTGACATCACAGCATTTGGGACATTCCCATAAGCGCTCCATCCCCATCCTCAGATTATATGTCCGTCTCGCCTTTCCTCTGAGCGTCGAGCATCAGCCAGATCCCCTCGTCACACCTCGCTGCCTCATTCTTACCAGACTATGGTGATCCATTTGCTCCTCCGAGGTGTGCACGTGTTCCCACAAGGCCGCAACCACGTCTGTCTTGTCATGCATCAATACTCCACCAAGTTTTGCCGAGCCAGCCAATCTGTCCGCCTGTTCATTCCCCAGCACACCAGCATGCCCCGGAGAAAAGATCGAGGTGATGCTTGCTACCCATGACCTCCAAAGCGAAGCAAGCCACTCTGCATGAAGCCTGCCTGTCCTCACCCTCCTCAGCATGCTTTCTGAGTCAGTTACTGTATCGTGTTCTCTATCCAGCGGAATGTTGCATTGACCGCCTCCACCTCCATTCTTAAGCTAGATGTGTCATCATACGCCAGGCTCTCCTGCACCAAACATCGACCATTAGCTTTTGCTAAGAATCTCCAGGCACTTCTCCTACCTCTCAACACCGAACCATCCGTGTAGATAATCACATCACCCAGGCGAGAATTATCCTGAATTAGTTGCTGAATTTCCACTTCCGTGGCCCCTGCTGGCCACTCCCTGCACTCCTGGCTCAATGTGATTATAACTCTGCACAAGTCTGACTGCTCGGCTGGCACTCTGATCCACTCCTCTCCTCGCCTGATGTTCTCCAAGGGGCACACCTGTCTGATCGTATCCTACGCCTGAGCCATCCATGATTTCCCTCTTATCAGTCTCTGACCCTTAACTACGTCCAGCGCTTCATGCAACGGGTGACATGTGGTAATATATATGGATGGGTTGATGATGAGATTTAAATAGAGTGGGTGGAGCTTCATTGCCAGGGTTAAGGGACACTGTGAAAAAAAAGGAGAGACTGGTGTATGATATCAGAACTTCCAGCATGAGAATCGAGATGAAGGCTGTGATGGTGGTGCTCCGATGGTTAGAGAGTACGAATCAATCAGTTGGTGAAAGTACAGGACTCTTTTACATGCCTTAATGCACAACGGGCATACAGTGCTAGACCAATTTTTTATGGACCAGTCGGCACTCAGTGTGTCATGCGGTCAGTATCACACCGTCCGCCTTTACATCCCAAGTCATTCTTGGTACCCGTCTTAGGCTGGGTCGACCTGGGATCCAAAGTTAATTTGATAAAATCCGAAGCTGCTCAGCTGAGTATTGAACTCATGACCACAAAGTCAATAGCGAGTGTCTAGCGACTACGCTACCCGATGTCAGTTAATCTGTAGGTGAACATTTCTCGGTGAAAGTGAAAACGTCGTACAATATATCAGTGGTCTGCATATGGGTTTACTTATGTGTCATACATTCTTACTGCCATGATCCCTAAGCAGTTTTTAATCATGTGATTGATGATATATTATTGACTACATGTTATAGGAAGCATATAAGGTGTTTTCCATCTTTCAGCAACACAAGGTTCATTTAATATGTTTGTACACTCTATCAAGATTATGAAAATATTTTGAAAACCTGAGGGCAGTATAATTAGACACTCTGTCTGGAATCCACAAGGCTTATGAAATAACCGGAGACCTAAAAACACACAGTAAAGAGAATTACAGACAGAGATTAATCATATTGGAGGGAACTGCAGAAGATGGCTAAAGATAGGACGGTTTGGCATTGTTTGGTTGAGGGCCTATGGCTCAATGGGGGAATAAATGGTAGAAGAAGAAGAAGACTGACAGTATTAATTTTTTATGTATTCAATCTGTATAAGTATTCATTGGCTGTTTCTAATCTTTGGATGGAATCTGTCTAGAGCAGTGGTTCTCAACCTTTTTTGGCCCATGCACCCCATCACCATATGTTCAGAATTTCATTCCCCCCTTTCGTATTTCCTTCCTATAAATTCCCCCTCCCCCCGCCCCTACACAGTCAGTATACATAAAAATGGAAGCTAAATTTAATAACACATACTAGAACAAGTCTAGACATCTACATAAAACATGATTTACAGATCTCCTTATAAAACAAATTTCAGAAGGGCGAGAAGTACAGAACCGTAAAGTATGGAGGAAAAGCAATATCAAGTAATCGGTTCTTGTGTTAACGCGATCTTGAAATAATTTTAATTCCCCCCTAGAAACCCTAAAATTCCCCACTGATTGAGAACTACTAGTCTAGAGGAAGCAAACCTGACAAAAATGCATGCCGAAGTTGGACACACTGACCTTTGAGGTACTTAACGCACCCTTGAAACTACTGAACATAAAAATTGTCTAGTAAATCACATTCGCCGGTGTCTGTGGTGAAGTGGTAGCAAACAAGATTCACATATCACATGCAAAATCAGCTGCAGATGATTTAGAAGCAGAATGCCTTATGTTCATTTTTAACAATAGTATAAGAAATGCTGCCGTTCAGAAAGCAATGGCAAACTACTGAATGTAAACTTGCCTTGAAATCAGAGCCAAAAAATGCTTGGATTGATTGTTGTCTTGTAAAGGACGTGCAGCTAACTTTAAATAACAAACAGCCAATAAATGCTGGGGTTGATTACAAAGTATGAAAGGACATACAACTAACTTTTTAAAAATTATATCTCAGTAACCTTTGAGTTTTCCAGCAAATGTTGACCTTTTGTTAATGAAAGAAAATAACATATATTATTCTTGCTTTTCATGTTTGGTATTTTTTATTTCAGAGGGAATTCTGGAAGAGTTTGCAACTGAAGGTTCTGACCGAAAAGATGTTTTTTTCTACCAGGTAATTAAAATGTTTGATTTTATCTGTAGCAGAAGGGTCCAAAATACAGCTAGAATATGAGTACCATAGTCAACTTTGCTATGTTAGTAATCATTTTTATGTTTGCATTAAATTGTCTAGGCATTCATTCCATCAATCATGTAAAATGCAACGATAAATTACCATTTCTGTGGAGACATTAGGGTCTGTAAGTTAATTCCAGTAAGTAGTAATTTTACACTTAGATTAGTATTATTATGATTATAAAAAATATATACATAAACATAGTCAATAATAAGCTTTTAAGATGTTACAGCAAATACACATCTGTAATGTTACAGCAGTAATTTTCAGTTATACATTTGTGGTGTGGTGATTTTAGTCACAGGCAGGGGGAAAGTTAAACTGTTGTTGCATATGGAGGAGTACCCTGTATCCCACTTCAGTTGCCAATGGGCTCTGTGCTGATTTTACAGAACCCCCATGAAAGACTTCTGCCATACGTCCTTGTTGCATACCATGGATAATTGGCCATTCTGTAAAGGTTCTACAGTTACATGTTGAAAGCCATTCCACCTTCCAAGGAAGAAGGAAAAGGATTGTTCGGCATGGTTTTCCAGTGTTAGTGATTGGCTTAGAACACTCTGATCTTTGTGAAAATCAATGCAGCAGGCACTAGCCAAGACCCTGATCCTGGAAACAAACAATGAAATACGCTGTAAGGGTTGTTTGCACCGAGCTCAGGGATGGAACCATTCATTGTGTGGGGGGTTATCAAAGTGCCAAATCTACTGACTACAAACTTTGATCTCTAAAGGCAAGCCTGTGTTGAACAGAAGACTTGCAGGTAGTCAGGGGACAGTTAGTTTGTCAATCAATCGAATTAAGTGCCCGATCTCCACATTGAGGATCAGCTGTAATGAATTTCCAACCCCTTTGTCCTGCGTCTCCATTATGCATTCAAATATGCTTCTTCCAGTCCATCTCTTGTCCATCCATTTTGATCTTGCACACTTTACTTCTACCTTTCCTTCCAGCACATCATTTAACAAGCAGCTGCGACTTTTTATATGGCTGAAGTACCTTAATTGTCTTACCTTTATCTCGTTCAGTAAAGTAACTCATTACTTTCTGTGGGATGTTTACGTGATAAGATTCCCATTTCTTTACAGTGACTAGCCATAATTTCATTTTATAATAGAAAGCATGTGTTGGATTTCCCCTCTAAGACATCCTGGTGTGGTGGGAAATTAGCAGGCGGACAGATTGGCTGGGTCTGCACTGCACAGTGGGGTATTGGTGCATGATCCTTTGGGATCATGTGTATCAATCAATCAATCATGTGCCATGCCGGAAAGCGTGGGCGGTCATGATTCGCCATTTCACTCGATCACCAGAGTCGTGGATCAGCTCAGTGTTCCTGTCTCGTCCATGCCATGTGGCCAAGCCATCCAGGTATTTTCCTCTCGGTCTTCCTCTTGGTCTGTTCCCCTCGATCTTGCCAGCTGTCACCAAGTTCTCCAGTCCATTTCTTCTCATAACATGTCCAAAAAATTTTGACTGTCTTTGTCTAATTTCTCTAATCAATCTACGATTTTCATTTGTCTCTTGTAGTACTTGGTCATTGGTTTTTCTATCTGTCCATGGTATTCTTTGCATTTTCCTCAGAAACCACATTTCTGCAGCCATCAGATGTTTTTCAGCTTGACTGCACATTGTCCAAGTTTCACATCCATACAAAAGAACAGGCTCTATGTATCCCCTCAACACTCTTTTTCTCGTTTCAATTGACATCAATTTATTGGTCAGAATGTTTTTCATCTTGCTAAAGGCTACTTTCGCAATGGCGATTCTTGTTCTAATCTCTTCAAGGCATCTGCCATCAGATGTTATGACTGTTCCGAGATAATTGAACCGATTCACTTGTTGAAGAATATTCCCATTTACTTGTATATTACATTGTGGTACTTCGTTCTTCCTAGTGACGACCATAACCTGTGTCTTCCTACAATTTAATTCCAACCCCAGCTGCTCACTGTGTACAACCACAGCGTCTACTAATTGTTGCAGATCCTGTGCATTGTCTGCAATCAATACTGTATCATCTGCATATCTAATGTTATTTATGTTTCGTCCTCCAATGCTGATTCCATTTAGGTCTTCTACATTTCTGAAAATATTTTCACCGTATAAGGAAAAAAGATCTGGAGACATTACACATCCCTGCCTAACACCTCTCTTAATAGGTTGGTATTGTCCTACTTCATTATCAATTCTTATGGCAGCTTGTTGTTTCCAATATATGTTTTTTATAAGTCTAATGTCTTTCCCATCAATTTGTAGATCTGCAAGCATATCCACAATGTTGACATGTCTTACTCTATCAAAAGCCTTTGTGTAGTCAATAAAGCAAAGATGTATATCCTTGTTTACTTCTAAAGCACGTTCAATAACTGTTCGCAGCATATACACAGCATTTACTGTACCCTTTCCTTCTACAAAACCACATTGTTCTTCCCCTATTTCAGGTTGTATTTTCTTCCTCACTCTTTGCATGATAATTCGTAACAAAATCTTTGTGATGTGACTCATTATACTAATTGTTCTATGTTGATCACATTCTAAGGTTCCTGATTTCTTTGGGATTGCAATAAATACAGAATTACATAATTCAGAAGGTATATCTCCAGTATCATATAATGTGTTCAGCAGTCTAGTGACTTGCTCTAGTCCAAATTCTTCTAAAGCTTTAATCATTTCTGTTGTGATGTTATCTGCACCGGGGGCCTTGCCAGCTTTCATATGCTTAAGAACATTTTGAACCTCCATCTTTAAAATTGCTGGTCCTTCATTATTAAATCTAATAGCATACTGTTCCTCTCTGTTATCATTATACAGGTCTTTCACATAATCTGTCCATACATGTAGAATCTGATCTTTTTCTATTATGATTTTGCCATCTTTAGTTCTTAGACAGCCTGTTGATGTACTTGTTCTTTTATTAGTAAGTTCCTGAATCCTTTTGTGCACTAATTTGGTATTTTGACTGTTGTGTTGTTTTTCAATTTCTAAGCACTTTTCCTCAAGCCATGATTCTTTTGCCTTCCTACATAATATTCTGACTTGTCTGTGAATTTCTTCATATTTGGCAGGATTATTTTTGTTGAGTCTTCTTGTTTCCATTAAGTGTAAAATTTCCTCAGTCATCCATTTCTTACGACCCACCTTCTTTAATTTTGGAATAGTTGTTTCTGCAGCCATATTGATTGAATTCTTTAACATTTCCCATTGATCATCCACATCCTGGAATAGGATCTCTAGATCAGACAATATTTCAAATCTGTTCTGTACTTCTATGTTGAATTTGTTTTGTATTTCCTTGTCATTACTCAATGTACACAAATCATATTTAGTGTTCCCTGTTGTATACTTGACTTTCTTCAACTTTATCCTCAATGTTCCTGTGAGTAATCTGTGGTCACTATAACAGTCAGCACTGGGAACTGTTTTTGCTACTGTTAGGGCGTTTCTAAATCTTCTGCTAATGAGAATGTAGTCAATCTGGTTTCTAATCCTGCTATCAGGACTCCTCCAGGTCCATAATCTTCTAGGGTGTTGCTTGAACCAGGTGTTTCCTACAATCATTTCCTGTTCTTTTGCCCACTCTACTAGTCTGTATCCTCTTTCATTTCTCTCTCCTAAACCATAGTTTCCTACTGTGTATCTATCCCCTTGATTTCCTACTTTTGCATTGAAGTCCCCTATTATAATGTTTATTTCTGAATTTTTACATTTCTTTAAGGCAGACTCTATGTCATTATAAAATTCCTCTACACTATCTTCACTGGACTCTCCTGTTGGGGCATATACTTGAATAATATTTATGTTAAAAGGTCTGCCACTCAATTTAACTAGTAGTACTCTGTCCGACACGGCCCAATATCCCTGAACAGACGTTGATGTTTTCCGGTCCAAAACTATTGCCACTCCCCTATGTCGATCCTCACCTCCAGAATAAATAATCTTAAAATCTTTATGTATCTTGATGCCTGCTCCTGTCCATCTCGTTTCGCACATACCTAATATATTAATTTTTTCTCTTTGAATTTCTTGTGTTATGTTCTCTAATTTTCCGTCGTTGTTTAGCGTCCTAACGTTCCATGTTCCTAATTTTAATGTCTCTGTCCTTGTCTTGCGATGATCAGTCTTTAAGCGAATCATAATAAACTAGGCAATTTCAAAGAGGTAGTTTGCCGTTGCTTTCCTCTATGGCAGTGACCATACTGGCCGGATGACCGCAATCAGTGTCTCTCGAAAGAGAGAAAGCTTGCCGTCGCGAAACTCGAGACCATAACCAACAAATATCTGTCGGCTGCCCTCATAATTTCATCCACCACCTGCCTTCCGTGGCTTCTTTTGAACACTTCCAATTAACGAACACGAAATAACATCACATAATCCAAAGGAAAAACACTATCCACACGAATTTCACGGGAATTTCCATAAGGAATCCACAGAAAAACACTGAACAGCTTCTCCCCCAAGACAGCGAGTCATCGCGTCGCCATTACACCGGAAGGTACTATCATGTGTATAGTGCAGAAAAACAGATAGATCATCACTGACTGGAGAGAATGGTGCTGCTAGGATTAACCAGAAGATCTGGCTGACATTCAGGACTACGAGGAAAGGCCAGACGAACACATAATCAGTCTGCTACGGATACCATTAGTATTTGGACTATTAAAGATGACGGAACATGTACGGGCATCTGAGTGCTATGATGTCAGTTCTTGACTCAACTCAACTTTTCTTTTAATAATCTTGACATACTTAAGTATGCCACATACTTTGCTGTTTTGCTTCAATAGCCGTTAATCTTTAATAGATACTTCCACTTCTCTCACCGCTTCAGTCTTTGTGTAATAGCGATGAACATTCTCTTGCTGAATATTACTCTGTACTTTTGCCAAAACTGTTGCCTGCGGTGTTGCCACTGCTGTACACAGGCATTATCTGAGGTGCCATTCATGAGCTAGATTTAGATAGGAGAACCCATTCTTTAGAGAACATCAGTCTAGAAAGTCAGTCAAGGGGAGGCACATCCAAAATAAATGACCTTCGAAACTGTATCATCATGTGCCTGGATCAACTCTGCTGATGATATTCATCTATGCCACCATCTTAGTCCATCCAGCATCATTTCTCTTGGTCGGCCTCTGCCACTTTTCCCATTGATCTTTCCAGTTGTCACGATGTTCTCCAATGCTGCTCTTCTCATCACGTGACCAAAGAATGCTGTTTGTCTCTCTGTTGCTTCTAAGTTCTTCCTGATTTGTTCATTTGCATTCCAAGATTCGCTGCTATACAGTAAAACAGGTTCTACATATCACTTCAGCACTATTTTCTTACATTCAATAATAATGGCTTAGTTCATTAGATACTTTCCATTTTCTGGAATGCAGCTTTTACTTGCCCTATTCTACTCTTAATCAATGTTGTGCATCTTCCATCTGATAATTGCTCCTAGGCATTTAAATTGATCTATTTGGTTAAGCATTTATCTTTCTATTGTTATCTAACATTTTGATGTCACCTTTTTTATTTCTTCTTCTGCGTTCATCCAGAGTGTTTTATTAGATGTAGTTACGTTGTGCTTGTTTATTTGCTCCTTTAAGCTGATACATCTGACTTTCGCAGACATTTGTTGACCGCATTAACCTTCCCAGGACCTTTTTCTTTGATATAGCTATCTTTTCTGTTTTCTAGATAAAATGTATACTGTTTACTCTAATTTAACAATGTAGCATAATTTGCTTTACAGTGGCATATATAAGGTAGTGTTTAGTGTGATATATGTCACTTATGTTTTACTCAGGCTGATGATGAGCACTACATCCCAAGGTCAGTGTTGCTTGATCTGGAACCTCGTGTCATCAATGGAATCATGAACTCACCATACGCCAACTTGTACAATCCTGAAAATGTCTACCTCTCCAAGCATGGTGGTGGAGCTGGAAATAACTGGGCCAGCGGTTACTCACAGGTATTACAGTAGACACTTTCAGACATTGTTTTTACATGTGGCATGTTTATAACAGTGCTTTCCCTAAATGGCAGTCTCTGCCTGCAGTAAATTGACACTGAATTTGTTCAATACCGAAGAGCAAAACCAGTGCAGAAATAGCAGACCTAAGTTCAGCACTCTATGGACTCATTTATTTTTTTGTCTTTCTTTTTTTTCTTTTCGTTCTTTCTTTGAGCTTGAGTATAGACCACACGTGCTGCTACCACTAGGGTGTGCACTGGAATGATTTCTGCACGAGGGTTAGCTTTCCCTATAACACCCCCCCCCCCCATAAAATCAAGCGAACTCACTCCTACTTCTGAGGCACTTATAATTTAAGTCCCCAAATCAAGGCAGAAAATAATTTACATCCAACTAACCGTTGTGTGGAATGAACCCACTTCCGCACTCACCATAGAAAGTTTAAGCATGGACAAGTTAAACTCTTTGGCTGCTCCACTATGTCAGTAATCCAAATAGGTTGTTGTGAAATGTATCCCGTCACAATGGATTGTTTTTATTTTCCGCATCTGATCCTAAAGTAGTATATCAGACATTAAGCCTTCATGGGAAAGAGCAAACAACCCTGAGAAGGAACTCTGTGCACGTTAAAAATTCCTCAGTATTTGGAAATAACACAGAGCAGGCCAAATAGGCAACCACCCAGACAAAATGTGAACATTAGGTAGTTATATGTCTACTTGGTGCCTATATGTCTACTTGGTGCCTTTATGTCTACTTGGTGCCTTTATGTCTACTTGGTGCCTATATGTCTACTTGGTGCCTTTATGTCTACTTGGTGCCTTTATGTCTACTTGGTGCTTATATGTCTACTTGGTGCCTATATGTCTACTTGGTGCCTTTATGTCTACTTGGTGCCTTTATGTCTACTTGGTGCTTATATGTCTACTTGGTGCCTATATGTCTACTTGATGCCTATATGTCTACTTGGTGCCTATATGTCTACTTGGTGCCTATATGTCTACTTGGTGCCTATATGTCTACTTGGTGCCTATATGTCTACTTGGTGCCTATATGTCTACTTGGTGCTTATATGTCTACTTGGTGCCTATATGTCTACTAGTTACCCACAAAAACTATTGATACCTCATGTGATTCTGATATATGCACATTTGATGTGTATGAGTCATATAGAATTAGTGCATCATGCTGAGGTTGTTCATGTGGGATCTATGGGAGGAGACTGAATTTCTTATGGAGATTTCTGTGTGCAGTGAACGTGATTCAAAACTAAACTATACTAAAACGATGTGGTTTTACAGAAGAATGCTGAGAATGCTTTCGACAGCCAGAATGAGAATTCTAAATGTTTTGAAAGAGACTATAACACAAAGAAAACTTTCATAAGCATCAAGGAAGAGGCGGTCAATATGTTTGGTTATATTTTGAGAAGATAAAAACTGAAAGATTTATAGAAAATGAGTTAGAGGAAGACAGCGAGAGAAGATTCTTAATAGCCTGCATGAAGAGGTGTCGCCACACAAATTGGTACATCCTATAGGAGAATAAGATTTGGAGAGTGATCACCCTTGCCATTTGGCTAGGCACTTGATAATACTAACAGTAAATGATGGTTTGTTTGTTTTTTTCTTCTAATAATTTGTTTAATAATTTCTGAGAATTTGTGCAAGCCTGAAACAAAACTTGTATTTCTCATTTTGCAGGCAGAGAGGCTGTATGATGAAATTTTCGATATCATTGACAGAGAAGCTGATGGCAGTGACAGCTTAGAGGTTTGTTTGTGGAAAATACATTTGTTTTCTTCTTCATTATCCAGTGACTTATCCTGTGCAGAACTTTAACAGCCTTTCAAAATGTCTCTGTATCATAAGCCACTTGTGCTGCCTCCATACTCTCATGTGTAAATTATCTACCACATCATGAATCTTTCAATATTGTGGTCTTTCTGCTCGCTTCACCCGTACACCTTCCTCCATCTTTTTCAGACATTGTCTTTTTTCATGCTCAAAATAGTTCACTTTCCTCAATGTTTTTTTTTATATTGCATATCCCTTACAGGACATTGTTGTCAACACCAGCATTTTTCAGCTGCTGTTGATGTACTAGACAAGTTTTATATTTAATAGTTTGCCATTGCTTTCTGAATGATCGGCTCACATACTCCTGTAAGTTACCAGCGTGGCACGATCCGCTGCCGAATCTCACGCAGCTGTTTTCCCCACATGGATATACGGGATTACGAACGTCGTTAAATCCTTGGCCAGGGAGACCGGCCTCAATGTTATTTGCCATAATATTCGGTCTTCAGTACTGAGTTTTTGTTGGATGGATCTGTTTGTTCTTGTTTTCATCCAAAGAACTTTTGGCACTCGGTAATACTTGTGAGGGAAAGTCATTAAGTAACAGGAATTTTATTATAAAGTGTATAGAAGAGTAAGGATAACAGAAAGTCTTATTTCATGACACTTTTAAGCAATACTTTGTGTAGGGATTGTGTACATGCACAATTTCAATCACAAAATGGCTGCCCCACTATTGATTAGTACCATGGAAGAACAGTGAGGTGTTAATCCTTTTTTGTGTGGTCAGAGGGTGAAAACTGTTAAATCTACAGACGAATCATGATTCAGAATGGAGACAGTTTTAGTCAGGGAAGAGTGTATGAATGGGTAGAAATCATGATTCAGAATGGAGACAGTTTGAGTCAGGGAAGAGTGTATGAATGGGTAGAAATCATGATTCAGAATGGAGACAGTTTTGAGTCAAGGAAGAGTATGAATGGGTAGAAATATTTCAAAATGAACTTCACATTAGCTGTTTGGGGGATAAATGGGTACTCCACCTTGCACAAGAGTATTCTGTAGGCTAGAGGAGGGAAGGAGATACCTTACTTCTCCTTTGATAGGAAATAAACCCTACACTCACATAATACACACATTTCTTTGAATCACTTTTATCGTCATTTTGACGATCTTGTGTTTATTTAGTTGTGTGCTTTTAAATATATATCTTTGTTTTAAAGATCAGTATACAGTTATTTTTGTACAGGTGAGTTTTTTTATTTTTGTATAACCTAAATATTTTCTTTCAACTCAGAATGTCAGTATGGAGACAGATAATCAGTAGTTTATTAAAGCCTCAGAAGGTTGAATTGTGATAACACTCCAGATGTTTTCTAAATAAATAGGATGAGCTCTGCCAGAATAAAGTCAGTAAGCTATATGTTTACATGTGTTAGGATCCAGATAGAGTTAGAATGAGTTTAAATCATGTAAGGGTTACCTAATCCTTAGCAGAAACTATAGTACTTATAAACAACAAGTTCAGGAAATCTTGTCAAACGAGTCATGGATTAGTTGGGACTAAAAATAGGTCATCAGACAAAGGTAGACATGTAGGGGGTGAACTAAATTCAGGTAGCCAAGGTTGAGTAGTTGTTAAGCCAATGTAGTTAAAAGAGGAGACTTGACTCCAGTACAGGATAGCAGCCAGTCATCATCTCAACAATTTGACACTTAGACCTGCCTACTTCAGGTCTTCTACATTCAGAGTTTGTAATAATGATCACCACATGCTGTCTTTACCTTGAGGACAACACTAATGGAGCTTGTGGCTTTGTGATCAAGATGGGTGCTGACTGAATCCATGTTTCACGTGAGAAAGTGACTGTGTAATCAATGAGGTACATGTACAGTTGTTACATGAATGAAGAGCTAGCTTATATCTATGCGATGAAAATATGTGAGTGCTAACAATAGGGCATTTGCTTCATGACAGCTGAAGTCATCAGAGCATGTATAGAGTGATGTGCGCATTGTTATAATGTTTTAATATTTGTGAGATACGGCTTGTGAGCGGCATTCAGTGCAAGGTGGAGACTGGCTATAGTGTGAACTGAGAGAGCACGATTGTTCCTTGCTGCATGCACACATGGACTGAGCATTCCCTTGAATAAAACTTTGTTTGCTGCTGCTGTGAGTATGACTTGATTAATGTTATCTTGGGAAATCTTTACAAAGTGCGTAAGGGACCCAACAGATAACTAACTACCTCTAGACTACAGTACACCCCAGTTCATATTCCGACAGACTGGACAAGCTCCCATGCTTAATGCTTGATTTTTGCACTTGCTCATCTCTTGTAGTGGGGTTTGTGATGCTGAACATCGTACAGTTGATTCATTTTCCGGGTGTGGTCATATGCTTTATTGGTAAACTGTGCTAAGTATTGGTAGTCTTGTGATATTGAAGCTGTAAATAAGTACTATTTCTTGTGAATGCATGTGTAGTCTTCTGTATTTTATGTTTTCAGGGATTTGTCGTGTGCCACTCCATCGCTGGTGGTACAGGTTCAGGGATGGGATCTTACATCTTGGAGAAGCTGAATGACAGGTTTGTAGTTTCTAGACATGAACCTTCCAGTGCTGATATTGTCATTTTCTTGAATTAAGTGCTGCAAACATCAAGGGTGTCATATATATTTCATTCATTCAAGTGTTAGTTTATAATTTGCTGGGGGAAAACAACACAACTGTCATATATTCCCATTACATTTATACTTCAAATTTTCCCAGGAATGCTAATCTGGTCAAAAATGCATGCAGAAGTCGGATGACTTGGCCCATGGGTGCGTAACAACTCCCCGCAATCACATCTGAAAAAACACTGCGGATGAACGCAAAGAAGAAACTTCAAATTTCCTTCAGTAAATTTATTGTTCCTGTCTTGAATACACATAAACAGTAGTCAATAAATAATAATTTTTTACTATTACAAGAAATATTTAGCAATACTTTTGTAAGGATGTGAAGCTTGGACAATGTGCAGTCAAGCTGAAAAATATCTGATGGCTGTGGAAATGTGGTTTCTGAGGATACCATGGCAAAGGATACCATGGACAGACAGGAAAACAAATTACCAAGTGCTACAAGAAACAAATGAAAATCATAAATTGATTAGAGAAATTAGACGTGGACAGTCAATATATTTTGGGCATGTTATGAGAAGAAATTAATTGGAGAACTTGGTGACAACTGGCAAGATCGAGGGGAAGAGGGCAAGTGGAAGACCGAGAAGTAATACCTGGATGGCTTGGCCACGTGGCATGGTCGAGACGGGAACACGGAGCTGATCCACAACTGGTGATCGAGTGAAATGGTGAGTCATGACCGCCCACGCTTTCTGACATGACACATGATGAATGGATTTAGCAATTCCAAAGATGTCTCTTAGTATATTACTTGTAAGCCAATTCTTAGTTTTACTCTAATTATTCCACATTGCCTATGTAGGGGACAAAACACCTGACTGTTGTCCCTGAGTATAAAGTGTGTTAAAAGAAAGAACTATGATGGATAACTGCATGAAGCTGGTTAATGTTTGGTTTTATTGGTTGATGCTACTTCAGCTCTTTATCCCTTATTGGGTCACATGTCTTCAACCAACTCACACCAAGCGTTCTATTTTTCTCTGCCTCTGCAGCTCAATCCTCTCTATATTATTCATCTGTTTCTAGCTCTCTTTACATTTTTTTTTTTTTTGGGTTGAGTCTCTATTTCATTTGCCTTGTGAGTTCTATTGAAATGAATTTTTAGTCATGCAATTAAGTTTACGGAATGTGAGTCCTATTCAGCATCAGATCTTTCCCTTACCTCCTGATTCACTGAAAAATAGCCTCCCTCCCTAAGCTTCACATTAGTGAATCTGTCATACCATTTTAGTTTTGTTCTGCACAAGCATGAGTTTATGAATGTGTGTAGTCTTTTTGTATTTGTTTTTAACTATTCTAAGTTTGGTACTATTTTAAATTTATTTTTTTTACTTAATTTCCAAGCGCTCTGAAAGCTACTCTTGCTTTTTGTATTCTTATTTTAATATGTCTGTTCTGCAACTTTTGTCTCCATTACTACCTAAATAGCTGTATTGCACATCTTTGAGTGAGTTGTGCATGATTAATACATTGTTAAAATAAATCATGACTAGTTTGTACCATTCCTTGTGTATACCAGCAAGGGTTTTGTTAGGGATGAGAAAATAAAGCCATCTTACCTTAGCAGTCTCCATACAGTGTCCAATCTTAGGATTTTGTATTGTATCTTTGTCAGATAAAAATGCTGTGTCTTACCAGTTAGTCTGTTACTGCAGTGTTTCCTTAATTCTTTCTATGCCAAGCACTACTCCATAGGTGATTGGCTATTATGTCTAGTTTGATTGGCTACTCTGCAGATCTAGTTTGATTGGCTATTTCTCATGTGTACCAACACGACACATGTGATTGGTTATTCTTCATATGAACAGAATGTGCCACATGTGATTGGCTGTTATTCATGAGTATCATCAATGGACCATGTGTGATTGGCTATTTTTACCAATCAGCATGTCATGTGTGAGGCTATTCTTCATGTAAACCAATCAACATGCCATGTGTCATTGGCTATTCTTATCTACCTATCAGTGTTATATATGTTGTTGGCTATTTTTCATGTGTACCAGAGGTTCCCAAACCACCACCCGCGGGCCACTTGTGGCCGCCATCTGTCAGAAAGTGGCACGTGAGGCCTCGTTACTTAGAATAATATATTTTAATAATATCGAAAATGCACTCGGAGCGCCCCGTCAGCGTGCAATAATTTACTCTGCTCGTGATTGTTATGCTCAGATATCAAATGCGCCTGTTCAGTTCGCAACAAAACGTTATGAAGTTCTCATATCTCAGCCTTGTCTACCAATCAGAGTGCTCAAAGCGCCATGTTGTCGTCTGTTACAACTGTTTAGCAGAGTCGGTATTATTGTGTTTAAATTAGATTTTTTCAAATAAAGATTTACTGTTAAAGCCTATAAAAACATGAGTGTGGAAAATCTAAAATCAAACGATGGTAAAAAGCAAAAATGTGAAGACATTGCTTGCGGTGAATTCAACGAAGACTGGGTGGAGAAATTTATGCTTATGCCTAGCCGTAGTGGTAAACCAGTTTGCTTAATCTGCGGATTTTGTGTTTCTGTTACACACAAAAAATTAATCTGGAACGACACTTCACGACCACACATTCAGATATAAATGCTCAATATCCAATCAATTTGGAGTTAAGAAAAGATTTCATAGCTAAAAAAGAAAGTTCTCTGACCAGGCAGCAGTCATTTTTCACCAAGGCTAACGAACAGAGCAAAAGTGCTGTTGTTGAATCGTACGAAGTCGCTCTTCTGTTGGCTCGCAAAAAGAAGCTGTCTTCCCTTAAAATTGCTGCTTGAATGCTTGGCGATTAAAAAGTGTGAAACAAAATTTGATCAGATTCCTTTGTCTAATAATACTATGGCCAGGCGAGTTGAAGAATTAGCCAACAATGTTCATCATCAAGTAGCAACACATATTTAAAAAATTGTAAATCTTTTTCATTGGCAGTGGATGAATCTACTGACATTTCTGACACAGCTCAGGTCACAGTTTTTGTTCAAGCAATAAACAATAATTTTGAAGTCACTGAAGAACTTCTAGGACTTGAATCGATGCATGCAACTACCAAAGGGACTGATCTGTTTGAAACTCTCAAGTTGTGTGTAGAGAAAAACAACATAGAAATGGACCAAATTGGACAGTGTATGCACCGACGGTGATCCGGCTTTGGTGGGTAAAAAGTCTGGATGTCTAGCATTATTGGAACAGTTTCTTGGCCGCACTATATTAAAATATCATTGTATCATTCACCAAGAAGCTCTGTGTGGGAAGATATTAAATCTGAAACATGTCATGGATGTTGTTCTGAGATGTGTGAACAAAATTTGAAGTAAGGCGCTGAACAGGCGTGAGTTCAGTTTCTGTCAGATCTGAATGATGAATACGGTGAGCCACTGTTACACTGTGATGTCAGATGGCTATCTAAAGATAAAGTTCTGTCACGTTTCTGGGCACTGAAAAATAGTGTCTATCTGTTTCTGCCTGTAACAAATGAATTGCCTACAGAACGGGAATGTCTGCTGAATGATGACTGGTTTAATGACCTGGCATTTTTGGTGGACATCAGGTCTCATTTAAACTCTTTAAATGCGAGGATCCAGGGAAAAAACAAACTATTTACAAATTTGTGCGATGACATTTCTTCATTTAAAATTAGATTACGACTGTTTATCGGACAGCTGACTGAAGGGACTTTAGAGGTGTTTCCAACTCTGAAGATGCTTGTGGTGAAATAGAAATGTGACTTGTTACAGTACAAAGTAAAAGTCTTTGGATATCTTTCAGTCGAGATTTCAAGAGTTCACAATAGAGGAGGATAATGTTGCCATCTTCATAAATCCATTTGTATTCCCTGATGCCAAGCCCTGTTAATTACAGCAAAACCTTCAGCACGAAGTTATTGATTTGAAATGCAATTCTGCACTGAGATGTAAATTTCTGGAGATGCCTGCTTCACCTTCAGCTGATCATATGATTTCATTCTGGTGACTATTGCCTGTCGAAAAATTTAACAAATTTGAACACTTGCGTTCAATCGCCCAGAGATACATTTGTCGTTTTGGTTCGACTTACAGATGCGAGCAGTCATTTTCCGCAATGACCGTTATAAAAAAAAACAAAGCAACGTTCCAGGCTCACCGACAGTAACCTAGCTGCGCTTATGACTTTGGGCACAACAGATTTGTGCCCAGACATTGATAAACTGACATCTGAACTTAAGTAATTGGTTATGAAGAACAGTTACAATTGTAAATTTATTAAATTAATAGTGATTTTCAAAACTGATTAAAAATGTATTGTTAAACGAACTTGTGATTTTAAACCAAAACAATGATCGCAGTGTAGTACTGACACTGACTGCTTTTAAAGTTTTAGAATATTGTTGACGAAAGTTAAGAAAGGTAAGAATGATATTGCACGACTTTTATAATTTTATAACATGGCCTGCTAAACTACCGAAAATAGTAGATAGTAGATATAGCCCTCTGCTTGAAAAGCTTGGGAACTACTGATGTATACCAATCATTGTGTCATGAGTGATTGCCTATTCTTTATGACTACTAATCAATGTGTCATGAGCAATTTAAATTGTTACATTTATTCACAGCATTCTAATGAAGCATGACAATGTATTTTGTTGTTTATAATGTGTGTATCCCTAGCCCCTTTTGAAATTAATACACTTGTGACATTGTGATCGTAATTTCCCTGCCCATGGGCAGCTTCTGGGACTGAAAGGGTTAAATGAAATAGCATTGAGGCTAAACAAATAGCAAAGGAATGAGAATATTCATCACTGAGTTTGTTTTACTCAGGAAAATTGTTGTGGTCCACAGGTTTCCCAAGAAGCTCACACAAACGTACTCAGTGTTTCCGAACGTGGATGAGATTTCTGATGTTGTTGTCCAGCCCTACAACTCACTGCTGACGCTGAAGAGACTGACCCAAAATGCAGACTGTGTGGTATGTACATTTTCTTTGCTTGTTAAAGAATGGTTCAGACAGTGGCATGCATATTTTCCTTGCTTGTTTTACTGCTGTTTCACACAGTAATCCTTGCTTATTTTACTGCTGATTCACACAGTAATCCCTGCTTGATTTACTTCTGTTTCATTCAGTAATCCTTGCTTATTTTACTGCTGTTTCACAGTAATCCTTGCTTGTTTTACTGCTGTTTCACACAGTGATCCTTACTTATTTTACTGCTGATTCACACAGTAATCCCTGCTTGATTTACTTCTGTTTCATTCAGTAATCCTTGCTTATTTTACTGCTGTTTCACAGTAATCCTTGCTTGTTCTATTGCTGTTTCACACAGTAATCCTTGCTTATTTTACTGCTGTTTCACACAGTAATCCTTGCTTATTTTACTGCTGTTTCACACAGTAATCCTTGCTTATTTTACTGCTGTCTCACACAGTAATCCTTGCTTGGTTTACTTCTGTTTCATTCAGTAACCCTTGCTTATTTTACTGCTGTTTCACACAGTAATCCTTGCTTATTTTACTGCTGTTTCACACAGTAATCCTTGCTTATTTTACTGCTGTCTCACACAGTAATCCTTGCTTGGTTTACTTCTGTTTCATTCAGTAACCCTTGCTTATTTTACTGCTGTTTCACACAGTAATCCTTGCTTATTTTACTGCTGTTTCACACAATAATCCTTGCTTATTTTACTGCTGTTTCACACAGTAATCCTTGCTTATTTTACTGCTGTCTCACACAGTAATCCTTGCTTGTTCTATTGCTGTCTCACACAGTAATCCTTGCTTGTTCTATTGCTGTCTCACACAGTAATCCTTATTTTACTGCTGTTTCGTACAGTAATCTTTGCTTGTTTTACTACTGTTTCATACAGTAATCCTTCATAGGGTAAATACTAATATATGTTTGTGGTGTTTCTATGTAGGATTGCTATGCCAACTATTTTGGATGGTCAAGTACTGCTAAAAACCTCCATCTAGAGCTGTTCATCAGTTCTTTCAATATAGTCACAGCATGATGATTGTTGCTTGCTGCTGTTTGTGATGGGATTGCTTTATCTGACCTTTCTTTGTGAATTTCTTTTACTAATTTTTGCTGACGATGGCATGTACGCTTTCAATGTTTGTGTGTGTGTGTGTGCATGGGCGTGTCATGTTGTTGGTGGCTGTGTGTGAATTTACGAATGTTGCACTATTTTTTTGGGTCTATCGTTTTAATTTTTATTTTCTTAAAGGAATTTTAATGGTAATAATGTATTAAATACAATGTTGACACTTTGCAAAATAGAATTTCTGCTTTACCTCTTATTTATATAGCACGTCATTACATGAATATGTTAACTTTGATCTGTTGACTTTGATAATCATTTTATTGGTATTTAAGGTTCTATATCACCACTGTCTCAAACATTTTGTCCAGCTCTCTATACCTCTTTACTATAAAAACAACACTTGTTACATGATGTTAGTATATATATATATATATATATTGTAATAATTTGTTTTGACCAACAGAGCTCATGGTGAGAACTAGACAAATTCCAGTGAACCAAATGGTAAAGAAAGGGCGCTGGATAGTGCATATATGAAAAAACAGAACTGCAAAGAACTAGAAAGACTATTGTCTGGAATCTACAGGGCAAAGAAATAGAGGAAGACCTAAAAATACACAGAAAAGTAGAAACTGAGGTGAAAAATATGGGAACGACATGTACGGAGTTGCATAGGACAGCTAATCATAGGGTGGCTTGAAATCAGTTGGTTGAGGAGCCTGTACCCCAATAGAGTATAAAGGGCAACAAAATTAGAATAATTGTTTAAACACACTACTGTAGAATATAGAAAATTTGTATTATTTACTGTAGCAGTAACATTGATCTAATGTATATTATTAAATTGTGTATTGTATTGTATTTATATTTGTATTTTGCTGTGCTACTTAGATATTGCTGTAATATTCAACTCTATTTTTGGTGTGTGTTCATTTCTTGAACTTTTCTTTCAGATTCTGGTTACTATTATCTTCTATCAGTGTAAATCAATACCAGCAATATTTCTCTTCTTGCTTGGTAATTCTCATTTCCAGAAAACCTTGCCTTCGTGTGGAAATTGGTGCAACAACTGCTTAGTTATCTCTTCTTCTTCTTCAGCGTTCCGACCCATTCAAGTTCTTTGCTGCAGATACAATCCGTCGCCATTCGTCTCTCTGGTGGACCTTCTCTTGTCAGTCGTTGATTCCAAGTGCTTGTAGGTCTGTATATATATTATCTCTCCGTCTTCTTGGTCTACCTCGGGGTCTACGGTCATTTATTTCCTGAGTGTAAGCGAGTTTTGTTTCCCTATTGTCTTCCATTCTTTCTATATGCCCCAACCATTGTAGTCTATTAGCCTTCATGATACCAGTGATTAGTGGGGACTTAAACAGATCATAAATGTCTTTGTTACTTCTTCTTTTCCACTTTGTGTATCCCTAATGGGTCCAAAGATGCATCTTAAAACTTTGTTCTGAAAGGTTTGCAACAAGGCTTCGTCTCCTTTCGTTGTACTCCAGGGTTCAGAGCCATACAGCACAACTGGTCTGATCAGTTGTCTCTGTATGGTTAATATCATAACATAGTCAGACAGACTGACATAATACACGCATGCACTAATACACATGTGTACAATGCAAATATGCCTTCATGCATCACGCACAACTACAAAAAATGCAAAACCAGCGTCGCTGTACACGTGCAAACATGCATAAGTGCATAAATGCATTCAAGCACATATGTATAAAAACGGTAGCTAGGGGTAGTGCTACTGTTTCACACGGCAATACTTCACAGGGGATTTTAGCTATGTGTGCTTCTTGCAATTCACACAATTGATTTGTGTGCAATCACGTGACATCACATTCTTAACAATCAAATCCAATTAGTTAGTTCACTAAATTGTACTTTCTATCACTTTACGAAACACTGCTTCCTTTTAATTATCTTGTGTTTCATCATGTTTACTACTGCTTGCAATCATTAGTTAATTCCAGTTTTGTTTGTCTGTGAATATTGTCAGAGAATGGTCATTGCTTCCTGCTGTCTCTGATGAGATTGCTGTGTCTTACCTTCTTGAGATCTTTCACGTATATAAGATGACAATGGCATGTTTGCACTGCTACAATACTTTAATTTGTATGTGTGAGAGACTGTATTTACAAATTTAACATTATTATTTGTTAGATCTATTTAAAGTTTCACTCGCTTATTTGCTTTGTTAAAGAAATATTAATGTTAAGGAAGTATTGCATGCAACGATGTCCATTCATCATGTGCCATGCCAATAAGCGTGGGCAGTCATGTTTTGTCATCTCACTCGATCACCAGAGTCGTGGGTCAGCTCTGTGTTCCTGTCTTGACCATGCCATGTGGCCAAGCCATCCAGGTATTTACTTCTCGGTCTTCCCCTTGGTCTCTTCCCTTTGATCTTGCCAGTTGTCACCAAGTTCCCCAAGTCATTTCTTCTCATAACATGCCAAAAAATTTTTGACTTGTCTACGTCTAATGTCTCTAATCAGTTTATGATCTTCATTTGTTTTTGAAGGACTTGTTCATGCAATGATGTACATATTTCAAAATAGAAGTTATGTTATCATGTACATAGACGGCCATGTGCTAAGAGACAAAATAAGTGCCTGGGGGTTCATAATGAAGGTTAATGAATGGATGTTGTTTAGTACAGGAGAACCTTGCTGCAAATGATACATCTTGTCTGAGAATGGAGATGGAGGCAGTCACTGTGGCATTTTGCTGGCTGGAGGAAAAGATCATACACATGTGATTGTAAGGGACTCCCAGAGCATGCTGAGAAGGGTGAAGACAGGCATACTTTGTTCAGAGTGGCATGTGGGTGATGGAGCGCATGTGGGACTGTCCTGTGTGCTGTGATATAAGTTCTTGACTCAACTCCTTGAATTGTAAAGAATGTCTCAGACTGTATGATTTGCAGTTTTCTTGCTTGTTAAAGAAAAGTTCAGATTGTGTGGTGTGCACATTTTATTTGTTTAACTAATGGTTCAGACTGGTATGCACATTTTATTTGATTGTTAAAGAATGGTTCAGATTGTGTGGTATGCACATTTTATTTGTTTGTTAAAGAATGGTTCAGACTGTGTGGTATGCACATGTTATTTGATTGTTAAAGAATGGTTTAGACTGTGGTATGCACATTTTATTTGATTGTTAAAGAATGGTTCAGACTGTGTGGTATGCACATTTTATTTGATTGTTAAAGAATGGTTCAGACTGTGGTATGCACATTTTATTTGATTGTTAAAGAATGATTCAGACTGTGTGGTATGCACATTTTACTTGTTTGTTAAAGAATGGTTTAGACTGTGATATTCACATTTTCCTTTGCTTAACATATAACAAGAAGTATAGAGTTGCAGAGAAGACCATTCATGAGCAGACAAACACAAGAACACAATATTGTATAAACCACTCATGATACTACAGTGGATACATTAAGGCATCAGCAAGCAGACAAAGTAAATTAGTCTAATACATTGTGACTAACAGGACAAGACCATAGACTGAGTTGCAGTCGTTAACCATTAACATGTTTACAATATGAATAACATTGTTTAAACTGTGGTAAAGCTGTGGAAATTTAAACTATAAGAAAATATGAATAGTTCAGACTGGTAGGTACATTCTCCTTGATAGTTAAGATTGTGTGGCATGCATAAAAAAAAAATGGTACATAGTTCAGATAACATGGTATGTACATTTTTCTTACTTGTTAATGCTTCAAATGATAGTAACTGTAAGATTGAATGTAATATTTATTTATTTGTTACAGTTCTTCTTTTTCTTCTGCTTTCCATCTCCCATTGAAGCATACACCCTCAACTAACTCACACCAAACCCTTTTGGTGACTTGCTTTTTCTTTGACTGGATTTTGCAACTCAAGTTTTCTATGGAATGAAATAGCCTGTCTCACGACAACCCTGTTTATTCACCTCTTACAACATGTATGGTGGGTTACAATGTTACTGTGCTTCCCTTATAAGCCCCAGTAACGGCTGGCAGTTGGTTAAACATTGGTTACAGGTACAGAGTAATAGTAATACTTTATTTCATTGTGAGTAAATTGGCCAGAATTTTTTTATATGCATGTAATCATTGGGTATTGAAATGGTGAAACAACTGAAGGCAGCGGAGATGTGGTTTCTGAAAAGAATGTTGAGAATATCATGGACAGAAGAAAACGGATGGGAGGATATTGAGAGCTGCAAAAGATACAAGATCACACATCAAAACCACCAGAGAAAGATCAATGAAATTTATGGGCCATATCAACAGAAGTGGAATAAATAAATTAGCCTTATACGGGTAAATATTAGGCAAGAAAAACAGAGGAGGACAGATAAGGTGTATGTGGGAAGCTTTGACTGCTGGGCAAAGTTAATAATTTAACCAACACCAACATTGCAAAATATTGAATTAAGAGTATTGTCTCCATTGTCTGCTGCAGACCATGCTTCTAAAGACGAAGAATGGGGCAAGTAAGTAAGCATTCGTAATTTACTGTCCTTGCTTTCATTATGATCATTTCTGTTGTAAATTGACTGTTTTCTGTTTCCCATTACTTTCAGGTGGTTCTAGACAATACTGCGTTAAATAGAATAGCAGCAGACAGGCTTCATATTGACACTCCAACTTTTACACAGGTCAACCAACTTGTAAGTTTTCACATTCTGTGGAGTTTTTGCACTGTCTGTTTATTCATTCATTATAATAAACTGCACCATTGCACTATTTTATCATGCCTTTGGCCCAGCGTATTTGATTTCTTGGCAGTGTACCAATGCAGGGCCAAGAAGCTAAAGCACCTTCATATAACTTGTCTAAGAAAACTACTAAATATCAAATGGCAGGACATGATTCCAAATACAACAGTTCTTGAGAAACCAAGCAAGCCAAGTATCCACATTTTACTAGATTCGCTAGGCTGGACACCTAGTTTGTATGCCAGAGTATGTTTCAAAAAAATTATTTTATGGTGAGCTTAGGGCATGGAACAATATCATGAGGCTGCCTTGGGAATAAAGAGAGTTGAAGTACTACATAGAACCTATATTTTTGTATGGATGTGAAGCATGGAAAATAAGCACTCAAGCTGAAAAACAGCTGATGGCTGTGGAAATGTGGTTTCTGAGGAACATGCAAAGTATATCATGGACAGACAGAAAAACCTATGAACAAATCCGTCAAGAAACAAATGAAGATCATAAACTGATTAGAGACATTAGACGTAGACAGTCAAAATTTTTCGGACATGTTATGAGAAGAATGACTTGGAGAACTAGGTGATGACTGGCAAGATCGAAGAGAAGAGACCAAGAGGAAGACTGAGAAGTAAATACCTGGATAGCTTGGCCATGTGGCATGGTCGCGACAGGAACACGGAGCTGATCCATGACTTTGTGATCGAGTGAGATGGCATGCCTTATCGGTATGGCACACAATAGATAGATTGATGGCCTTGGGAAAAAACACTACAAGGATACCCTTAAGATGGCTCTTAAGACCTTTGGTATCAACAGATGGCTAATGCCCTTGACCAATCCAGATGGCATACATTTATTCATCAAGGTGGAGCAACTTGTGAGGTACTAGTAAATCAATGGAGACAGCCAGGAAGTTCAGTGTTCCACATTTCTTTCTTTCCCTTCACCCTCATGCCCCGGTGTAACTACTTTCAGCTGTCCAATACTGCCCCAAAACATTGTGGGCTCCTATCAGTCTCATAAGACACCTTTGTACTCAGTCATTGGATGCCAAGTGGTGATCATCAATCATGATAGACAAACATAATTCTACCCCTTGCAAAGATGGAATGGTGATAGCAGAGTGTTAGTGGAAGTTGAATTCCCCACCGGTTGAGAACCACTGATCTAGATGATCATTTGGAAGTGATAGATTCGAATGTTGGTGTCTTTAGCTTTCAATTTTTTCTGCTGTCTAGTGTGTCCTCAACATCTACATGTATCTTGTCTTATATAATGATCACTTAATACCTGTGAATTTATGTATATTATTTACGCTACAGATATGTATACAGTGTTATGTGGTATAAAAACATAGTTTATCTTCTAGACAAATCACCCTAGGGATGATTTTCTAGACAATTTTACATTGATTAGTTTGCCATCTTTTCTGAATGAGACGTCAACATTGAAGTACATCTAGCCAATGTAGGAATTGAACCCCCTATTCCGCTATCAATGCACCGGAAGTTTAAGCGTATTAAGCACCACTGCCACACAGACCTCTGTTTTGGAAATACCATCAGCAATTGATCTTTTCACACTATACTGGTGTGTTGTAAAATTGTTTTGCTTACTGCAGAACTGAGCTGGCATTAATTACATGCTTCTGGCAGAAAAATGTAACCACAAGTTAATTCAAAAAGATGTTTTTTAAAATGAGGTAGCTCATAACACAAACTTAACTTTTTCTGTCCTAGGGAATGCTCCGTGTATAATTGACTATTCTTGTGTACACGACTATTCTTCATGTGCAACAATTAATACATCAAAACAATGTTTTCCCGTAGTGAATTTGAATAATGAAGACACAAACAATAGATTGCACGATTTATTGCCTGGCATATTTTGCTGCATCTCGTCACTGCTGAATTCACACAACATAAATTAAAATAAGTAGATAAATCCTTCAAGCTGAAATGTACACATGTTCGCACAATAATGTCAATTGTCTACCACTGTAATTTTAAACTTACTATCATGTCTTTTCTGTTTGCACAAAACTGACCTATATAGAAAGGCCATCATGATTAATCTACATAGGCTCACCACATTTACAAACTTCCTGTGTTGTCCATTGCACAGCACATTTTGGGAACCGGTCATGTAATTGATAGAGACACTGCTTTTCACATGTTGTTTAATACACAAAATAGTTGCTTGTTAAAGTTTGCCGAAGTTATTATGACTAATCTACATAGGCCAGTTGGATTAAAATGTTGACTTCTCGCCCTTGGCATGGGGATGTTAACTACAAGTACCTCAGAAGTCAGAGTGGGTTCACCTAATGCGAGGGACACGGGTAATGGGGAAAGCTAATCCACACACACAAAAATCAGTCCATCGCACTCACTAGCAGTAGCACATGTAGACTACACTTGAGTTCAAAGCAAGTGAGCACTAACAAAACACACAAAAACTGTTGTTGGCATAAACTGCCCGTTTCCATTTTCACCTGCATTTGTTGATTTTCTTCATTAGGTATCTACGGTGATGGCAACATCCACTGCCACACTTCGCTATCCAGGATACATGAATAATGATCTGATCGGCCTGATTGCCTCCCTGATACCAACTCCACGCCTCCACTTCCTGATGACCGGCTACACACCGCTGACCACAGATTCCCAGGTATGTGTCTTACCTGATATTGAAGTGCAAGTGGAGTGTATGCGCCATTTATTCTGGTTTGTAAGCTGTGTGTTGTGTGACTATAGGATGTCTAACATTTCCCCACTGTATTTTACTTTCTTCGCTAATTTGTAATATTAAGAATATTCTCTGCAGTTTATCTTTGTCAATCGAGATGAGGAAAAGAGTTCCTAAGAGCTATATGGAGCCATTCCTGATGTACAGAAGTCAATCATTGGCATTTAGCTGATTACCCTGGTCCTTTCATAGATGGAGTAGATACCTGGGTTGTTTTATATCTGATAATTAGTTCAGCAGCCAAGAATGTTTGGTTTACTACTTCATGTTTTTGTTTCATTACATCGTCTGTCTGTCTCAGGTTAGCTGAAGACACACTTGGAATTTTGAGAACTGATCATTCTGTGCATGTTGTAAGAGAACGAACAAACTTTATTTTCAAAGGGTCACATATCTTACATTCGAAAAAGCAAAACCAGAATAGTCAAAGCCCATAAAACATATCATCATGTGCCATGCTGATAAATGCATGTTTGGAAGTTACACTATTACAGTAGCTAGCATGCTTGGCTACCTGCCTGGTAGTCACGTGTTCAAATCCTCAAGGGAGATTTTATAAAAATTGAACTGGGCTCCCTCAGGCGTGGGCGGTCACAGTTCAACATCTCACACGATCAAGTGTCTTGGATCAGGTCTGGGTTCTTGTTCCAATTATGCTATGTGGTATTTATCTTTTTGTTTTCCCCTAGCTCTTTTCCCTATTAAGTTTTGCCAGTTGTCATTAAGTTTTCAAGTTGATTTCTCCTCATAACGTGCCAAAAAAAATCCTGACTGTCTTCATCTTATTTCTCTAATCAATTTAGTTTTCATTTGTTTCTTGAAGTATTGTCTCCTTCGTCTTTCTGTCTGTCTATGGTGTTCTTTGAATACCATCAATGTGTAGCAGTTATGTTAACACTTGTGCCATTGTTGCAGGTAGCCAGTGTCCGCAAGACCACAGTGCTTGATGTCATGAGGAGATTGCTGCAGCCTAAAAACATGATGGTCTCAACACCGGTCCAGAGACAGGGAAACAACCATTGCTATATCTCTATTCTGAACATCATTCAAGGCGAGGTGGATCCCACTCAGGTACCCATCTCTTTATACACCTTACTGAATAATACAGGCAGGGGCGAGGTGGATCCCACTCAGGTACCCATCTCTTCGTACACATTACTGGAATAATACTGGTTGGGGGTGGCTCCCACTCAGGTACTCATCTCTTCATATACATTACTGGAATAATACAGGCAGGGGGGGAAGTGGATACCACTCAGGTACCCATCTCTTCATATACATTATTGGAATAATACAGGCAGGGGGGGAGGTGGCATTTTGGGAAGTTGGAAGCAGTACCCACCTCGACCTACCCCACAATGAAGTAACGCTATGAGGATGGGACTAATTTTGTTTGAAGGGGATGGGTCCTTGGAAGCCAAAGTGTCCCATAATAGCTATGGAAATCTAGGGGTTTCCCAGGAATGTTGATTTCTTCCCTCCAAAATCTTCCTTCCCGAAAAGAGAAACTGATTTAGCTCACGAGTCCCCCACCTATGATCATTTTCCCTTTTAGGTGAAATGGTCACAGGAAATTTATAAGATTTAAAGTTCCCTTTTCTGAGTAACCTGGGAGATTACTATAGAACAGAACTTTGCTGTCTATTCATGTTTACCCAGCCACCTGTAGTTCCAGATTCTACAATTATGTGAGGTAGTTTCATTAACTAAACACATAAATAAAAAAATGTTTTGTCACACCACAATGTACTTGACAGAAGAATGCAGGAAAAGTTAATTTTGTTTATTAACCAAAAAGCTGTGGAAATAAGCCAGTAAAGCATTCATTAACATATGAACAATACACATCAGTCTATAGGATAATGTTCTAAATACACGAAGGAGAATAGAACTCCTAGAAGATCTCATGGTGGTTCATTCATTTAGCCACTGGATTACACCACTGATTTCCTACCATTGTCTCTGCACTTCTGCTGGTTCTCAAGTTATCTGAATGTATAACTGATTATAACAAAGTTCTTCCTATTTGATTTGTAGTAATTTTGGATATTCTGCTGGTCTTTGTGATGTATTAAAGATCCTAGTGATGAATTTCAGATCTTATGAATCAGAATAATCATGAATTTCAGATCTTATGAATCATCAGAATAGTCATGAATTTCAGATCCCATTGGGCACATTTCGGTAATGATCTGGAGACTCTTGATCATATTAATCTTAGTCCTGAATTACAGATCCCTTTGAGTACCACTTTGTGAAAGATCTGCTATTGATCTTGATAATAGTCACGAATTACAGATCTTGTTGATCAGAGTAACAGTCATGAATTACAGATCCCATTGGGCACATTTCGGTAATGATCTGGAGACTCTTGATCATATTAATCTTAGTCCTGAACCACAGATCCCTTTGAGCACCACTTTGTTAAAGATCTGCTATTGATCTACAGATCCATTGAGCACCATTTGGGCAATGATCTGCAGAATCTGGATCATGACAATCTGCGAACACCGTCATCCTCACCTGAGGTGAATAAACATGGTGAACCTATTTATATCTAGTCAATGGATGATAATTCTCCAGTTGACAAGAATGAAAAGGGCTACAGACAGGAGTTACAGAAGGTAGCAGATTCAGGAAGTACCTACAAGTTAGAGCTACAGTGTCTCTTCTTTGTACTGGCATTAGACATCAGCAATTGTATTTGGCAAACCCTCTTATTCTGCTCATGTACATATTTATCTGTTGGCTGATGTTCTCACAGAGGACACAGACATAGTGAATGACAAGGCTAGGAGAGGAATGATGGAGAGTTAATGATGAAATGTACCCAGCATAACTGATCCTAAATAGTAATGGAACAGAACAGGATGATTGTTCATCTTATTCATAATAACTCATGTTACCAATCAGTCCTGCCTCAATTGTTTTAGTCTGCCTGGTTATTTTCCTGTTTATACCTTCTCACCTCTTGTCATTTCCTTTATTCTTCTTCTGACACTGGGGTGATAATCCCCTTGACAGTTTAGAAGTGATTCTGCATGAAAGCATATTATGTCCTTTACTTACTGTCAAACAGGGTGATGGTTTGATAAAACTATATTCTACATGTTGCATCCAAGTAATAATGTAAAGAAACATACATTAACTATTTTCACTCTAAACATAATGATTAACATATAATTAGTATGAATGTGGTCTATGTGAAACATTCCTTATGAGGATTTACACTGCCTCTCATTCATTAACACATATATACAGAGTGAAAGAAAGATGAGATGACACAATGCACTCATTCTCTTATTCTAACACCAATCTTCTTTTATTCGTTCACTTGAGTGCTGGAGTTGGGCTGTTAGCTTGACTGTGGTTCGGTCAGAGTGCTAGATACTTGGTCGATCATGTCACATTGTGTTCGAATAAATCACAGCAGTATAAATGCTGGACCCGTCATTGATGCTAAACAGTTACACACACAATCTGTCCTCACACCACGGACATATAAGATAAGAGGTAGAGCACTTTCATTACTCCCTCTCACATTCGCAAGTGTTGAAGTTTCGCTGTGGATTGAAATCAAGGCGACAGACAGCACACAGATCATAGATTGTCCTGTACTAAACCTGCTCTGAACGCTGTCAGAAAGCTAGTAGGATTTAGACTTAGGAATAGCATCTGGGCTTAAGTGAGCCTCTTTTCACAGCTTAAGACATAGTGTTTGTACAGCAACTCTTCTGGAAACGAAAGATAGATGGAGTCAGATATCTACACTAGTGATGGCGGTAAGCAGCCATTTCTGGAATCGGGTGAACAGTTGGCGGCTGTCTTCTGATAGAAGAATATATATTTATTTGTGCCGAAACTTACACACACACACTCTCATACAAAGCTTTACCTGACTCATAAGTATTTAAGACTCAGCAACAATGATGTTAGACAAAAGTCTTCCTATGAATCAGGCGGGGGACATACATTCGAGAACTCCCCAGGAAACACAACCAACTCCCATGACGGCTCGCTTGTATGTGCCAGAATATGGCGTCTATTGTCCCAAGAGCCTTCTCGGTGACGCGATTCTTCTAGGTTATCCAATGAATAAGGCAGGATCTGAACATCTGACCTGTCTATCACTGGGTGACATGGCTATTATTAGAGCTGACGCCACATTTTTGACATTCCAATGCTTTCTGGTGTGAACGCCTTTGTTGAGAACTGTTTTTTTTTTTTGAGGTAGTGCTGTGCAGGTGTGAACTGGCGGAGTGCGTAATATGCGACAGGTACCCATCTCTTCATACACATTGCTAGAATAATACAGGCGGGGGAATGTGGATCCCACTCAGTTACCCATCTCTTCATACACATTACTGGAATAATACAGGCAGGGGGTGGGGGGAGGTGGATCCCACTCAGGTACCCATCTCTTCATACACATTGCTGGAATAATACAGGCAGGCATGAGGGAGGTGGATCTCACTCAGGTACCCATCTCTTTATACACGTTACTGGAATAATACAGGCAGAGGGGAGGTGGATCCCACTCAGGTACCCATCTCTTTATACACGTTACTGGAATAATACAGGCAGGTGGGGGAGAGGTGGATCCCACTCAGGTACCCATCTCTTTATACACGTTACTGGAATAATACAGGCAGGGGGGAGGTGGATCCCACTCAGGTACCCATCTCTTTATACATGTTACTGGAATAATACAGGCTGGGGGTTGGGGGTGGCTCCCACTCAGGTACTTATCTCTTCGTATACATTACTAGAATACAGGCAAAGGTGGATCGCACTCGGGTACCCATCTTTTCTCTTCACACACATTACTGGAATAATACATGCAGAGGGGAGGTGGATCCCACTCAGGTACCCATCTTTTCTCTTCACACACATTACTGGAATAATATATGCAGGGGGGAGGTGGATCCCACTCAGGTACCCATCTTTTCTCTTCACACACATTACTGGAATAATATATGCAGGGGGGAGGTGGATCCCACTCAGGTACCCATCTCTTCATACACATTACTGGAATAATACAGGCTGGGGGTTGGCGGTGGCTCCCACTCAGGTACCCATCTCTTTATACACATTGCTGGAATAATACAGGGGAATGTGGCTCCCACTCAGGTACCCATCTCTTTATACACATTGCTGGAATAATACAGGGGAATGTGGCTCCCACTCAGGTACCCATCTCTTTATACACATTGCTGGAATAATACAGGGGAATGTGGCTCCCACTCAGGTACCCATCTCTTTATACACATTGCTAGAATAATACAGGGGAATGTGGATCCCACTCAGGTACCCATCTCTTCATACACATTGCTAGAATAATACAGGGGAATGTGGATCCCACTCAGGTACCCATCTCTTCATACACATTACTGGAATAATACAGGGGAATGTGGATCCCACTCAGGTACCCATCTCTTCATACACATTGCTAGAATAATACAGGGGAATGTGGATCCCACTCAGGTACCCATCTCTTCATACACATTACTGGAATAATACAGGGGAATGTGGATCCCACTCAGGTACCCATCTCTTCATACACATTGCTAGAATAATACAGGGGAATGTGGATCCCACTCAGGTACCCATCTCTTCAGACATGTTACTGAATAATACAGGGGAATGTGGATCCCACTCAGGTACCCATCTCTTCATACATGTTACTGAATAATACAGGGGAATGTGGCTCCCACTCAGGTACCCATCTCTTTATACACATTGCTAGAATAATACAGGGGAATGTGGATCCCACTCAGGTACCCATCTCTTTATACACATTGCTAGAATAATACAGGGGAATGTGGATCCCACTCAGGTACCCATCTCTTCATACACATTGCTAGAATAATACAGGGGAATGTGGCTCCCACTCAGGTACCCATCTCTTTATACACATTGCTGGAATAATACAGGGGAATGTGGCTCCCACTCAGGTACCCATCTCTTTATACACATTGCTGGAATAATACAGGGGAATGTGGCTCCCACTCAGGTACCCATCTCTTTATACACATTGCTAGAATAATACAGGGGAATGTGGATCCCACTCAGGTACCCATCTCTTTATACACATTGCTAGAATAATACAGGGGAATGTGGATCCCACTCAGGTACCCATCTCTTCATACACATTGCTAGAATAATACAGGGGAATGTGGCTCCCACTCAGGTACCCATCTCTTTATACACATTGCTGGAATAATACAGGGGAATGTGGCTCCCACTCAGGTACCCATCTCTTTATACACATTGCTGGAATAATACAGGGGAATGTGGCTCCCACTCAGGTACCCATCTCTTTATACACATTGCTAGAATAATACAGGGGAATGTGGATCCCACTCAGGTACCCATCTCTTCATACACATTACTGGAATAATACAGGGGAATGTGGATCCCACTCAGGTACCCATCTCTTCATACACATTGCTAGAATAATACAGGGGAATGTGGATCCCACTCAGGTACCCATCTCTTCATACACATTACTGGAATAATACAGGGGAATGTGGATCCCACCCACTCAGGTACCCATCTCTTCATACACATTGCTAGAATAATACAGGGGAATGTGGATCCCACTCAGGTACCCATCTCTTCAGACATGTTACTGAATAATACAGGGGAATGTGGATCCCACTCAGGTACCCATCTCTTCATACATGTTACTGAATAATACAGGGGAATGTGGCTCCCACTCAGGTACCCATCTCTTTATACACGTTACTGAATAATACGGCAGAGGGAGTCATGGCACAGGACTGGGAATTGTTCCCAGGGCCATTGATTAAGTTAGTAGCACATCCTTTACAGGACATAGCAGCAATCAACTCCAGCAGTTTTTGGCTGTTTGTGGTTCCTGGGCAAGTTTTTATGTTCAGTAGTTTGCCATTGCTTTCTGAACGACAGGCACTCATATCCATGGTAAGGTAACCACTGTAAGGCAGTCTGCTGCCAAATCTCCTGCAGCTGTGAGTTGAATGCAGTATGCGGGATTGAGAATTCATTCGTAACCTCCTTCACCACGGAGCCGGCCATTGGTATTGGGCTCACAAATTGGGCGTGCTGGCCTGCCTTACATTTGGCCCTTCCAATCACTCATCTTTCAGTCATCAATTGTGCATGTTACATTCTCAAAGGAAAAAAAAACATGTATATGGATGTATATATATTCAATCATACATAAAATCAAGCACGCATACGCACTCTGCTTCACACAGACACTCAAATTAATAGACACTGACTCTGACACTTTTAGCTCATATCTCATCTCATCAGGTTCCTCTTGTACCTTGCGGTGTCGAGGTGAAGCATAAACGGTGGGAGAGTGCCAGTTTATGGGCTTCATGTACTGAGATTCCTATGGACTCTGTAATTCTCTCTGTCCATCATTTACGTATTCGAACTATTTCTCTGCTTCCATTTGGTCTGTACATCATTGCTTATTGTGGTATACTGTTGGTAAACTTGCTGTTTTCTGATAAGTCTAGCGCTGCTATAACCCCCACTGTAGTCCTGATTTCATTTATGATTTTCTCTCTTCTTGATACGTTGAGTATTCTTCTCAGGAATCTCATTTCTGTTGTGATTTTTCTTCTCTTTTTCTGTCATTGTCCAGGTTTGTCATTGGTAGCATAGAGTTGGTAGGAAGATTGTGCTGTAGAGTACTTTCTTGGTAATTATTGATCCATGTTTGTTCTTTAGTATTGGTGCCATTTGTCCAATGATTTTTTGTGGTGCCTTATTGCATCTATTTTCGATCTTGTCTAATGATTTGCCATTTGATGATGATATACTTCCTAGTTACTTGAAGCTCTTTACTTTATTCAAGGGGTGTCCTTCTAGATTAATCCTTGTTCTTTCGTCTTTGGTTATAGTCATTACCTCTGTTTTACTTATGCTTATTTTCATGTTATGTTCCATACACACTTCGTTCAAACTATTTATGTGCTCTTGTAATTTTGATTCTGATTTTGCTATTAATGCTTGATTGTCCACAAATAGTTCAATTGTGTGATTTGCCATTGGTTCTTCACACACATATACCGTATTTTACGGAGTATAAGACGCACTTTTTTCTTTAAAAAATTGCTTCAAAAATTCAGGTGCGTCTTATACTCAAAATTAATATAAAAATGGTAAAAATGTTTATTTAAAAAATTGCTTAAAAATGGTGCGTCTTATAGGCCGCGTCTTATAGTCCGTAGCGTCTTATAGTCCGTAAAATACGGTAGCATGTATGTGATTATATATACATTCCTACATACACACACAGACCCGTGCAGAGACAAACGCGCGTGTGCACAGACACGCATGTGTGCAGACCGGTGCGCAGACAAGTGCGCAGACAAGTTCGCAGATTTGCCATTGGTTCTTCACACATAGCATGTATGTGATTATACACATTCCTACAGCCATACATACACACACAGACCTGTGACCTGCAGACAGATGTGCATGTGCGTAGACGGACGTGCAGGTGGACGCGCATGTGCGCAGGCAAATGCGCAGGTGGATGCGCATGTGCGCAGGCGGACGCGCATGTGCGCAGGTGGACGCGCATGTGCGCAGGCGGACGCGCATGTGCGCAGGCGGACGCGCATGTGCGCAGGTGGACGCGCATGTGCGCAGGCGGACGCGCATGTGCGCAGGCGGACGCGCATGTGCGCAGGCGGACGCGCATGTGCGCAGGCGGATGCGCATGTGCGCAGGCGGATGCGCATGTGCGCAGGCGGACGCGCATGTGCGCAGGCGGACGCGCATGTGCGCAGGCGGATGCGCATGTGCGCAGGCGGACGCGCAGGTGCGCAGGTGGACGCGCAGGTGCGCAGGCGGAGGTGGACGCGCAGGTGTGCAGGCGGACGCGCAGGTGCGCAGGCGGACGCGCAGGTGCGCAGGCGGACGCGCAGGTGCGCAGGTGCGCAGGCGGATGCGCAGGTGCACAGGCGGATGCGCAGGTGCGCAGGCGGGCGCGCAGGTGGACGGGCATGCGCGCAGGTGGACGGGCAGGTGGACGTGCAGGTGCGCAGATGGACGTGCATGTGCGCAGACAGGCGCGCATGCGGGTGCGCATGTGTGCAGGCGGGTGCGCATGTGCGCAGGTGGGTGCGCAGGCAGACGTGCATGTGCGCAGACGGACGTGCATGTGCGCAGGCAGGTGCGCATTGCACAGGCGGGCGCGCATGTGCGCAGGCGGATGCGCATCACACGTGCGCAGGCAGGGGCGCGCACGTGCGCAGGCAGGGGTGTGCACATGCACAGGCAGATGTGCGCACGCGTGTAGGCATTTGTGCAGACAGGTGCGCATGCGTGCAGACAGATGTGCAGGTGCGCAGGCAGGTTTGCAGGCAGATGCGCATGTGCGCAGGCAGACGCGCATGTGCGCAGGGGGATGCGCATATGTGCATGCGTGCAGGCGGACACGCATGTGCGCAGGCGGATGCGCATGTGGACGCGCAGGTGGACGCGCATGTGCGCAGACGGACGTGCATGTGCGCAGACAGGCGCGCATGCGGGTGCGCATGTTTGCAGGCGGGCGCGCAGGTGTGCAGGCGGGCACGCAGGTGTGCAGGCGGGCGCGCAGGTGGGCGGGTGCGCATGTGCGCAGGCAGACACGCATGTGCGCAGACGGGCGCGCATGTGCGCAGGCAGGGGCGCGCACGTACACAGGCAGGGGCGCGCACGTATGCAGGCAGGGGAGCACACATGCGCAGGCAGACGCGCGCACGCGTCTAGGCATTTGTGCGGACAGGTGCGCATGCGTGCAGACAGGTGTGCAGACAGATGTGCAGGTGCGCAGGCAGGTTTGCAGACAGTTGCGCAGGCAGGTGTGCATGTGCACAGGCATGTGCGCATGTGCACAAGCAGAGGCGCATGCGCACAGATGGGTGCGCAGGCGGTCGTGCAAATGGGTGTGCGCGGATGCATCTGTCTGCGCATGTGCGCGTCTGCCCATGCGTGCGCACAGCTGTCTGCGCATGCGCATGAAACATAGTGCAACGTGTGCGTATGTGTATGATGCGTGTGTGTGCGGTCGGGCGGGCGTGGGTCTGCAAGTGTGCGTGTGCACGGACAAGCATGCGTGTGCGCGGATGCAGGCAGCGTGCATGCACGGGTAGATGCACAGACAGGTGTGCGGGCAGGTGCGCAAGCACGCGCGTGCGCCCGTGTGTGGACAGGTGTATGCATAGACTGCTGGCACGCGCGTTGGCACACACATGTAGACAGACGGGCACGCAGGAGCAGATTGGGGGAAGATGCGGGCACGGACAGACAGGCACGCAGGGGCAGATGTGGGCGCAGGCACATGCGTGTGTGGACAGATGCGGGCATGGGCAGATATGTGCACGCAGGCTAGAATGCACGGGCAATAGTTCAGTGCTTCAGTAGTTGACATTGAAACCTCTTAGTTGGTAGTTTGTGAAAATTGAGTTATTTCTTAGTTTAATGTATTGGCATTAAGGTCATCTTATTGTGAAGATTAACAACAACAACAACAAAACTTTATTTTGAAAGGGTTAAGAATTGGGCTCGCAGGCCCGTCTAACATTCGAGAGGTGGAGTGCCCTGTTTAATTTAGTAGAGGGCAAAAGCTACACCTCATAATTGGACATAAATGTATACACCATCAGCGTGACCTAGAGGCCTTAGTCTGCATGAGAAGGAAACGGTCACGAATATTTGATGACATCATGAAAAGGAAGCAGTCACGAATATTTGATCACATGAGAAGGAAGCAGTCACGAATATTTTATCACATGAGAAGGAAGCAGTCACGAATATTTTATCACATCATGAGAAGGAAGCAGTCACGAATATTTGATGACATCATGAGAAGGAAGCAGTCACGAATATTTGATCACATCATTAGAAGGAAGCAGTCACGAATATTTGATGACATCATGAGAAGGAAGCAGTCACGAATATTTTATCACATCATGAGAAGGAAACAGTCACGAATATTTGATCACATCATGAGAAGGAAGGAGTAACAAATATTTGATCACATCATGAGAAGGAAGCCATCACGAATATTTGATCACATCCTGAGACGGAAGCAGTCACGAATATTTGATCACATGAGAAGGAAGCGGTCACGAATATTTGATCACATCCTGAGAAGGAAGCAGTCACGAATATTTGATCACATCATGAGAAGGAAGCAGTCATGAATATTTGATCACATGAGAAGGAAGTGGTCACGAATATTTAATCACATGAGAAGGAAGCAGTCACGAATATTTGATCACATGAGAAGGAAGTGGTCATGAATATTTGATCACATGAGAAGGAAGCGGTCACGAATATTTGATCACATCATGAGAAGGGAAATACTGGAATGTACTGTGATAACTGGTATTTTAATGGAGGAAAATTAATGGAAGGTGGATAATTAAGGTATTGGATAGTCTAGCATCAGTGCATTGGAGGATGATAACACATGGGTTGATAAATCACACTAGAGAATGTGATTTGTGATGTGTGATTGTCCATGCCACATGGCAAAACACTTCAATGATATTACCGTTGATACCTGTTGATGTGGAGCACCGTTGATTTTTGTGAAAGGAATATTATGGCTTGCTCGCTTTGAACTCAAACGTAGTCCATGCACACTTCTAGTAGCACTGGACTGAAATTTGTCGTTAGCTTTCCCTGTTACCAGTGTCCCTCGCCATCAGACGAACCGACTCCGATTTCAGAGTTACTAGTAATTTACGTCCCCAAGTCAAGGACGATTATCGGTTCTGATAACACAGTCACTTGAAAACATTTCTAATAGTTTTGACAATGCTTGTCAAAAATAGTCATGGTTTGATTGAAGCTGCTTTTACCTGCACTTGTATTCTTTATAATTTTTGGTATACACATAAAAATGTCTACCTGTGCTTAAAATGTTCTTACAGTTCTGATAACAGTCACTTGAGAACATTTCTAATACAAGTTTTGGCACATGTTTGTCAAAAATAGTCATTGTTTGATTGAAACTGCATTTATCAGCAGTGTGTTCTTTATTATTGTTTGTATACACACATACATGCCTGTGCTTAAAATGTTTTTACAGTTGATCTGCCTGTGTCATGAGAATTTTAAAATACTTTTTAGGTACACAAAAGTCTGCAAAGAATCAGGGAGCGTAAACTAGCCCAGTTTATTCCCTGGGGTCCAGCAAGCATTCAGGTTGCCCTGTCCAGGAAGTCACCATATATCCAGACTGCCCATAGAGTCAGTGGTCTCATGCTGGCCAACCACACAAACATCTCACATGTAAGTCCGACGACAAGTCAGCTAGCAGATTTACGCGTTTATTCTTGGTAACGTTATCTGTAGCGAAAGGGTTACAGATGCAATTTGGTATGTGTGCTGGTCATTCAGTAAGCAATGGCAAACTACTGAATGTAAACTTGCCAAGAAATCACAGCCAAACAATGCTAAGGGTTGATTGCATTATCCTGTTAAGTAGAGATAAAGTACAGAATAGACCAAGCAAAAATGATATTTTATAAAATGAACATCTTATGCAATGTCTGTATGGTGCGGAAGCCAGGACAATGAACCAGCAATTAGACAATCAAATAAAGGCCCTGGAGATGTCGATATACAGAAGAAATTGTATTTCATGGAAAGAAAAACAATCAAATACAGATATTCTAGAAAAACTGAGAATGAAAAGAGAGTTGATGAAAGAAACAAGAGGCAGTTGAAATTTTCTGATCATGTTAAATGACAAACACTTATAAAAACCAAACTGTAGGGTATGGCCGAAGGCAAATGGGCATGAGATAGACAACGATACAAATAGAAAGATAACATCATGAACAAACAACAAGACAATGATACAAATGGAAAGATAACATCAAGAGATGAACGAACAACAGTCTGACAACAATGTACAATCAAGGGAAGAATCAGACGGTGTTGGAGATCCATTGCAGCCAACATTCATTGTGGCAGATGATTGATTAATTGACGCAATAAGTCTCTAACATTGGAACTGAAAAAAAAATTAGTTTTTCATTTTGAATAGAACCAATGTTAAATTTATTGTGAATCTTATACAGTAGGTCATCGTCATGTACCAGGTCCTTTGTAGAATGTTGATCCCATCATGGCCTAGTTTTGCATATCAGAAGTCTTCGTGTCTGACTTCGGCACGCATCTGTTGTAAGGTTTGCCTCCTCTAGCTAAGCTAACTGCCTCTATCTACTTGTGTCTGACTTCGGCACGCATCTGTTGTAAGGTTTGCCTCCTCTAGCTAAGCTAACTGCCTCTATCTACTTGTGTCTGACTTCGGCACACATCTGTTGTAAGGTTTGCCTCCTCTAGCTAAGCTAACTGCCTCTATCTACTTGTGTCTGACTTCGGCACGCATCTGTTGTAAGGTTTGCCTCCTCTAGCTAAGCTAACTGCCTCTATCTACTTGTGTCTGACTTCGGCACGCATCTGTTGTAAGGTTTGCCTCCTCTAGCTAAGCTAACTGCCTCTATCTACTTGTGTCTGACTTCGGCACACATCTGTTGTAAGGTTTGCCTCCTCTAGCTAAGCTAACTGCCTCTATCTACTTGTGTCTGACTTCGGCACACATCTGTTGTAAGGTTTGCCTCCTCTAGCTAAGCTAACTGCCTCTATCTACTTGTGTCTGACTTCGGCACGCATCTGTTGTAAGGTTTGCCTCCTCTAGCTAAGCTAACTGCCTCTATCTACTTGTGTCTGACTTCGGCACGCATCTGTTGTAAGGTTTGCCTCCTCTAGCTAAGCTAACTGCCTCTATCTACTTGTGGGTTGGTTTTCTTGCCTGACAATTTTGCCTGGGCTGTGGCCTTACAACCTACTCAATGCGATTTCTAACTCCATCCATCCATCATATGCCATGCCGGTAAGCGTGGGCGGTCATGTTCTGCCATCTCACTCGATCACCAGAGTCGTGGATCAGCTCCGTGTTCCTGTCTCGACCATGCCATGTGGCCAAGCCATCCAGGTATTTACTTCTCGGTCTTCCCCATGGTCTCTTCCCTTCGATCTTGCCAGTTGTCACCAAGTTCTCCAATTCATTTCTTCTCATAACATGCCCAAAAAATGTTGACTGTCTACATCTAATGTCTCTAATTAGTTTACGATCTTCATTTGTTTCTTGAAGGACTTGTTCATTGGTTTTTCTGTCTGTCCATGGTATTCTTTGCATTTTCCTCAGAAACCACATTTCCACAGCCATCAGCTGTTTTTCAGCTTGACTGCTTATTGTCCACGCTTCACATCCATACAAAAGTATAGGTTCTATGTAGGACCTCAACACTCTTTTTCTTGTTTCAATTGATATCTTTTTATTGGTCAGTATGTTTTTCATCTTGCAAAAGGCTACCCTCACAATGGCAATTCTTGTTCTAAACTCTTCAAGGCAACTCCCATCAGATGTTATTACTGCCGAGATAACATTATTGATTCACTTGTTTAAGAATATGCCCATCTACTCGTATATCACATTGTGATATTTCCTTCTTCCCAGGATTTCTAACTGCCATGGGATTTATCATTTGCCCAACTTACACATGTGACTTCCCGTCTTTTTCTATTATTCGAGAATACTAGTTAACTGATCTCACAGCCCAAGAGACCAGAGGGACATGCGATATCATTAGACACCAATGGTTCTTGGAAACATTCTCAGCACCAGGCTGGGAACGAACCCTATACCTACTGCATCTGAGGCATATACCATAACATCTCATCCATGGCTTTCCCTAAACTTTTTTTTTTTTTTTACATGTAGTAATCATGGAGAACAATAACTATTGCTACATATTACAAATTTCTTAAAAAGTGTCTGCACAAAATAGGACTAAAATAATATGGCAGTTACCTGGAATTTAGGAAATGGTGGAGCTTTATGGGAGACAATTGAGAAAGACTGCTAAAAGGATAACAAGAAAGTCCTTCTGGATTTCACAAGTAAAGGAAATATAGGGAGACCGAAAAAACACTTGATGGACAGTCATAAATAAATATGAGAAAGAAAAACTACAAGAGAAAACAAAGAATGACAAGGCTTGGCATAAGTGGATGTTTCAGTTGCCTGGTATTTTCTAACATAAGGCTGTATCTCTTTTTCACCTCTTGTGTTAAGTCCTCAAAATTCATTTGTCTCTTCCTGATGATTTTGGTGAGTTATTTCTTTGTGTGTATTTTGTTTAGTTCGCTTGCTGTGAACTCAAGGGTAGTCCAATCACATGCCACTACTTCTAGAGCGCTGTACTGATTTTTGCATGTGGATTAGCTTTCTCTATTACCAGTGTCCCTCACCATCTGGCGAACTACTTCTGAGGTACTTGTAAATTTAAGTCCCTAAGTCAAGGACGAGAAGTCAACATTTTAGTCCAACTGGCCGGTATAGGTAGGGGTTTAACCTGCTACATTGGCATCAGCACACCAGATGTGTAAGAACGGGCGCTCTTATCCACTCTGCCATGTTAACCTCCAATGATCTTGTAAAATCTACAGCTGTCATTACCCCAGCATTTCTTTTCTTCTTTGTCCATGATGTTCTCAGCCTTCTTCTCAGTCCACCTCTAAGCTCCGTCTGGTTTCTTCACCAATGAATTTCTGATTGTCCAACATACACATCATACAGAAGAATGAACAATACATATTCATTCAGTAAGCGGATCAGCTTTACACATAGCGGTGAACTAATTCTATTATCATGGTTAATTCATGGAGAGATATTCTCAATATCATCCTCATTCAAATTAATTTATTCTCTTAGTGAATGTATACACAGAAGCCACAAACGAAAGGTTGCACAGAGCATTGAACTAATTCTATTATCATGGTTAATTCATGGAGAGACATTCTCAGTATAATCCTCATTCAAAATAATGTATTCCCTGATTGATTTAGGAATCGACATCACAGCATTCGGGGCATTCCCAAAAGTGCTCCGTCCCCATCCTCAGCAGCCAGCGAAGAGTTCCAACACCAATAGTACCAGTAGCAATCTGATTATATGTCCGTCTCGCCTTTCCTCTAAGCGTTGAGCATTGGCCATATCCCCTCGTCACTCCTCGCTGTCTCATTCTTGCCAGACCATGGTAATCCACTTGCTCCTCCGAGGTGTGCACATGCTCCCACGAGACCGCAACCACGTCTGCCTTGTCATGTATCAATACTCCACCAAGTTCTGCAGAGCCAGCCAATCTGTCCGCCTGTTCATTTCCCAGCACACCGGCATGCCCCGGAGAAAAGATCCAGGTGATGCTTGTCACCCGTGACCTCTGAAGCGAAGCAAGCCACTCCGCACGAAGCCTGCCCGTCCTCACCCTCGTCAGCATGCTTTCTGAATCAGTTACAATCACGATGTGTGTGTGTGTCGTATTCTCCACCCAGCGGAGTGCCGCAGTGACTGCCTTCTCCTCCATTCTTAAGCTGGATGTGGTATCATATGCCAGGCTCTACTGCACCAAACGTCGACCATTAGCTTTTGCTATGAACCCCCAGCCACTTCTCTCACCTCTTGACACCGAACCATGTATTCCCTTAGTGAAAGAAAACACAGAAGCCACACACAAAAGGTTGCTGCCTGGCATATTTTGTGGCATCTTATCGGGTGCATACCGCAGGGTTATTTATCATATGAGGTGAATAAATGCATTATATTTTGATTGTTTTAAATATTTCAGCCTAACTATAATTCATTTATTCGCTTCATAAGATAAATAACTCTGCAGTATGCACCTAAAAAGATACAGCAAAATATGCCAGGCAATAAATAAATCGTGCATCATATTGTTTGTGGCTTCTGTTTTCATAATCCACATTACCTAAATAATTCATCATCATTATGTGCCATGCTGATAAGTTTGGGCCGTCATGTTTTGTCATTACACACTATCACCACAAGTGAAAATTAGTAGCTTGCCGATGACCCGCAGACTACACAACTCAACCCCCACCTCCACGGGGTGTAGACCGGGAAACCATGACCGCGATGTCATGGACTAACGGGGCTATGGCTCACCGTAGGGGATGGGCTCACTATGGCCATATTTTTGTCCTAAACCTGCGACTGGCCTAACAAGCTGGCAGGGGATCTTCATACTGCTCGTAGAAAAACTAAGAGGTATAAATGGACTGGCCTGCATCAAGTCAAATGGTTTGGCCATGCAAGTAGGTTACCAGCTAACAGTATACCACAACAAGCAATGATGTACAGACCAGATGGAAGCAGAGGAAGAGCCTACCATGCAAACAATGGACGCAGGGAATAACAAGAGTCCATGGGAATATCGATACATGAAGCCCATAAGCGGGTACTCTCCCGCTGTTTATATTTCACCTCGACACCGCAAGGTACAAGAGGAACAAGATGAGTTGAGATGAGACCACAAGTGGTGTATCAGATCTGTGTTCTTGTCATGACCATGCCATGTGGCCAAGCCATCCAGGTATATACTTCTCTGCCTTTCCCTTACTCTTTATCTCTTCACTGCCTTCCCCCTTATTCTTTCCCCCTGCAGAACTGCTGTTGAATTAAATTATCTGTTAATGTATATTCTTTTTTCAAACACAGCTGTTTGATCGCATACTAAAGCAGTATGACAAGCTGAGGAAGCGTGAAGCATTCATGGATCAGTTTAAGAAAGAGGCTATATTCAAAGACAATCTGGATGAGTTTGATGATTCAAGAGAATCCCTGCAGCAGTTGGTGGATGAGTATAATGCTGCCACAAGGTCTGATTACTTAACCTGGGGAACCCAACAGGTAGGCTGTCCACAAGTGACTGACATGCTTAACTAATTTAATCTCAGCATGATTACATCACTTTGCCATTACATACGATCACCACAAGTGGTGGATCAGCTCCGTGTTCTTGTCTCAGCGAGGCCATGTGGCCAAGCCATCCAGGTATATACTTCTCTGCCTTTCCCTTACTCTTTATCCCTTCACTGCCTTCCCCTTGTTCTTTCCCCCTGCAGAATTGCTATTGAATTAAATTATCTGTTAATGTATATTCTTTTCAAACACAGCTTTTAATTTATGGCCAGTAGTAGTATCTAGGCTGATGTCTAATGCAGTTTCACAATATCTCCACATACCAAGTCAAGAGGTTGAAATCGGCCCTGGGTAATTTGGGAGCAGATTGCTTTGCATTGATTTTGATGGCATGAGGCATTCCAACATGGAAATATTATTTCAAGATGTCAGCGACCAATGGGAAATATTAAAGAAATCAGTCAGCCAAGCTGCAGAAACAACCATCCCAAAAATAAAGATGATGGGTTGAGTTATGTAATTCTGTGTGTATTGCAATCTCGAAGAAATCAGGAGCCTTGGAATGTAATCAACATCAAACAATTAGTATAATGAGCCACATCACAAAGATTTTGCTAAGAATTATCATGCACAGAATTAGGAAGAAAATATGACCCAAAATAGAAGAACAATGTGGGTTTATAGAAGGCACGGGTAAATGCTGTATATATGCTGAGAACATTAATTGAACGTTCTACAGAAGTAAACAAAGACATACATCTTTGCTTTATTGACTACACAAATGCTTTCGATAAAGTAAGACATGTCAGCATGATAAAAATGCTTTGCAGATCTTCAAATTGATGGGAAATACCTTAGACTTATAAAAAACATATATCGGTAATAACAAGCTGCATGCAGAGTTGGGGTGAGCGCCCAACCTTGCATAAATACCCTAATGGCTCATGCATTCATCACCTATGCAGCAAAAGTCCAACTCCTGGCTTTCTCATGGCAGAACTGTTTTAACTAACAGGAGAAGGGGCGGCAGCGAGTCACTGGCGCCGAGAAATAACCAGAATGCTCTAGATGCGTATGCACGTACATGCATGCCCAGACACGTGTGCGTGCCTACACACCTAAACTTGCATAAGACCACAGTCTGCTCTAGCAAAGGAAAGGTGCTGAAGACAGAGGCAACCAGCCAGGAGGCGCACCACAGAAATCAGGATGCCATGCAATCACACGTCATGAAATATGTTGACTACTGCTAAATGTTATGGTGCTCGCCCTGCTTTGGACCCCCAGGCAGGTGCAGCGCCAGGCCCTATGCCTCGAAAGGGTTCAAGTACAGCTACTGGAGGTCCTTCTCAGATGTCCTGTGGAGCCAGGAGGCCTGAGAATAGAGCATCTGGCCATACCAAACAAAGACTATAAATAATGCACTGGAATGCGGAGGGAGCCAGCAACCCAAAAAAAAATAGAACCAGAAAACATCTTGAACCAAGAAAAAGTAAGCGTATGTTGCTTGCAAGAAGCTCACCTCAACGAAAATATAGCCTTCAAAATCAGAGGCTACCAGTGTTACCGATCTAACCGAAAGGACGGGCGAAAGAGTGGGATACTGACCCTTGTCAAAAATAACATCCTTGCTTCCCAAATTGAAGTTTACATGGAAGGGGCTGAGTATCAGGCACTTAAACTTAAGACAATCAATACAGACCTTCACCTGATCAATTACTACTGTCCAAATGACCGCCCACAAGCACTGGACAGACACACTACCATTAAAAGGAAAAATGGTTGTGTGTGGCGATTTCAACAGCCATTCACAGAGCTGGGGCTTTGATCACATGGACCAGAGAGGAGAGAGACTGGAAGACTGGCAGAATGAGAATAGATTCATCTTGATTAACAAGCCGTCTGATCCACATAATTTCTACTCGAGATAATGGCACACTACAACTACACCTGACCTGGCTTTTCATTTGCCAGATCTGGAGTGGAACATTACACGAATTGTTAGGAAACATCTTGGTGGCAGTGACCATCGGCCAGTCTTTCTAACTGTAGAAAATGAGCTTGTAAGTGAAAACAGCACCCTCTCAAGGTGGAAGTACAAGAAAACAGACTGGGCAATGTATAAGCATCGCACCAGCATACAGGTTAGGAACCTGAACACTGAGAAAGAAGTAAATAAAGTAGTTGAAGAGTTTGAGAAATGCATACTACAGGCAGCGCAAGAAACAATACCAAGAGGAGTTCGTAAACATTATAAACCCTACTGGAGTAGTGAACTGGAACAGTTGCATAATGATGTGGAAGTATGTAGAAAGCAAGCAGAGGCCACACCCAGCCAAGAGCACAACAATAAATACCAGCATGCAAAAGCCAAATTTCAAAGAGCCAAGTTGCAGGCTAGACAGAAAAGCTGGCAGGAGAAAACAGTCTCTGAACTTTGAACGAGACACAAGGAAATTGTGGAAGCTAATAAAACAACTTAACGATGAGGGCACAGGGAGAAACTCAAAAATTGCACTACATAAAGACGGAAACATCTTAACAGGAAAGCAAGTAGCTGACCATTTTGCGGACTCATTCGCACAAGATAACATCGACATTAGCCCAGAGAAACAAGAGATTCGAGAGAATTGGCAACATACAGGAAAGAACGAAACAGTGCATGAGGTTCTGGAGGCACCTATCACAATCAGTGAACTGGAGTTAGCCATATCAAAACTGAAAATAGCCGAAGGAGTTTACAAGAAGAAAGACTCCCTAACACAGCGTCTTCATAAAGATAGAATAGATGTGGCATGCATTCAAGAGACACATCTCAACGCCAATCACAAATTCTCAGTCAGAGGATATCAGGCCACATGTTTCGACCGCGAAGGACACAAAGGAGGAGTTCTAATACTTACACGAAATACAATACCTTGCAGCGAAGTATCTGTGATCTCTGACAACCAAACGGAAATTATAGGTGTTGATATAATGATAAAGGACGTGAAAATAAGAATCTACAATCTGTATAGCCCAGCAGATAAGGACCTTACACTCTCAAACATGAAAATAACTGACACAAACTGCATTATTGTCGGAGACTTTAATAGCCGTTCAGAAAGATGGGGATACCCAGATACTGACAAAAGAGGAGATGAATTGGAGGACTGGGAAATAGACTCAAATCTCCATCTACTCAACAAAGCGGATGACACACCGAGCTTCTACTCCAGAAGATGGCTTACCACTTCTACTCCAGACTTAGCTTTCTGCACAGGAGACATCCTCCACAAAATCGATCGCCATGTGCTGGACCAATTAGCAGGTAGTGACCACAGACCAATCAAGCTTGAAATGAATATGGAGTATGTTCCACAGGAGCAAAAGCCCTTGCCCCGCTGGAATTACAAACGAGCAGATTGGGACAGATTTGCCATACTAACAGACAAATATTGTGAAAACATAAATACACGATATGGCAACATAAAGCAAATGGTGGAAAGTCTAAACAGAGCGATAATACAGGCAGCCACTGAGTCCATTCCAAGAGGAGCGAGGAAAAATTACAAACCATACTGGACTGAAGAACTACAAAGTTTGGAGGACAAAGTTGAAGATGCCAGGAAGACAGCAGAGAGAGAACAAACAATTGAAGCAAACATCTCTCTCAAAGCCATCTCAGCAAAATATAAAAGAACAGTAAATCAAACAACAAGAGATTATTGGAGGGAAAAAACAGAAAACCTGAATTTTGACAGGGATGGAAACAAACTATGGAAACTAGTGAAAGCCATGAACAATGAAGGACCTAGAAACAAACAAATAACAATTAAACAAGGAAATGCCTTGCTTACAGGAAAAAAGGCTGCAAATGCACTAATGGAACACTATGCAAATGCAAACCACATTGATATTACAACCGAACAGAAGAAAGCAATCAAAGACAAACAGATACATCATAGAAATACAGAGACAGCAGCAGAATATATGATGGCAAATCTAACAATGGAAGAAATGGAACAGGCAATGAATACCATTAAAAAGGAAGAAATCACCAGGAAAGGATGGAATCACAAATGAAATGCTAATAGGACTAGGCACCAAGGCAAAGAAGAAACTACTAGCAGTCCTAAATAACAGCTGGAAGAGAGGAATAGTCCCACAGGCATGGAAGGAAGCTATACTAATACCAGTCCCAAAGAAAGGAAAAGACCTGGAAGAACCAAATGGCTATCGACCTATCAGTCTACTTAGCTGTGTAGGAAAATTAATGGAACGCATTATCAATGGCAGGCTAACATGGCATCTGGAAGAAAACAAACTCTTAACACCACACCAAGCAGGATTCAGAAAATACAGATCCACTGAAGATCAAATAACCTATATAGCTCAGGAAATAGAGGATGCCTTCCAAGAGAAAAAGCACACACTAGCAGTCTGGATAGATTTAGAAAAAGCATTTGATAAAGTATGGAAGGAAGGACTGAAAGTAAAACTGCAAAACATGCATGTTTGTGGAAAAATGTATAAATGGATCAGCCACTACCTTGAGAACAGAACTGCCAGGACAAAAGTACAAGGACAAACAAGCAAAATGATGCTGCTGGAGCAAGGTGTCCCCCAAGGAGGAGTTCTTTCACCAACATTATTCCTAGCATATATAAATGACATCACAGAAAATTTTCCAGCGAGAGTACACACATCCTCCTTTGCAGATGACCTAGCCATATGGACATCTGAAGAATATATTAGTACAGCTAACAGCAGAATACAGCAAGCCTTATTAGCGCTAGAGGACTGGTCAAAATCATGGCTAGTGAAGATAAGTGAGGAGAAAACAACATGCAAAGTGTTCTCCCTCTCAAATAAAACTCAGCAACCTAAGCTGGTATTGAATGGAAAAATATTGCGCCATGAAGAAAATCCAAACTATCTAGGAGTCACCTTTGATCGTCGCCAGACATGGAAGACACAGGTTGAGAAAAATCAAACAAGAGCAAGGCAGAGAATGGCAATCATGAAAAAGCTTGCTGGTACAACGTGGGGAGCAGATGAGAAAGTTCTCAAGAAGTTATATACTGGACGGGTGAGGCCAGTACTGGAATATGGCATTGCAGCTTGGGCAACAGCAGCTAAGTCAAACTTTAACAAAATAAGTAGAGTCCAAAACCAAGGAATGCGAATCATAACTGGAAGCCTGAAGACAACGCCTATTAATGAACTAGAAAAGATCACTTGTTTACAACCAATGCAGGATAGAAGAGATAGCAGAGCCCAGCAACAAGCAGAAAAATTTAGAAGATTGACAGACCACCCTATGTACAACAGATTTAATGGTTTTGGAAAGGGAAGACTGAAGCGTAGCAACTTTGTAGAAACTGCAAAACGAAGGATTAGGGCAGATCCTATACTTAACATATCAACAGTCAAGCCCATACACAATGCACACAAGTTCCCAGCTTGGAGACAGCAGCAACTGCCTGAGATGATAGAAAACATTCCTGGTATTGAGAAAAAGAACACTCAGTATGAAACCGAAAGAAGAGAAATAACCCTAAACTACATAAAAGAACATTACCCAAGCAGGAATTGGACCCATGCATATACAGATGGATCAGCCAAAAATTCAATAGAGAATGGAGGAGGAGGAATTCTCCTAAATTTAAAAAATGGAGTGAAAAAAACACATTCAATGGCAGCTGGAAAATTTTCAAGTAACTTCAAAGCGGAGGTAGAGGCTTTGAAAACTGCAGCAGAAATGCTCCTGATGGAGGAAAATAAAGAGAAGCAAATAGCTATCTTCACAGATGCAAAGTCAGCTGTCTCAATACTGAAGAGCAATAACAGCACAGAACTAACTGACCTAAGAGCAGCACTCCGTGGTCTATGCCAGAAATCCAAAAAAGTTGTAATACAGTGGATCCCATCACATTGCAGTATACCTGGAAACGAAGAGGCTGACAGACTGGCAAAAGAGGGCGGACGACTACCACAGCCTGACATAGACATAACCTATAATGAGGCAAAGAGGTTGATAAAAAGCACTTATAGAACCAAATGGGAATCAGAGCATCCAGGCCATCAGAAGGATGATGCATATTACAAACTCGACCGAAGAGAACAAGTAGCAATCTTCAGACTCCGCACAGGACATAACAGGCTGAAATACCACTTGTTCAATAAACTAAAGATAGGAGATACCGATGAATGTAATTGTAGAACTGGAAAAATGACAGCAAAACATTTGCTGCAGGATTGCCCAACGTATGCAGAACAGAGAAAGATATTTTGGCCCACACCTGCTTCATTTGAGGACAAGCTCTATGGAGATATCAACAAGCTCAAGTTTACTACAGCTTACTTTAACTACATACAGGTTGACATTTAAAGGTGCATGAAGACCCAGAGGCATGAAATGGAATATTGCTTGGATAGCAAATCCATTATGTGGAAAGTCCAAATCGAAAGCTCGCTGTGTGGGCTTCATAAAAGGTGGAAGTGTCCTAGTGGCACGAAATGGAATATTGCTTGGATAGCAAATCCATTACGTGGAAAGTCCGAATCAAAAGCCCATTGTGTGGGCTTCATAAAAGGTGGAAAAGTGTCCTAGTGGCATGAAATGGAATATTGCTTGGATAGCAAATCCATTACGTGGAAAGTCCGAATCTAAAGCCCACTGTGTGGACTTCATAAAAGGTGGAAAAGTGTCCTAGTGGCACGAAATGGAATATTGCTTGGATAGCAAATCCATTACATGGAAAGTCCGAATCGAAAGCTCACTGTGTGGATGTCATCTGCAGACTGCATACTTCTGGTTTCCGGAAGAACAGCCTATGGTGAACGGAAGGCCCAATATACGGAAGTGAGGCTAAGCAGCCATGTGCAGGACGTGACGATTCCTTGGGTGAACCCAGTACCAGAGCGCTATGTATCGGCTCTGCAAGTATGGAAGCCTCCTTGGATGGCGGGGAATGCCCATGGTCTGCCCCTGCCTTCTTTTGAGGGCTGACCAGGATCTTTGGCTGTTCAATAAGGACCAGCTGGGATGGGGGATAACACCACAACAGTGAGAGTCAAACGTCCTAAGAAACCCCCGGGAAGGTTAACCCGGTCAACAAATGCCCGCAGAAGTCGGATGTGTCGGCCTAACGGCGCAAGAACGCAGCTCTGCTGTAAACAGGCACAACGCAATCACATCCGGAAAAAAAACTCCGGATGAACGAAGAAGAAGAAGAAAACTGAAAATGAGAAAGTCACCAGGAGCTGATGGTATCTCCAATGAAATGATCAGGAACCTAGGAACAGAGGCCAAAACAAAGCTGTTGCAGATCTTCAATAACAGCTGGACCTTAGGCAGTGTTCCACAAGCCCGGAGAGAAGCAATCATGATACCCCTCCTAAAATCAGGGAAAGATGGTTCCATTTCCTCTATCTACAGACCAATTAGCCTCACCAGCTGTCTCTGCAAAACAATGGAGGACATCATCAATCACAGACTACAGTGGTACATTGAAAGTAAAAACATCCTTGTGCCACAGCAGGCTGGCTTTAGGCAGTGCTACTCTACAGAAGATCAGACAACCTACCTCTCTCAAGAAATGAGAAGAAGCTGGTGCTTGCTGCATGGATACATCTGAAGAAAGCCTTTGACAAAGTCTGGAAAGAAGGTCTGACGAAGAAACCGAGAAACTGTAAAGTCAATGGAAGAATGTACAATTGAGTGAAAGCTTTAAAAAAGTCGCTTACAAGTTGACAAGGTCGACTTCATTGCACTGGGTTTTAACCCATATGGCCCGGTCTCTTTCCGCAGTGCAATAAGCGTCGCACAAAGCACGAACTCCGTAGCTCTAGTGACGACCCACAGGAGTCTCTGAAAAATTTCACTCGTGAACTGAAGGACGTGACCCGGAATCGAACCCACAACCTTCGTAGCCCGAGTCAAACGGCTTGACCACTTCGCCACGGAGACTCTCTGAGGTGAAAGTATACTTGCACAACAGAAGAGCCCGAGTACAGATAGACAGACTCAAGAGCAAGAAAGTACTACTGCGCCAGGGCAGAATCTTGTCCCCCACACTTTTTCTAATCTTTATCAATGATCTTGTTGCTAATCTACCGCATGGAATTAAAGCGGCAATGTACGCTGATGACCTGGTTCTATGGAGCACAAATGAACATGCATCAGTGGCCACCAGATCGCTACAAAGAGCTGTAGATGCATTTGTTGCATGGGCAAATAAATAATAAATGGTGTGTCAGCATAAACACTGACAAGTGCAGCACCACTCTATTTACCCTCTCTTCAAAATAAAAGGCAGGGATCATCCAGATTAATGGAATACCCCTTAGAGAAGATAAAGAACCAACATACCTTGGAGTAACATTTGATGGCAGTCTAGGCAAACCTTCTGGCCTAGAGAGACGACAGTGGAAGATAAACTCTATGGACCGCTGAGTGAACTAAAAAAGACAGTTAAATTCATACAAGAGACAACATTGCAGTTATAGACATATTTCAAGCGAACGAAAGAAGAAGAAGAATCAGCCTGTTAAGAGAGGTGTGAGACAGTGATGTGTAATGTTTCCAAATCTTTTTTCCCTGTACAGTGAAAATATTTTCATAAATGTAGAAGATATGAATGGAATCATCATTGGAGAACGAAACATCGATAACATTAGATATGCGGATGATACATATTGATTGCAGACAATGAGCAGGATCTTTAGTAGGTGTTGTCCTACAAGAAACAAATGAAAATCGAAAACTGATTAGAGAAATTAGATGTAGACTGTCACAATTTTTTGGTCACATTATGAGAAGAAATAAATTGTTGAACTTGGTGATAACTGGCAAGATCGAGGGGAAGAGAACAAGGGAAAGGCAGAGAAGTAAATACCTAGATGGCTTGGCCAGGTGGCATAGAAGAGACAAGAACACTGAGCTTATCCAAGACTCTGGTGAGCAAGTGAGATGGCGAACCATGACCGCCCACGCTTATCGGCATGGCACATCATGATGATGAGGCATTCACTTTTCAGAGGGCAATGACAAACTATTGAATGTAAAATTGCTTAGAAAATTATAAACAAACAATGAATGCCTGTGTTTATTGCAACGTCCTGTAAAGGACATACAACTAACATTAACAGTTTGTGTGCAGTATGCATGCATATGTTATTAGGGTTTTGAACATGTAGTAAACCCCAGAAGTTTTCATGCAAGGGTTCATGAACTTCTTGGGAGGAGGGGAGGGAGTGAGAATGGGGATAATACTGGGGGTTCTGAATATGCGGGTGTAGACTGCAAGAGTTTTGTGCAAGGGTTAATAAGCTTCTTTCCTTATATACCATAGTACGAGATGACCTTGGAATCCACAACCAATACCTGAGAATCTGGAGTTGTCTTATGCAGTATACACATTGGAATTGGTTTATGGATAGTTAGTTACAGTATTGCCCTATGTGCAGGAAGTTCAGTCTTTATTTGACAGAGTTGAGTCAATATTTTTGTAACAAATGTATCTGACAATATGCTTAGAATGAAAATGGAGCAGAAAAACACAACAATGGTTGTAATAAATTGTGTGATTAATGGCTAACTTCTTTGTTGTCAGTAATATTGTTTGTTGGGAATGTTTTATAGCAGTCTTGTGCAACATTCTTAACAATGCGTGCATATGTGTCTGTCTGCGGCAGTTTCTTTTGATCTTTTTATAGTCTATGCCATGTGACAATGGTAATCATGTCTGTCCACAGCCTTCTGCCTCTTGTGCTGCGAGTAATTTATGATAATGACATTCCTCCATGCCATGATGTCAAACTGTCCAGCACCGTCTCTCTTGGTCTGCCCCTTTCCCTGCAACCTTCCTGTTGTGATGACATACTCCTCAGACATTGGCAGTCAGGTGCCGATTTGCATTAATGACAGAACTCATTTTCTCAGAGAGGTCCACATCCATGGATGTGAAAGGTTGTCCACATATGTGATTGCCTGCTGTGGAAGCCCTTCGTATCTGAAACATTAGTATCACTCATTGCATTACGTGCAGCTTAAATATTCTTCATAGGCCTGTTGCGGCATTGACAAGTTTGAGTAAGAGCTTTACTTAATTTGAAACAGAAAAATTACGTAAATTTGTTGTTCCTCAAGATCCTTCATTGCTAAGCATTTCAAAAAATTGCCTTGTACACCACAAGTGCCTTCACTTTACCTGAATTACATTGACTAACCATCAGGCCTAAGTCCCTCTGTTAATCAATCAGATGCCATTTCCATAATGAAAGTTGACTGCACTGGATCTCTAACACTGTCTGTCTCTCGCCATAATCGTACATTCTGTCAGGCTGCTGTTCGTCTATATCTTGATGTTATCTTCCCACTTGTATTGTTGTATGCCTCTTGCTTGCCTTCATCCTTACCCTCCACTATGATTTTTATAAGAGTGCTATGTCTTTTAACATGGCTGAAATATTTCACTTACCTTTATTTATTTCTATCTATTACCTAGTTTAATAACAGAAGCCTGGACAATGTGTAACTCTCTGTGGTAACATCTTTTGCTGTATTAATGAATTACATTGTATATTTCAGGCAGGTGCAGTGTGACGAGCCACACAGCTTCTCAACATGACTGAATATTCTTTTTCAAAGCTATTGTTACTGTTTTTGTATCATTTGACATCTCTTGTACTGCAGTATTTGCAGAATGTAAAATAGTTATGTATATATTGTGAAGAAACTGCAATTGCATAGTTGTTAGCATGCCAGCTTACTAAGACAATGGTCTGGTTTTCATCCCTCAGCTGTAACAGGATTCTGTTTTCCAACCATATGGAGTTAAAGAGCCTCATAAAATGAGTGCGGGATATAAAAAAAATTTTCTGGGAATTGTCTTGGAAAGAAAGGCTACAAAGGAGGGAACTGTGCATCACACTTTATACTATAACCTAGAATATGTGAAGGCCCAACACTTCACATCCTTATGGCAGCACCTGCTATGAGATAACTTTTACCTGTTCATATATTATGAATGTATCTTGAGCACAAAGATCAACTGGAGAAACGTAGGGTCGTGGAAAGATTTATTGGTATCAGATTTCATATGTCTTGCGCACAAGGATCAACTTGGATTGTAGAAGGGGTTAATGATATAAGATTACAGGCACATCTTGAGCACTAGGATCAAGAAAGGGTTTAATGATATCAGATTACACATACATCTTGAGCACTGGGATCAAATATGATCGCACAAAGATTGAATGGTTTCAGATTAAACATACGTCTTGAAGACAGGGATCAAATATGATCATAGAAGGGGTTAATGATATAAGATTGCACGAACATCTTGAGCACTGGGAGAAAGGGTTTATTATCAGATTACAGATACATCTTGACCACTTTGGTCATGAAAAGGTTTAATTATCAGATTTCACATACATCTTGAGCACTGGGATCAAAAAGAGAAACATGGGATCATGGAAGGAATTAATGGATTGTTTACAGATATATTTTGGATAAGTTAAGAAAATATTCCATGATGACTTAGTGTTTTACTTGAATGTTTAATGCAAACAAGTTACAGGGAAATCAGTTTAGCAATTGTATATAACGATGTGTACATATGGTTGAGAGTTACATTTGACATTCACAAAGCAATAAGCATGCAAATGTCACTTAATGTTAGTTGAAAACAATTTTTTTTTAAATTTTCTAAATACATATGTCTTTAATGTTGTTCAGCATTTCAGGTCACATAGAGATATTTCACTCTTTCCATTTGGGGCACTTTTCTCGGTATAATGTACTTTGAAAAATAGACAGCAATATTGTATGTACAGTAAAATATAAAATAATTATTCTGAGCTAAGTAAACAGTGTCTAGACACTCGGTTCTCCACCCCAGTGGTCATGTAATTGAATCTGCATTGGCAGGATATTAAAAATTGACCTGAACTCCCAAGCTGATCCATTTAAAAATGGGTTCTAGGAAATGCCTAAGGAGTAAAGGCAGCTGGCATGATACTAACCACATCGAGTGCCAGTTGGTCTATAGAAATATGGGTCTATCCCCCATATACCCAATATGCCTTAAGGCATGTAGAAGGGTCCTCTACTTGCAGGCCTGCTACACACTCATTGGACTTCACAAGCCAAAATATGCATTCTAACTCATCCATTTTTTGCCTGCAGTAATTCTACTAAAAAATTATAATGGGAAGACTTTGTAAGAAAATGGAAGAAGAGATTAACATGATTCAAACTGGTTTTAGACAAGGAAGAGGAACTAGAGATCACATACTCCACATGCGTTTACTAATATAGAAGTGCAGAGAATTTAATGTAAAGCTATTCTCATGATTTGTGGAATATTCAAAGGCATTTGACTGTGTAAACATCAGAAACTTTGGGAAATCATGAGGAATATGGCCTTTCCATCACATGTAGTACAACTCATAAAAATGCTCTATCTAGACCAACAAGCAGCGGTTAGAATAGATGGCGAGACATCAGACTGATTTGACATCAAGCAAGGAGTCTGTCAGGGATGTGTGCTATCCTCCTATTTATTTAACCTGTACGCCAAAAATATGAGAAATACCAGAAATGATATAACCAGGGAGCAATATGATGCCCTAAATACCAGTGGTCATAAAATATCAGAGACTCTATATGCTGATGATACAATATTGCTATCTGCATCACAGAATGGCATAGAAAACCTAATAGCCTCAACCCAATTGAATAGTGAAAATCACAACTTATATCTTCACATAGCAAAAACAAAGATAATGCAAACAGATAAAACTACTATGGAGAAAGAAATATACATTAATGGGGAAAATTGGAGGTGGTGGAAAATTTTGAATATCTTGGGTCATTGATTACCCAATGGTGACACAATGAAAGAAATAAAAAGACAAATATCTATTGTTCTTCAAAGACTAAAACAACTGAATAAATTGTGGAGTGTGGCAGATAGAACTACAAAAATTAGATTTTTAAGAGCATGCATCTTTCCCATTGCAACATACGCCTCTGAGACCTGGACACTTAATAAACAAGCTGAACAGCGCATAAATGCCTTTGAATATAAATGTTATAGACGGGTTCTAAGAATATCTTGTATAAAGAAAAGAACAAATGCATTCATATGACAAGATCTGAATATTGAAGAAGGTTGACTATTAGACGATAAAACAAAGAAAATTGAAGTATTTTGGTCACTTGAAATGTCATGAAAGTTTGGAGAAAACAATAATGGGGGGGGGGGGGGTATATGACTGGGAAAAGAGGAAGAAGAAGGCCAAATAGAAGATGGGTGCAGGATGTGGCGGATGATCTCAAGATGGGTGTATCGGACGCGGGACATCTTGCTTATGATCGAGAGGTTTTCCGGAAGGTTGTTATGGGAGCGAGGTTTTGCAAAGGACATGCTATTGAATGAATGAATGGTCATTCATGCTTAGAGTTCAAAGTTAGTTGCATATCCTTTACAGGACTTAGCAGTCAACCCCAGCATTTTTTGGCTGTTTGCAATTCCAGGGCATGATTACATTTGGTAGTTTCTGAACGACCAGCACCTATACTATTTCATAAAAAATCAATGCAAGGCAGTCTGCTGCCAAATCGCCTGCAGCTGTGCTTCGAACATAGTATGCAGGATTACGAACTGCGTCCGTAACCTCTTCACCGCCGAGCTGAGAGATATCTTATAAATTTAGCAGAGATCCATATATATGATAATGATTTATTGCTGTGTATTTAATCCAAGTGCCTTTGTGCCATAAAATGGAACATCGAACCTGACACAGTTCTACACACACAGTTGACATGAAGTAATGTATTTTGCTGTTTGTTGGTTAAGGCCGTAAAATTGATTTGATCAATTTAATTTCAAATATTTTTGTTTAAACAATGAAGACACAAACAGGTTGCACGGTTTATTGCCTGGCATATTTCATTGCATCCTGTCAGGTACATACTGCAGAATTCATAAAAACGAACTAAAGCAATAAGATAAATCCTTCAAGCTGAAATATACAACACACACATTCTCACCGTAATCTGTTGTTTGTGTCTGTATTGTTCGTATTCACTGCTGGAAGACATTCTTTTGATATTTTTGTTCTTCGGTTATTAAATTTCTATGTTGGAATATGTATGTTGTATATTTCATCTTGAAGAATTAATTCTCGTTTTGTTTTACGTTTGTTTTGTTTTACCTTGACTCAAGTCGTATGTGCCTGACAAGGTCAAGTGAAGTTTGCCCGGGAATAAATTCTGCAACCTATTGTTTGTCTTCATTATTCAGATTTGCTACATGAAAACAGTTTTGATGTTTCTGTGTTTTTATGAATTTGAGTTAAAATGTTGATTACTTATTTCCTTTTGGTATTTTGTTAGTCTATTGAAAGTGCCTACAAAGGAAGCATTACCAGCAGGACAGCCTAATCTGTCAGTCCGTATGTGTGCGGTGCTGAATCAGACATTGGTATATCCTAATATCCCAGACATTGTTATATCCTAATATCCCAGACATTGTTTATATCCTAGTATCCCAGACATTGTTATATCCTAGTATCCCAGACATTGTTATATCCTAATATCCCAGACATTGTTATATCCTAATATCCCAGACATTGTTATATCCTAGTATCCCAGACATTGTTATATCCTAGTATCCCAGACATTGTTATATCCTAGTGTCCCAAACATTGTTATATCCTAGTATCCCAGACATTGTTATATCCTAATATCCCTCTCCTCAAATATTAAGTTCCCATACTTGTCTTGTACACCACAATGGTTTCTGAGCTTGGAAGGGGAAGGAACTATGCAGCACCATACAGTGGATACCATCTCACTGTGGAGTACCAGTAGAAAAGAGATCGATTGAAGAAGAAAGGAGCAATAGAATAACAACCTGATGTGCATGTTACATACCACCAGAGGAAAATAATCGAATCCGTCAGAGAGCCACCGAAACCAGCTCAAGACGACTACCAACTTATGGACAGATCAGAACAAATCATTATTCTGTGACGCGAAACAGAACATAATAGATTACGCAACCATATGTATACAAAATTCAAGACAGGCAATTCAGCCGTGTACATACGTGGATTGCTGCCACAGACAGCCGATCACATACTCCAAGACTGACCAAAATATAACACATCTAGGCAAACCTTCTGCCCTAGAGAAACTACAGTGGCAGATACACTCTATGGACCACTGAGTGAACTAAAATAAATGACAGTTAAATCCATATAAGAGACACCATCATCATATGCCACGCCGATAAGCGTGGGCGGTCATGTTTCGCCATCTCATTCGATCACCAGAGTCGTGGATCAGCTCAGTGTTCCTGTCTCGACCATGCCACGTGGTCAAGCCATCTGGGTATTTACTTCTCTGCCTTGTCCTTGTTCTCCTCCCCTCGAGACAACAGTGCAGTTATAGACACATTTCAAGCGAATGAAAGATATACGTTTCCTTAATTAAACGTTTCCTTAAATCTATTTCTCGCACAATATCAATAGCTGCCCAGAAATTGATATTTCTGTAGTTTACACACACACACAAAAAAATCATTTACTGCCTATAGTACCTTGCGGTGTAGGACAGAGTGTCCTGAGCCTGTGGAGTTAAGGCCGCATAGCTAGAGAAGTCGCCACGAACTGTGCAGGTTAGAGTTTTCGTTTTGTCGATATTTCTGTATATTACTTATTATTTAAACAATTTTAAGATGCATTCTTGTGTGTGGCGTTGGTGATCATGTCTGTCCACAGCCTTGTCTGGTGTGCTGCCAGTCATTTCTGATACTAATGTTCCTCTTATGCCATGATGTCATACGGCCTAGCATCTCCTCTCTTAGTCTTTCCTTGCCTCCCCTTCCCTCCAACTTTCCCCATCTCATGACATGTCCATAGAGTGTGGACTCCTCTTGTGATACGAATAACAGGTTCTCTTTCTGAGTTAACTTCTTTAAAAACATATTCTCTGCCTGTTTTATCCACCCACCTTACTCTCATCATTCTTCTATAAAATGGCATCTCTGTAGCTTCCACATAATTCCTCACGTGTCTGTTAATTGTCTATGCTTCGCTGCTGTCATCAGTATTAGCTTAGTTTAGCTCTTACGAACTCTTTTTCCAAACCACGATTGACAAAGACAAAGTGCAGAGAATATTAAGTTGTTCACGGCAAATAAATTGTTACTGGAAATTACGCCGTTTACTTACAGTTTTAAGGCAATTTATGCCACTTATGTTTAGGTCAGCACTTATTTAGACATTTTCGTTTAGAGATAGGTCACTAACTGAAACGTTTTTATTGTCAGCTGTAGTAATCTTGGGAACAATTTGTATCATTTTGAAATGAGTAATTTGTTTCCGCAGCTAAAACGTATGCCCCTGTGAAATTTATGGATATAAATTGACGTGGGATTCAGGACACCATATATTATTGTATGTTATATACAGTTTAAAATGCCGGCTCCATGGCCGAGGGGTTAGCAGCTTTCTCCGCTAACCCCGAATACTCTCGTCACGTGACGCGACGAGAATTAGCAGTGGTTCGAATCGCAAAAGTGACTTATGAGAGTATGGAGCCGGCCGCTCAGAAAGTCGTGGCGTGCTGATGAGCGTAATCTAGCCTAGGAATCAACATACAGCTGAAAGATGCTGGTGTTGACCGCAATATCCTGAAACAGGATGGAAACGCGGGGGAAAAATATACAGTTTAAATGACAGTTTATGAAATTTTCCAGCGCCTGTCGTATTTTCTGAAATGCTGACATCCTCTGGGGACGTAACTCCTGCTCAACCGAGAACAAGTGAAGTGAAAGAAGCACATGCTATATATATATATATATATATATATATATACACACACACACACACACACAAAAGACTACAGTAAGATTTTAAAGGTCTCATTGGTGAACCCGTACATCTGTTTTCCGAAATCTAATTTAATTACTCGATCTCCCTTGGTGAAATCCCACTTCAAGAGGCGGAATCACACCAATTTGGGAAATATGAATTACATTTGGTGGAACTGCGGCAAAGCTGAGGAAATTTAAACAATATAAAATAAACAAATGCAGCTGTACAGAACAGAATTACGACACGTACAGGACGTTATTTCATATTGTTTACCTATTTGGGAAGCAATGTAGACAAATATGAGGGAAACAAAAAGCGATATTAAAATAAGAATTTCATAACACAAGTAAATTTGTAGAAGTAAAAGGACGTTAAACATAGCACTGAGCTTATAATGTTTAACTATGATGTTAAATCGTTACCATTGTATGGGTCAGAAACACGGAGAACGACTAAAAGAATTACTAATAAACTACATTCAATAATTGACGCCTGTGCGAAATAGTGGGAATAAAATGGTATTGCAGAATCACCAATGGAGAGAACTACACGACTTCCAGTGAACCAAGAGGTGAGAAACATGCAGGCTCTGGATAAGACACACGCTAAGATAACGCAAGAACAATATAATTAGTCACTCTTGTCTGGAACCCACAAGGCGAACGAAAATAGCGGGATACCTAAAAACACATGAAGAGAATTGCAAACATGGGGGGGGGGGGGGAGGGGGAGCTGGAGTTGCAGAAGTTTGGACGGCTTGACGTCAGTTGGTTGAGGGTGTATGTCTCACTGGGCGGTAACTGGCAGAAAAAAAGGAGCGGTGGGACTTGGAGGTTCGGATCTCGGCCTGTTGCGCTTCACAGTGCGAGATAGAAGGTCTGTGGTCGAGGACTCGAATCTCCTTCGAGGCGGGGATTTCTTTTCTTCTTCTTTGCATTCATCCGGAGTGTTTTGTTTTTTTCCAGATGTGAATCCAGCGTGTCTGGGACACCTTTGGGCCGGAACCCTTAGGCCAATACACCCGACTTTAGCGTGCATTTTTGACAGGTTAGCATTCCTGGGGACTCTCACTTTTGTGGTGCCGTCCTCATCCCAACTGGTCAAGTTAGAACGGTCGAAGACTTCACAATCAGCCCTCAAGGGAAGGTAGGGACAGTCCATGCCATTTTCCGCCATCCAGAGCGGCTTCCATAGTTGCAGAGCCGACGCATAGCGCTCTGGTGCTGGGCTCACCAAGGGAATCGTCACGTCATGCTCATGGCTGCTTTAATTCCTCACTTCAGTGTATTGGGCCTTTCGTTGGCTACGTGCTGCTCCCCGCAAAAACCAGGGACGGTCGGATTGCAGATGATATCCACTCAGCGAGCTTTGTTTCGAACATGTGCTTAGTCGCTGTGCCCGGAAAACAAAATAGTTAGAGCTGTTCCGGGCACGACGGACAATCGGACAACTAGCTAGTCAGAGCTGTTCCGTTACATTCGGAAGACAGTTGATCAGAGCTGTTCCGGGCACGATCGACATTTCACTCTGACGTAATTGCGTGGTGCCAGTTTTTATTTGCCACCCGTAGGCCGGCACATCCGACTTCGGCAGGCATTTTTTTAACTGAGGTTAGCTTCCTCGGGTTTCGGGGGACGTTAGACTCCTACTGTTGTGGTGTTGCCCACGTCTCAGCTGGTCAAGGTAGAACGGTCAGGGACATAACTGTCAACCCTCAAGGGAAGGCAGGGGCAGACCATGGGCATTCCCCGCTATCCGAGGAGGCTTTCATAATTGCAGAGCCGGCACATATTGCTTTGAGACTGGGCTCACCCGAGGAATTGCCACGTCCTGCTCATGACTGCTTTAATTCCTCACTTCCATGTATTGGGCATCTCTTTTGCCACTGGTCGCTAAAGCACAAACCAGGGGCGGACAGACTGCGGGCAACATCCACCCAGAAATCTTTCACTTCGGACTTCCACGTAATGGATTTGCTAGCCGAGCGTTCCATTTCGTGTAAACGAGACATCTTCCACCTTTGTCTACGGTCACTCTGTGAGTATAGATACAGACTTTCATCTTAACCATTGCGTGCGATTGGGGCGCTTTTTCCACCTTTAGTAACCGTTCACGGGGTAGGCTACTCGTGCTGCCGGCTTAGCACCTTACCTCTATGCATCAGTGAGCGAGTAACGGCCAGGCCCTTTCATCTGGGGATACCTCATATCCCCCAGCTGAGAGCCTTCGAACAGGTATTAAACTAAGCATGTAGCGTGCTCAGGGTCTCACCTCCACTTTGCAGTAGGTGAAAATCGGTCCGGCTCTCACATCCGAGGGCTTAGAGCCGGTCAGCCATATCCCTCAGCTGAGAGCCTTAGAGTATGTGTCCGGACCAAGAATGTCTGCCTTCGTACGCCTGATTTGAACTTTTGACTGCTATCCTCAGTCTACCTGCAGAGCAGCAATTTGTATCTCTCTTAGTCTGGCCCCTAACCCAAGTTCTGACCGACACACAGTTGTTCTTCCGCCAGCTTAGCTCTTGGGGTCATTGGGACATGCAAGCCCCCCCCCCCCCCCCCGCGACAAGGTGAAGACACATATGGGGGGGGGGGGGGGTATTCCTTTTTATTGACCTGAACTTCCAGCCTAAAGCGGGTATCAGGAAATGTTCGGGAAAGTGATTCTGACCTCATTATCTATCGGGTAGCGATTGGTATATAGAAATATGGGGCCAACACCACATACCCTTACACGTGAAGGTGTGCAAAGTGGTCATTTATTTCACTTACTATGATATGCCCAGTAAGACTTATTAAGAATTGTTAATTTTATCGCATACCCAACGCTTAACCGATGCTGAGGCTTTGAGGATAGCATGACGCGCAGTTTCGTAATTGCTCGATATAGCGAGTCGAAGGTCCGAAATCTGCCGCGAGCGATTTGGAAGCAGACCGCTTTGGTGAGGCGTCGGCCATTGGGAAATTAGTGGCAAACTACTGTACTAGAATTGCCTGGTAAATCAATTTTGTTTTTTACTCAACGCTTACAGAGCAATAGGGTTGATTTCATGTGTTTGTCGAGAGACATGATTCTGTTGTGTCAGCTTGAATTCTGATAATTGTTGGCACCGAATCAGGTACAAATAGGACTGGCGAAGAATCTTTTAGTAAACAGGATGTTACGGACTGAGTGTGTTAACTGATCCAGTGCCGAAGGATAATATATAGACTAATGTGGCCTCGGTTGGAAAGAAGGGTGACATATCGCCATACTATGCTCTTTATTATTTGGTTCGTTTCGCAGCATTTTCCGCAATTTATGTTATAACTTTCGTTTTTCGGTATCTTCCGCATTTGTAATACTCAATGTTTCCGGATCCGGTCAGAGATATGCACTACTGACGAGCTCAAATGAGGGCGAAACTCGAGTATAGTGCTTCCATATTGACGTGGATAGGCCTTAGGTTCATACCAGAATGCGATCGGCGTTGCCAGTAGTGGGTTGTGCTCAATATTTAAATTTCAAATCCCGAAACAACCACATAATCAATACTCAATTAATAGAAATTTACATTATAATATAAGGGGCGTTCATTTGAAATCCGTTCGTGCCACACCGCGCGTAATTGCGTACGTTGAACATGATCATGTCATAGTCATGTGATAAGTACTGACCAATGAATGAAAGAGCACGTGCTTATCGTCCTATGATGCATAGGTTCTGTTTTTGACCGTTGAGAAAATGGCCGGGTTGATCCAAAATCCGTCCAAAGAAGCTCAAAGAGCGGTGATTCGGTTTCTTTCATTTGAAGGATGTCGACCAGTGGACATTCATCAAAGAATGCAGGCAGCGTACGGTAACAAATGTGTGTTGAAGACAACAGTGACAGACTGGACACTAATGTTTCGGAAAGGACGTCAGTTCACGACAGACCTTCGACGGTCGGGTCAAGCGCATATTGTTGCAACAGAAAAAAATCATCGCAAAAATTGATGCAGCAGTACAAATGAACCCCTGTCGAAGCATAAGTTGGCTAGCTAAAGAATTTGATGTGTCAATTGGGACAATTCAAAAGGTCGTACGTAAGATACTGCAATATTGGAAGGCGTGTTCAGTGGGTACCACGGATGTTGACCGACCACAAAAAAGAGGAACGCATGGGATGGTGTTTGAACCACTTGCTGCGTTACAGAGTGGATAGTGATACATTTCTCTTCCGCTTAGTGGCTGGCAATGAATCATGTTGTCACCACTTTGAGACGAGCAGCAAAAGAGAGAGTATGCAATGGACGCATTCTGGACCACCAAATGCCAAAAAATTCAAGTTAGAGGTTTCTGCTGGTAAGGTAATGCTGGGCGCATTTTATGACCATGAAGGGCTATTGTTGGCCGACTTTAAAGAACCTGGTGTCAACATCAACTCTACCTACTACTTGTAAACACTAGACAAGCTGCAAAAAGCCACCAAGAATAAACGACCCGGCATGCTTTCTCGCGGTGTGATTTTGTTGCACGATATTAATGCTCGTCCGCATGTCGCAAAGATTGTACAGGAAGCATTAGCAAGGAAGAAGTGGGAAATTCTGCAACATCCGGCCTATACTCCTGATTTGTTACCATGTGATTTTCATTCCTTCGGACCTCTTAAAAAAAAGCTCTCATGGGCAACGGTTTCACACAGACGCAGACGTAATGAACGCGGTAAACACTTGGTTCAGTGAGCAACCACAATCTTTTTTTTTTGTGCGGACGGCATTAACCGCCTACCTAAGCAATGGGATGCTTGCTTGAATGCTTACGGCGACTTTTTCTGATCAACCCATGGTGCATAATTCATTCAAAATGAATGCTATGCTTAATTCTGCTACACCTGTTAATGTTTCTTTCATGCTTTTGTAATAAAGCTATTGGAACGGGTTTCAAATGAACGTCGCTAATACTTATTGATTTATTTTATAACCCCCCCCCCCCCCCCCCCCATCCGGAGATTTGAGATTTAAAGATGTGTTTGATCCCAGGTCCAGTCAAGGATATGCACTACTGACGAGAGCGAAACTCGAGTCTAATGCTTCCAACTTGACGTGGACAAGGCCTTAGGTTCGTACTGGAATACGATCAGCGTTGCCAGTAATGGGCTGTGCTCAATACTTAAATTATAATACTTGTTTATTTGATTATTTACTGTTTGGTCCAAAATTACTTTTATGTTTGGCACTGAATCAGTCGCGAAGTAAAGATCATCCTCATATGTCCTGGCACACGGAATAAACGTTCAATATATCTCCACAAATCTCAGTCTTTGGTCATCTTGATCAATTCAGTTGGTTTTTCTCAGTGCAGTCGTATGAGCCTATCCGGCATCATTTCTGTCTGCGTCGCCTGCATTTGATTTGTCCTATACCCCTCTTCTCATTTCGTGACCAAGGAACATTGTTTGTATCTGTCTTACAGTTGTATATAAATTTCTCTTCTTGTTAGACTCTTCAAGGCATGTTAATTGCTCTGCCAGTCCAAGGTATTCGTATAATTCGTCTCAGAAACTGAATCTTCGTTGTTTCCAACATCTTCCTAATTGTGTTCGTTCACATGACAAGATTCATTGCCATGCAGAAGACCAACTTCTATCCAGCGCTCTCTTTCTGACATTTAATAAGAGTGACTTAAAGTTAGAGACAATTTTTATCTTCCGAAATGTCACTTTCTTCAGGCATTTCTGACAGATCAGACTGAAGTTAAGATATATATATGACGATATATATATATAAGATATATATATATATAACTCTGACGCTAACACTGGTGTACGATATTTTTTTATGAGGGGGGGGGGGGGGTAAATCTGATTGTTAATACTAACCCGTTGCTAAACTGCACCATTGACCTTTCAAACAAATGAGGCTAAATTGGGATATTGGTGTCATACGCATCAGCGCGTCCTCTATGTACGCACTTTGTAAAGGAAATTAGGGACTTGTGATGTTACAGAAACACCAGCGTGGGGCCTCTAGAGCAGTGGTTCTCAGCCGGTGGGGAGTTCTCCCACCCCCTCCTTTTCCGAGATCATTGTACCGATTCACTTGTTGAAGAATATTCCCATTTACTTGTATAGTACATTGTGGTATTTTCTTCTTCCTAGTGATGATTATTGTCAGTGAATTGGGAGGTGAGGAACATACGTCCGTGCTGGATAGGACACTCGATGAGACAACGAGCTAACAGTATAACGGGTTAGTCCTTCCTACCGGATGCACAAGACAAAGAAGATAGTTTTTTTAAGTTGCATATCCTTTACAGGACGTCGCAGTCAACACGAGCATTCTACTGCGGTTGTTGTCTCGGCAAGTATTTGTTTTTAACGTTCAGTAGTTTGCCATTGCTTTCTGAACGACCGGCTCCCATACCAACACGTTAAAACCAGCGCGACACGGTCTGTTGCAAATCTGTCGCCGCTTTGTTTCGAACACGGGTAAGCGGCATTACGAATCGCGTCCACAGTGCCATCGCCACGGAAACGGCCAAAGAAGATATAGGGAGGGAACCCCCCCCCCCCCCCCACACACACACATACACACACACAAAAAATGAAGAGAATTAGCTGCATGTGGGCGGTGTGGCGAAAGTTATAAGGGGAGTTGAGTTGAGTTGAGTTGAGCTAAGAAACGACATCACTGCACTCAGGACATTCCCATCCGCGCTCCGTCCCCTCGCCCAACAGCCAGCGAACAGTCACATTACTAATCGTTCCCACCGTTATCTCATTGAAAGTTCTCCTTGTCTTCCCTCTCAGCTTTGAAATTCTTCCAGAACCCCTGCCGATTCCCCGCAATATCATTCTCTCATCATACTGGTTCTTGTCTGTCCCCCCGCCTTCTCCACCTAGTCTCACAGGCGCTCGACCACCTCTTCCCTGTCCATAGGTAATCTACCACCAAGAGGTGCATCCCCTGCCAGCCTATCAGCCTGTTAATATGAGGGGAACTACAAGAGATTAATGAACCTGCTCCGCGGCGAAGGCCTTACGGACGCGATTCGTAAGTCCGCTTACCCGCATTCGAAATACAGCTGCGACTTATTTGACAGTGTTGCGCTGGGTTTTAACGAGTTGGTATGGGAACCGGTCGTTCGGAAAGCAATGGCAAACTACTGAACGTAAACTTGCCGAGACATCAACAGCAGTAAAAATGCTGGTGTTGATAGCGATGTCCTGTAAAAAAGGTATGCAAAAAAAGATAGAGATTAAGGGATAGGAGATCTTGGCGTGAGATTATTGAAGGTTCGGAGGTCAGCATGGGCGAATGAATAAAAGCGCTCGCCCTTAAACATCCGATGTGCTGATGCCGAGTTAGCTGGTTTAACCCCCACACTGGTCGGCTGGACTAAAATGTTGACTTCCTGTTCTTGACTTTGGGACGTAAATTACAAGTGCCCTAGAAGCCAGAGTGGGTTCGCCTGATGGGAAAGGTAATCCACACCCAAAAATCAGTCCCGTGCACTAGAAGTAGTAGCACGTGTATCGACTACGCTTGAGTTCAAACGCGAGCTAACGTTAAAACACATTGAAGGTTCTTTCTCCATTGGAGGATTAAAAAGGGAGGGAGAGTTATTGTAGTAGTACCAGTTGTAGCACTAGTAGTAGTACCAGTTTTTATTAGTGTAGTACTATCTGTTGTAGTAGTTATATTATTTGTAGTTATAGTAGTAGTTATTGTTGTTGTAATAGTTATAATAGTCTTCTTCTTCTTCAGCGTTCCGAGCCATTGAGGTTCTTTGCTGCAAATACAATCCGTCTCCATTCGTCTCTCTGGTTGACCTTCTCTTGCCAGTCGTTGATTCCAAGTGCTTGTAGGTCTGTACATGTATTATCTCTCCACCGTCTTCTTGGTCGACCTCGGGGTCTACGGTCATTTATTTCCTGAGTGTAAGCGAGTTTTGTTTCCCTATTATCTTCCATTCTTTCTATATGCCCCAGCCATTGTAGTCTATTAGCCTTCATGATACCAGTGATTAGCGGGGACTTAAACAGATCATAAATGTCTTTGTTACTTCTTCTTTTCCACTCTCCACTTTGTGTATCCCTAATGGGTCCAAAGATGCGTCTTAAAATTTTGTTCTCAAAGGTTTGTAACAAGGCTTCGTCTCCTTTCGTTGTACTCCAGGTTTCAGAGCCATACAGCACAACTGGTCTGATCAGTGTTTTGTATATTGTGATTTTGGTGTTACGAGATAGCGCCTTTGATTTTAGTAGATGTTGTAGTGCATAGTATATCTTATTTCCAGAGTTGATTCTAGTTTGTATTTCTTCCCTTATGATGTTGGAGCAGTTGAAGATTGTACCCAGGTATTTGTATGTTTCCGTTCTTTTAATGGTCATATTATCTATTTGTATGTGGCCAGAGTTTCTAGCCATTCCGTCTCTTGAAATTACCATATATTCTGTCTTATCTTGGTTGATAACCAGCCCCATCTATTGGGCTTTTCCCTTTAAGTGAGTCAATATTTCCAATGTCTTTTGTTCACTTTGCCCTATAATATCTATATCATCTGCATAACCAAGCAGCTTGGATGTTCCTCCAATATCACATTCCTCCTTTACCTTCCTTACAACTTTCTCTAGAGCCAGATTGAAGAGTAGCGGCGATAGTGCATCACCCTGTTTCAAGCCAGATGTTATTTGGAAGGGGTCTGATTTCCTGCCTTTATATGTTACTATATTATAAGTATCTTCCATGCATAGTCTGGTCATGTTGATTAACTTCCTTGGTATTCCAAATTCCTACATAGCATTCCATAGACTATTCCTATGGACACTATCATAAGCCTTTTTAAAATCCACAAAAATGTTATGGAGATCTCTTTTATATTCCCAATGTTTCTCGGCTATTTGTCGTAAGATAAATATCTGATCTATTGTTGATCTGTTTTGTCTAAAACCCGCCTGGTAGTCACCTAATATGTCTTCTGAATATGGTTTTAGTCTATTTAGTAATACTGCGGATAGTATCTTATAGCTTGTGGACAGTAGTGATATTCCTCTATAATTTCCACATTGGAACTTGTCTCCTTTCTTAGAGATAGGTATCAATAATGACTCTTTCCAGTCATGGGGTAATTCTTCTGTCCTCCAGATTTTTATTATTAGTTCGTATAGCTTTAGATGTAATGCATGGCCACCTGCCTTTATAAATTCAGCAGCAATTCCATCAGTCCCAGTTGCCTTATTGTTTTTAAGTCGTGTGATTACATATAGGATTTCTTCAAATGTAGGTTCTTCAATTTGTGGTTCGCATGTTAGAACCTCTTCCTGTGGGAAAATGTGACTTGGAGCTTCACAATTTAGTAATTCAATAAAATATTCTTTCCATGTGTTGCACATTTCCTCATTGGTATTTATCATATTCCCAATTTTGTCTTTTAAACCATATGTGTTTTGTTGGTGCCCTCGTTTCATTGACTTCAGTTCTTTAAAAAATTTTCTGGTGATTAGTTTCCATATCTTTGATTATATTACTCATATATTCTCGCTTCTGCTGTCTGACTATTTTTGTAGCCTCTTTACATTCATTTCTATAATGCTCTTCCTTTTGGATGTTATTGATGTCATTTAACCATACATGTCTGGCATTCTTCTTCCTAATGACTGCTTCTTCACATTTTGGATTGAACCATCTGTTCTTTCTATGCGTGGTTAACACACCGAGACATTCTTCTGCGGTAGACTGAATTGTATTCTTGATGTTCAACCAAGTATTGTAGTTATAATAGTAGTTATAATATTAGTAGTTGTTGTAGTAGTAGTTGCTTTAGTAGTGCTAATTGTTCTTGTAGTAATGGTAGTAATAGTAGCTGCAGCTGTTGCGAATGAAGTATAGGAAGGATGATGAAGAGATGTAGAACCAAGGATTCTGCTCATTATACAACTTTCGAGTTGCCAGAAAGTACATCCGAAATTGAAGTCAATTGCTTGTCGCATCACTGGCCTCTTTGAATTACTAATGACATGTAAGGTCACATCCTTGCATACTAATTAGCGTCGGTATAACATTGTAGTTCATTAATTATGGTAGGCCGGTAACAATTTGTGACATCCATAGTGTAAATAGGTGCCTCGGTAAAGTTATCTGCTAAATTAATAAAGTGGTATGTGTTTTCAATTGATACTTTTAACTCTTTCTGTCTCAGGCTTTTGGTTACTTAGCTTTCCTTATTTCAAGTAACAGACCTGCAGTAATACTAACGGACTGAGAGCGTTAAAGTAACAATTCGGTTAGCATTGATTTATGATATTTCTGAAACTGTTTCATCTTACATATGGTTACTCGCATCAGATGAAGATAGTTCACAGTCTGTGAACATGTTATGAGAAGGGGAAAGTTCGGGTATGTCGTCACAACATGAACGTTGGAGTGGAGGGGAGGCAGGGGGAGACCAAGATAGAAGATACCGGAAAGTTGAACATCTTGGCATAGAGGAACATCGGTATCAGAAATGAATGGCAGTACACGAGACAGAAGACTGTGGACAGACATGATTACCAACGTCTCATGGCATGGATTATAAGATCTTTACATAAGGGATCTTCGATAGCGCAGTCTGAAGTCGGAGTGGGTTCGCCTGATCCTGATAGCGAAGGACGCTGGAAATAGGGAAAGCTAATCCTCACGCAAAAATCAGTCCGGTGCATTAGAAGTAGCAGCACATGAATGGACTACCCTTGAGTTCAAAGCGAGCGACTAAAATTTAAAAAGAAAACGTATATATATATATATATATATGGGTGTGTCTTCGTGTGTCTTGATGTGTACATATATGTATGTATGTATGTATGTATGTATGTATGTATGTATGTATGTATGTATGTATGTATGTATGTGTGTGTATGTGTGTGTGTGTGTATGTGTGTGTGTGTATGTATGTATGTGTGTGTGTGTGTTTGGGTAGGTGGTTGTGTGTGTGTGTGTATATGTATGTGGGTGGGTGTGTGTATATATATGTATGTGTGTGTCTGCGTGTGTCTTGCTGTCTATATGTATGGATGGATGGATGTACGCACCAGTCCGTCCCCCCACCCACCCCCCCCCACCCCCCCCCCCCCCATGCATGTCCATGTCCAATGTGTCTATAATGTCCCGTGTCTGTGCTCGTGCTGGTCGACCCCCGCCCCTTCCATCATGAACCAGTATTTATTCTGTTTTTCGAACTTTGATCTCGTGAAGACATTGACTTTGCATTCTTGAAATCAAGATAGAAGACATTTCAGTTAGTTTCAAGTTACCGTGGTAGACAATTCAAATTGCTGTGTGAATATGTGTGTTTTATATTTCAGCTTGAGAAAATGATTGCAGATAGGTTACACACTGAACGCATGAGACGTAAGATGGTGTGCTGTAGTGAAAATGAATTTGTTTTCATATGCATCCATTGTGGAAAAACATGTACAGCAAGAATTGGTCTCATCAGTCGCATTCGCTCCCGCCAAGGGTTGTAGTCATTATGCCTTTTTGAAGCACAATGTAACAAACTATCCACTGTCAAGACGGCAAAGTGCCAATGAATTAATGACTAACCAATGCCCTGACGAGATGCAGCAAAATATGCCAGGCAATAAATCGTGCAATGTATTGTTTGTGTCTTCGTTATTAAAATTCACTGCGGGAAAACATTGTTTTGAATTTTCATTCTTAGTTTATCAGTTTATATCTCTTCATTTGTTATATTACATTTCCCTCAGTGACGATTTGTGGTAAGTACTTATCATTAGCCGCCCTCCCTGGCCGAGAGGTTAGCAGCTTTCTCCGTAACCCCGAATACTCTCGTGGTTGACGTGAGTGCACGAGAATTGGAAGCGGTTCGAGTCGCGCCAGTGACGTATGGAGCCGGTCGCTCAGAAATCAATGGCAAACTACTGAGCCAATATATCAACATACACTGAAAGATGCTGATGTTGACAGCGATGTCCTGTAAAGGATATACAAAACACACACACACACTTATCATTAACATAAAGTTTTGCAGCATGAACTGAATGAATCAGGCGTGACCTTGTTTAAAATCGGACCACTTAACAACTACAAACACGCGTGCCAATCACTCCGCAGCTCAAATGTGCTTGTAATCACATTACACCAGCGCCCTTTTAGCACCTGCCTTGTAATAGATAAATCCTGTTTTAAAGAAGAAATGGTGTCGTTTGACAGTCGCCTGACTACATGGCGCCACCTTCGCGGCCTATTTTCTAACTGTGACTAAATATGTAACCCATAATGTTTGCTTGAACTCAAATAGATAATTATGTGCATTATTTGTTAACCTTGGGGCATTTCATTTTCTCTAAAAGTACAGAATAACAGCAGGGAAAGGGGGGGGGGGGGGTGATATATTAAAGAAGTGAAATGTAGCCTAACCGATGGCAGCATTTCACAAGACGATGAAAATTCAATTGTAGTCACAAATAAAGAGCCATTTTGCACGCCTTTTGGTGCATTGATCAAATGATGCTTTTTTAAAATATATTGTTGTGTATCCCTTACGGGACGTTGCAGTCAACGCCAGCATTTTTCAGCTGCTATTGATGTACTAGGCAAGTGTTATGTTCAGTAGTTTGCCATTGATTTCTGAACGACCGGCTCCCATACCAGCACGTTATAACACAACGCGACACGGTCTGCTGCACAAATCGGTCGCAGCTGAGCTTCGAACGCCTGGTACCCGGTTCACGATCCGCGTTCGCAAGCCTTTATATGATGCTAGGCTCCTGTGGCTACTGACCTGTCGCCACTCAGTGGGTGATGTGGTCAGTGTCACGCCGACCGCCTTTACTTCCAAATACAATGTTGGTACACATTTTAAGCTGGATCGACCTGGTACTCCAAGGTGTAAAAATCCACCCTATGCGGATTCGAACCCATGGCGACTGATCCGGCTGGTGAGCGTCGTCCACGGTTCCCACGAAGAATACTCATGAAGACATATAGTTGTAGAATGAAATGAGAAATCTTCTTCTTCTTTTCGTTCACCCGGAGTGTTTTTTTCATATGTGATTGCGGTGTGTCAATTATGCGCCCTTGGGCCGAAACCCGTAGGCCAACACATCCGGCTACAGCGTGCTTTTTTGACCAGGTAGCATTCCTGGGAGACTCTCACTTTTGTGGTGCCATCTACAGCCCAGCTGGCCAAGGTTGAACGGTCGAAGACAACGGTCATCCCTCAAAGGAAGGCAGGGACAGTCCATAGCATTTTCCGCCATCCAAGGCTGCTTCCATAGTTGCATAGCGCCCTGGATCTGGGCTCACCGAGGGCTCACGTCCTGCTCATGGCTACTTTAAATCCTCACTTCAATATATTGGTCATTTCGTTTGCCCCGGGTCATTCCCGCACAAACCAGACAGGGTTGCAGACGGTATCCACTAAGCGAGTTTTCGGACATGTGCTTGTCGTTGCGCCGTCAGAGCTGTTCCAGGCACGACAGACATTCGGAAAACTACCTAGTCAGAGCTGTTCCGAACAAGAGCGGCATTCGGAAACTAGGTAGTCAGAGCTGTTCCTAGCACGAGAGACATTCGGACGAGACATTTCACTCGGACGTAATTGCGTAGTGTCAATTTTTAGTTTGCCACCCGTAGGACGACACTTCCGACTTCCGGCGGGCATTTTTTAATGAGGTTAACCTTCCTCTGGTTTCGAGGCACGTTAGACTGTTGTGATGTCGCCAACATCTCAGCTGGTCAAGATAGAACGATCAACGACATCGCGGTCGGCCCTCAAGGGAAGGCAGGGGCAGATCATGGGCATTCCCTGGCTATCCAAGGAGGCTTCCATAATTGCAGAGCCGGCACATATTGCTCTGAGACTGTGCTCACCCGAGGAGTTGCCACGTCCTGCTCATGGCTGCTTTAGTTCCTCACTTCCATGTGTTGGGAGTCTCGCTTGCCACTGATCGCTCAAGCACACACCAGGAGCGGTCAGACTGCGAGCGACATCCACTCGGTAAGCTTTTATTTTTGACTTCGGACAACGCAATAGGTTCGCTCGCTGTGCGTTCCATTTCGCGTCATTGAGACGTTCTTCCACTTTTGTCTACACTCTCTATGAGTTAGATACAGACAGTAAATGAGAAATAATTCTTAAGAGTTCTCCATACATGAGTCGCTCTAAATACTTTTAACCTGCTGCCTTCAGTCTAGTGTGCTTGTTTACTAACTGCTGCAAGACTTGGTACATATTAGAAACTGTGATCATACATTTCTCCTAAGTTTCATGGTATTTATGGTATTCTATATTACCTTGATTTCCATATTTATAAGATGTTATGCATCTCTTGAGTTTCAACTTAATTTTACTTCTAAGCAAATGTTCATCTGATTGTATACCTTTGCATCTAACAAACGTTTACTTCAAGTTTAAAAAAGTTAGTTGCATTTCCTTTACAGGGCGTAGCAGTCAACCCCAGAATTTGTTGGCTGTTCGTGATTCCTGGGCAAGTTTACGTTCAGTAGTTTGCCATTAGTTTCTGATCGACCGGCACCCATACCATTTCATAAAAGCCAACTTCAAGTAGATATACTCTAAATTTCCTGTTAATACAGATATGGTCAATTTGGTTTTCCGTTTTTTAATCTGGTGATACCCCCGTTGCTTTATGTATTCTTTTATGTGAAAAACCACTTGCTCACAAGACAAGTGCTACAGAAAGACACTCGTTTTAAATGTGCGATTACAATGGGTAAAACAAATGCGCCACATTCGAACAATATCAGTGACGACGTGTTTAAAGTATTTCGGCCAAATTATAATGCATTCACTCACTTCGTAAGATATAAAACTCTGCAGTGTGCACCTGGCGAGATGTGGCGAATATGACAGGCAATAAATCGTGCAGCATGTTGTCAAGGGCTTCTGTGTTTAAATTCTCTAAGGGAATACATTATTTGAAAAACACTTCCGTCTATGCTTATTGATTTAAATGCTCAAAAATTAGTTAACAACACCCCCCCCCCCCACCTAATTTATTAACCCTTACTGGTGTTTCCCCATGATTTCTTCATACCCAGTGTTCTCCGAGCCTGTCTTAACATTTAAATCAACTATCACAATGTTGATATCGCCATTTATTTTCTTAGCCGGTCCCGTGGCGAAGGTGGTACGGGCACAGTTCGTAATCCCACAAACCCACGTTCGAAACACAGCTGCTGACGATTTGGCAGCAGATCGCCGTGCATTGGTTTTTTACTAAATGGTATGGGTGCCGGTAGTTCAGAAAGCAATGGCAAACTACTGAACGTAAACTTGCAAAGAGATCACAACAGCAAAAATAAATGCTGGTGTTGACAGCGACGTCCTCTTTTTAACATCTTTTTGCTTACCTATTTTGTTTTGAAGTTGCATGTACATTCCTCCTTAATTATTTCATCTTTTTTTTTCATTTTTGGCGCATAACATTGGGTTACGTTCATGTGTTTGTTTTTAAATGTTGCTGTTATTGTTCTAGAACTCCGTGTTTTCCTCTGTGTGAACGCTTTCTCTGCCTCTGTAGATAACATTAGGGCCACTTCTTCACTGTGGGAGGTGGGGAAAAAAAGGGGGGGGGTGGAGATTATTCTCTGTACGGATGAGAACAGCATTGTTTCATGTGTGCTTAGAAACTTACTTTTTGTCTGGACAGTTCCACTTTGTTTCACACAATCTTAAAGTGTTAATCCTATAATGTTTCATTTCTGCTATCACCTGTGCTGTTTCCTAATTCATACATATTTTTAATATTCCAGGTGTGAATCCTGGCGATTTTCCTAGGTGAAAGGAAGTTAATCAGCGCTCCAGACCTCATACAGTTGTCTTTATATAGCTTCACAGCTCTTCTAGAAGAGCTCAATTTTCTCTTCGTCAGCGAAATTATCCCCCCTTCCTATGTGCCCTTCTCATGGTTGGTTGCATTTTGTTGCTGAATTGTTCTACGTGATCGGGTAGCCTCTTACAGCATGCACGATGGGTTATAGTGTTACTATTCTATGCTTCTGTTACGGAGCCCAGCAATATGCGGGCGTGGATCTACATATGTGCTTCTAAATTGTTGCAGGAGTCTACTTCTGCACCTCTTAAAAATGTCCACATCATATAAAAAAGCTGAACTAAATTTCTTGTTAACACAGATATGGCCAAATTGGTTTTCTGTGTTGTGTTCCGGTGATTCCTATGTAGCTTTGTGTATTCTTTATGTAGGCAACTTCTTCTGCTTCTTCGTTCATCTGGATTTTTTTTTCCGGATGTGATTGCGTTGTGCCTGTTTACAGCAGAGCTGCGTTCTTGCGCCGTTAGGCTGACACATCCGACTTCTGCGGGCATTTGTTGACCGGGTTAACCTTCCCGGGTTATGTAGGAAACCATTTCCACTTATGACATTTTATTCAATATGCAACACTTTTTGAATGATTCACCATTTTCGATTCGTTACCCCTAGGTCGTGTTCTTGAGAATGTCTTCATGATCATTGTTATTCGATCTTATCTTGGCATTTGTGCCTCCCTTCACAATTCTGATATTGCCAATTCTTTGTTTGCATATAGTATTGTTGAAGTTTCATGTAAAATCTCTCCTTGGCGGTTTCATCTTTGTCATTTTTTTTAATGCGTAACACTGGGTCACGTTCACTTTGCTCAAACATATTGAGGCATTAGCAATTATGTGGTTTCAGACACATTTTTGCAAACAGAAAGATTTCATTTTTAATTTGCGATCACCGTGGACGATAACACATCTCCACATTCGAGAAACATCAGTGTCTATGTGTTTTAAGTATTTCAGTTAAAATATATTTTTTTAAACCAATTAACTTCATATAATAAATATAATTCTGCAGTATGCACTCGACGGGATGCAGCGAAACATGCCAGGCAATAAATCGTGCAATATATTGTTTGAGGCTTCTGTGTTTAAAATCTGGTTTGTTGATTAAATGGAGGTTTAAATCTATTTCCCAGTCCTTCACGTCATCTCCTCTCTTATCAATATCTTTTTGAGTGGCCATTAAAACTTACGAGTATTAAACAGTTGGTGTCATTGGTTTCCATGCTTGATAGCACTAGATCTTTAGATGATGGGCTATATTTGTTGTAAATTCTAATTTTAAATTCCTTTAGCATTATATCTACCCATATTATTTCTACTTGGTTGTAAGTGTTCACGAAAATTTCACTTTATGGTATTGAATTGCGTATAAGTGCTAAAACGCCACCCTTGTGTCTTCACGGTCTGATATCCTCTTACTAGAAAATTTGATGGGCATTGAGATGTGTCGCTTGTATGCATGCCACATCCATTTTGTCTTCATAAATGAGATGAGCTAAGAAGACTTGTTTTCTTTTAAGGGCTCCTTCGGCATTCCGCTGTAGTGTGTTAAGTGTCTGAGGTGTTTGACCAGTAATTGTTGCCTTATCCCGCTGTGTATTGACTATATGACGTCATCATTAAGCGTGTGCGTTGCACTGTTTTGTCAAATCTATGGCTCAGTGCATCGAACTTCGACAAGCGTTTTCGGGATGCTTTTCCTAGCCTTTGACTGTCCCGTCTACTTACAAGTCAATAGGTTTTATTTAGACTGTCCCCAGCAGGTTGTGTATTTATTTATTTATTTTTATTTTAAGTTTATCTTCCCTATCTTTTTACTGTTCCCGGTCAAGGGTCATAGGCTGAGAAGAGACAGGTCCTTGATGGCACAGGAAGAGATATCTATCTGCCAGGTGGATGACAAAGAGAACTCAATCGTGAAAAAGAGTGGATAAATGTACCGGAAGACATGTCAAACTGGCACAGGGTAATAGTAACACTGTGTCGTGAGTGCAGAGAGTGGGCAAGCAGGCCGTACAGAGTTTGAGGTGCAACGACTGATCCAGGGCAACACACATCAAGTTGACATAGTGATCTACACCGATGGGTCAGTGGTGAGAAACAGACGTAGTGACTGGGGCTTCATGGTGAAGGCTAATGGACGATGCTGGAGAAAGGAGAGTCTGGCGTACGATATTACGATCTCCAGCATGAGAATGGAGGTGGAGGATTCAGGTGGATGGAGGTCACCGCTGCAACACACATTGCATTCATTACGGACTAAAGGTGTATACTTAGTAAGGTGGAGAAAGGAATGTTTCGTGTGGAATGGCTTGCCTCTCTTCAGAGGTCAAAGATTGTAAGAATTGTGTGGATTTTCTGCCTTTGTAGTACGGGTGAATGATAGGCTGGCAAAGAATGCACTTCTTGGTGGTAGATTACTTATGGAGAAGGGAGAGGTGGTCGGGCGCCTGTGGGACTAGATGGAGAAAGCACTGGAACAGTCTGAAAACCCGTATGTGGAGATGATGATATAGCGGAGATCAGCAGGGGTTCTGGACGAATCTCAAAACTGAGAGACAGATGACCACGAGAACTTTCAATTAGATGGCGGTTGCAACGATTAGTAGTATGACTCTTCGCTGGCTGTTAAACGAGGGGACGGAGCACATGTGGGCATGACATGGGTGCATTGGTGTCGGTTCTTAGATCATAACCCATTACTGTCCCCAGTCTACCTACGAGGCAGCAGGTTTTGTTATGCACTATGTGATCTATCAGTGGCGATTCGAAATTGTGACCGGAAAATATGTCTCGTGCATTCTCGAATAATAAAAACGTATTTGTGGAACACAAAGAACTAATTAAATTCGAAAGAATTAAAATCCTGAAATAAGACACTGCTGTAGTCGACACCGACGCTCCTTTCAATGGTATTTGTTAAAGTAGGAACAGCTCTTACTCTAGCGTCGTATCGTTACTATGGACGCCATTTTTCAATGTCGAGAAATGCACATGAACCTAGGTGCGCGTTATCTTCTGTCATCTCTTGCACGGACACGTCTGTAGCACTCGCTGCCCATGGAATAGAAGTGAAACAAAATGTAACTAATGCAAATTCAGAGAGTCCCGGAAAGCTTTCCGTCCATGTCATGAATAATTAGCTTCTGAATTAGTCAACCTATTGCGAGAAAATGCAACCTAAAGACTAAACATCATGGCAGGCCAAACCCTCACTAAACCTTGGTTGGCAACTGGTCTAGAATCGAGGCTCAGACAGGTGGATAGCTTCTGTACCAGATGTATTGGTGATACCGACTGTTACCTTTCCTCTGGAGTAAATCAGGCAGCCCGAGAGAGGGATCATACTGCATGGGCAACAAATGGTCTGTACAATTCAACTCAGGCTTTGTGCTATGGTGAGGTATAACTCCATTCCTAGACCCCTGAGTTTTAGGTATTATGCCTTTTTGAAGCACAATGTAACAAACTGTCGTCTGCCAAGAGGGCAAGGCGCCAGTAGAAGGAGTCATCGTAGCCCATATAATTTCTTCTTCTGCGTCACGTGCTTGATTTGAACCAGACATCGGCGATCATGACACTTCAGTGCTCTCTAGCATTGGACATTTTAATGAAGTTAATGTTGTTGATATTATTGTTTGTTGTCTAATTGTTTCATCCGTCCACGTACACTCTTCTCTGTCTTCCTCTGCCCCCCTTAGCTAGTATTTTTCCAAATAAGTATAGTTTCTTTAATCTTCCTCGATCTTTATTGTTGTTATCATAGTCATCGTGTGTCGTGACGATAAGTGTCGAGGTTCGACATATAACACGGTCGCCAGTCTCGGATTAGGTCTGTGTTCTTGTCTCAGTTATGTCATGTGTTCTTGTCTCAGTTATGTCATGTGTTCTTGTCTCAGTTATGTCATGTGTTCTTGTCTCAGTTATGTCATGTGTTCTTGTCTCAGTTATGTCATGTATTCTTGTTTCAGTTATGTCATGTGTTCTTGTCTCAGTTATGTCATGTGTTCTTGTCTCAGTTATGTCATGTGTTCTTGTCTCAGTTATGTCATGTGTTCTTGTCTCAGTTATGTCATGTATTCTTGTCTCAGTTATGTCATGTGTTCTTGTCTCAGTTATGTCATGTGTTCTTGTCTCAGTTATGTCATGTATTCTTGTCTCAGATATGTCATGTGTTCTTGTCTAAGTTATGTCATGTGTTCTTGTCTCAGTTATGTCATGTATTCTTGTCTCAGTTATGTCATGTGTTCTTGTCTCAGTTATGTCATGTGTTCTTGTCTCAGTTATGTCAAGTGTTCTTGTCTCAGTTATGTCATGTGTTCTTGTCTCAGTTATGTCATGTGTTCTTGTCTCAGTTATGTCATATGGCCAAGTCATCTAGGTATCTTCCTACCTACCTACCTACCTACCTACCTACCTACCTACCTACCTACCTACCTACATCCCTTCCTAATTATTTATCTGTCTGTCGGTCTGCCATCTAACACACACACACACACACACACACACACACACACACACACACACACTTACAAATATGAAAGCACAATAACCAAACACAATCTGATGCTATCATAAACGAGGGTAGGGACAAAAGAAAGGACAATTAATTTATCAGCCACATTAAATATCTGTAACATGGAAGTGAATGATCAAATAAATAAATAATATGTCAATCAATCATGTGCCATGCCGGAAAGCGTGGGCGGTCATGACTCGCCATTTCACTCGATCACCAGCGTCGTGGATCAGCTCAGTGTTCAATTTAAAATTGAAAATAATATGTACGGCCAACCAAATGCTGCTTACAACAAAATGAGAAAACGGCGTATCCTGAGGAAATTCTAAAAAAGCGATCAATTTCAGCCTATTAAAAAGATTGACAGGCTGAGCAAGTCTCGAGGAGTTTAAAGGTTTAAATGGGGGGGGGGGGGGTGTGATTAAAGAAGATAGGCTCGACTTCATTACACCGGGTGTTATCCCATATGACCCGGATTCCTTTCACAGGGCAGCCTGCCGAAAGCGTCGCACAAAGCACGAACTCCGTAGCTCCAGCGACAACCCCCAGGAGTCTCCGAGAAATTTGCACTGGTGTAAAGAATGACGGTGTGCGGATTATAACCCACGACCTTAGGAGCGGGAGGCAGGCGGCTTAACCACTTCGCCACAGAGACTCCCTTAAATTCTCCCCCATTCCACCCCACCCCCATCTTGAGGGCTGAACCTAATTGATTGGAACTCACAAGAAAGGTCATGATCAAGTGCCCTGCCAGCTGGCGTAAGCGTTGATGGCTCTCCACTGATCTCGGTCTTTGGTTTTCTGGATCAACTCTGCTGATCATATCCCTCCATGCCACCGTCTCAATCCATCCAGCATCATTTCTCTTGGTCTGCCTCTCCTTCTCTTCCCCTCTATCTTTCCAGTTCTCACGATGTTCTCTTCTCATCACTTGGCCAAAGAAAGCTGTTTGTTTCTTTCTTATTGTTGTATATAGTGTTCTAGTTTCATTAGCCTCTTTCAGGCTATCGTTGTTAGTTATTCTGGCAGTCCTAGGAATTTGCAACATTCGTCTCAAAAACCACATTTCAGTTTCTTCTAAGTTCTTCCTAATTTGTTCAATTACATTCCAAGATTCACTGCCATACAGCAAAACTGGTTCTATATAGCATTTCAGCTCTCTCTTTCTTACATTCATTGATAGTGACTTATTGCATAAGATACTCGTCATTTTCTGAAATGCGGCTTTTGCCTGCCCTATGAGAAGAAAATGTTTGCAGGAAAGGGTCTTGCAGTCACGTCAGCCTAAAAGAGGCGACGGTGAATTATAGGATTAAGTAAATATTGATAAATGGAATAATATCGAGACAGCGACATCTTAACAATGCATGGAGCTAGTTATAAAATCAAGGTGTCTACATACAAAGAGACTGGAAGATTTAAAGGAGCAAGGGTGAAAGGTTTAAGGGAGGCCACAATCTCCCGTCACACACAAGTGCGTGTGTATATAAATGCGCGCGTGCGAGTGTGTTTGACACCTTGTAGGGTTTTCCCAGGCTAAGTCACACACCCTCTGCCTTTTTCTATTCTCGCTGCGCTGTCAAAGATCTGGGGCCGACTGGTGAAATTCAACTGTGTGAAAGTTCGCGTTGTTTGGGGGTGAAATGTCAGGGCCCGCCTACAGACCAGGGGACATTTGACCTCATTATGAACCAGCTACTAGCCTCACTGTGAACTATTTTTTTTTCTTCCAAGCCTAAGTCAGAATTCAATACGAAATCGGATTTAGCTTTTTAGACGAACAAAAGTATACTGAACATTTGTTATTAATTTTCTTTAAGTATGTTATATTGTCGTAACTGCAGTTCACAATGAGTATGACTTTGTGTCTGCGTGTAACGGAGTTCATTGTTATTGGTTTAACTTTCATGAATGTTATGTGTCCATTAGTTGTATATGCAACTGAAACGTTGAATGGAATTGCGGTTAGCAAAGGAGTAACGGATCAACGGAATCCAGTATCTGGAGATACCAACCAGAACGTGCACTCAAATATGCAAGAAAGCTCCAATTGCGAACGTGAGTACCTCTCTGTGTTGTCTGTATTTCTTATTCTGATATTCTAATTCAGTTAACTGATACAGTGCCAATGGATGGTATATCGTTACCCGGGAAGCTTAACCTGGTCAACAAATGCTCGCAGAAGTCGGATGTGTCGGCCTAAAGGCGCGGTATCGCAGCTCGCTGTAAACAGACGCAACGCGATCACATTCGAAAAAAAGGCTTCGAATGAACGCAGAAGAAGGAGTACATATATATCTATAAATGTGAGTTTCCATTTGGACAGAAGGCCGTAGAAGGGCCATCGTGTTTTTGTTTTGTTTTTTCGTTATATCTTTCGCAATTTAAAGCTCAGTGAATGTAAAAGTATATTATAATACTTATTGATTTGATTGTGTATCATGTTTGGTCCAAACCTAGGTTTTGTTTGGCATTGAATGAGTTAATTATTTCTCTTCTATATTGGAGTGCATTCGTTTGCCGGCCATATGGATAACAGTTATGGGCCCTTATACACGCCTGAAGGTGTATTTGGGGAATGTGGTGTTAGATCTATAATTTTAGAGACGAATCGGCACTTGAAGGATGATATGGTCAGTACCACACCGGCCGACTTTACCTCCCTATACATTTCTTAGCACCTATTTAAGGCTGGGGCGACTTGGAAGCTGAGGTCAATCTTAAATATCTGCCCCGTTACGGATGCGAACCCATGACTACCGAGCTGGCAGACGTGCTTCTAGCTACATCACTACAGCGACCCCCCTGCCGCCCTGGTGGCTCTGGGTGAAATTCGTGGCCAGGTAGTTTAGGGATCAAGTCTCCCTCGTAAAATTAGAATTGAGGTGGTCATCCTGATACCAGCGACAGTAGACATCGAGATTGTTTGATGAAGAACGTTTCAACACAAAGATATCCTCGCTATGACGTGTGGGTAATGTCTTGTCTGCTTGTTACGGGGGTAAGTTAATGAGTAAGTCACAAATGTCTGTAGAGAAATAAACAACTTGAAACTAGTTTATTTTTATACATATATTGTCCCTTTATTTCTCAACATAATTTCCACCAACATTGATGCACTTATCCCATCGTTTTATCAGTCCCCCCATCAGCTTTGTTTTCATTTACCGGCCATCCCACACAACTGTGTGACTTACTTATTGACTCGCCCTGTACCTTTTTCTACCCAGCTATGCACCGCTTTACGGGACAAACATTTATCAGTATAAACACTGACAACCCACCTTGGCGGGAGACATTTCGCGAATGACGCCGAAGTTGAATGTGAAGTGAAAACGTGGTTTAGAAAACAGAGCACGCAGTTCTATGCATCCGGTTTGGAAGGACTGATAAAACGATGGGATAAGTGCATCAATGTTGGTGGAAATTATATTGAGAAATAAAGGGACACTGTATGTATAAAAATAAACTGGTTTCAAGTTGTTATCATATTTATTAATTTTTCTACAGCCATTTGTGACTTACTTATTGACTTACCCTTGCAGTCGGAGGATGGTTTGATCCCTGAACTTGCCACTCGCTACGGGAGAGAAAGACTAGCCACATATTACCCGATGAACTCAGTCCTACACAATAATATGGTCCCAGTACATCATAGGCCATAGTAGACTCATGCTTCAGTACATTATTTTTTAAACATACACTCATGCTTTGTCCGGCATCGAACCTCCACGTTAGTACGGTGGACGTACTACAGTGGTACAGAGATGCACTTCATCAAGGTTGGTTGGTTGGTTGGTTGGTGGGTTGGGTGGGTGGGTGGTTGGTTGGTTGGTTGGTTGGTTGGTTGGTTGGGTGGCTGGCGGGCTGGCTGGCTGGCTGGCTGGCTGGCTGGGAGGCATTTGGAAACCTTGAGTTCTAACGCTTGAGTCCCTTGACATTTAGGTCGTCTGAGTCATGGATAGGTCTGGCATCTATCAAGGTGAGGTTGGTGTGAATACATGGCTTCCGACCCGGCACACTTAAGGACACTATAAAACAGGGACAGGGATTTATAGCACTGTTGACCATAAGAGGCGGGACTGTTTTGCGGCAAACAGCCGGACACTGCAGCCATTGATTGATAGAAAGAAGACAATTCTCTTAAGAAATAAGGAAAGGACAACGCGAAACACTCTTATTTAGCTGAAATAAGATAGGAAGGATCCAGGGAAGGTTAACCCGGTCAACAAACGCCCGCAGAAGTCGAATATGTCGGCCCATAGGCGCAAATAAACAGACACAACGCAAAAAACGTCAGAGTGAGAGTAGAATGTCCTTTGAAACACCCGGGAAATTTAACTCGGTCAACAAATGCCCGCAGAAATCGGATGTGTCGACCTAAAGGCGCAAGTAAACAGGCACAATGCAATTACGTCTGGAAAAAAAAAATACTCCGGATGAACGCAGAAGAAGAAGAAGATGAGAAAGATGTGCAAACAGCAGCCTAGCAGTGTGCGAACGACAGTTGGATCAAGTTATACGAGTGCATTCAAAATGCGAGTGATTAGAGAAACATCTTTGACATTGATGAAAGGATAAAGAGGGCCTGTAGCACAGTAATTAAATGAAGTCATAAAAAACTGTCATTTACTGCCAATATAGTGCCTTGCAGTGTATGCATTCAAATTATCTCGTGTAGCGGAAAAAACACAAGGAAACACGATACCACTTTTCATGGCTGTTCAACGAAAGTTACGCAATGTTTGTACGTTTTGTTTTGGTGGGGAGTTGTAAAAAAAAAGGGGGGGGGGGGGGTAGAATCAAAACTGAAAATATTTAAGCTAATTTTATAGATATCATTTATCATCATCATGTCTCGTGCCGATATGCGTTTTGCCATCTTACATGGTTACCAGAGTCGTGGATCAGCTCTGTGTTCTTGTCTTGACCATGCCATGTGGTCAAGCCATCCAGATATTTATTATACTTCTTAATTTTGCCAGTTGTCACCAAGCTCTCTAATTTATGTCTGCTCACACAGTGCCCAACAAAATTTGTCTAATTTCACTTATCAGTTCACGATTTTCATTTGCTTCTTGTAGGACTTACTCATTGGTTTTTTCTATCTGGCCATGATCTCATCTAATCTCATCATGTTCCTCTTGTAACTTGCGGTGTCGAGGTGAAGTATAAACATCGTGAGAGTGCCCGATTATGGGCTTCATGTATCGATATTCCCATGGACTCTACTATTCCCTCCGTCCAACGTTTACGTGGTCGGCCTCTTCCTCTGTTTCCATCTGGTCTGTACATCATTGCTTGTTGTGGTATGCTGTTGACTGGTAACCTACTTGCATGGCCAAACCATTTGACTTGCTGCTTTCTAATAAAATCTAGTGCAGCTATAACCCCCACTTTAGTCCCAATTTCTTCATTTCTGATCTTATCTCTTCTTGATACGTTGAGTATTCTTCTCAGGAACCTCATTTCTGTTGTTTCTCTTTTTCTGTCATTGTCCAGATTTGGCATTCGTAGCACAGAGTTGGTAGGAAGATTGTTTTGTAAAGTGATTTCTTAGTAGTTATTGATACATTTTTGTTCTTTAGGATTGGTGCCATTTGTCCAATGAGTTGGTTTGCCTTATTGCATCTATTTTCGATCTCGTCTTCTGATCTGCAATTTGATGATATTATACTTCCTAGGTACTTGAAACTCTTTACTTGTTTCAAGGGATGTTCGTTTAGGTGAATTGTTGTTGTTTTTTTCTTCTTTAATTATAGTCATTACCTCTGTTTTGCTTGTGCTAATTTTCATGTTATGTTTCCTACACATTTCGTTTAGACCAGGGGTGGGCAAACTTTTCGTGCGGAGGGCCGCATTGACAAATGTAAAGCTATTGGCGGGCCGCATATATTAATTATTTATAGGTTATTAAGCAGTATAAATAACTAATTATTGCAATTTTGTTTTACTTATACACTTATACATTATACTTGACAATATGGACAAAAACTTTTGCTAATTTGTTAACAAGATTTTACAACTTGTTATTATAACAAATATTCTTTATTGTCTATCAATGGCTTTCATTTAGACACAAACCGACTACATTGTCACTACAGTTGTTGATTTCTAATGAGATGTATGTAACTGCTTGCAATTTTTGACAATATTCTTGAAATCTGGAGCAAGTTTACGTGTTGAAATTTGCATGACAGCATGCAAAGTGCAGTCCGACAATACAGACCTTATCTTAGATTTGTTGATCTTCAAGCAAGAGAATGCTTGTTCGCAAATGTATGTTGATCCAAATAATTATAAAAGTTTAGCTGCAAAGTTTTTCAAGTTGGGAAATGATTCTTCTGATAAAGATCCATAGCAATCCAGCAAACCATCTGACTTGGATTTTTCTTTCAGGTCATGATCTGCTTGTAAGTCAAGCAGCTCCAACTGTATGTCCTCTGTGGCTGTATCAACTTCTGCAGTAAAAGGGGAACTAAGAATATTGAACTGTGGCTCTAAGTTCTTGAAATCTTGGAATCTCCTTCCAAATTCTTCAGTCATTGCATCTAATTGGGCTTTATATTTTTCAGTCATTTCACCAGAAATGGTTTCTTGTTTCAGCAAAGGGAAGTGACAAAATCTTTTTTCACTTGCTTGTCTGGAGAACAGTGAGAGCTTTGCCTGAAATGATTTTACATATACATACAATTCATGTGCAAACACACCATTGCCCTGAAGTTTGACATTCAGTTCATTTAACTTTTCAATAATTTCAATGGCAAACATAAAGTCTAACTGCCACTCTTTATTGACAATGTTAGTATTAAAGTCACATGCAATGCCCTTCATCTCTAGGAACATCACTATTTTTTCTCTGAGTTCCCACACTCGCCGCAATACCTTGCCGTGACTCAGCCATCGAACATTGGTGTGGTTCATGACATCGGAATGTTCAGTTTCCAAATTGTCAAGCAATGACTTGAACTGTTTGTGATTAAGTCCTCTTGATCTGATGAGGTTGATGACACTGACAACTGGGTCAATAACATGCTTGATATTCAAAACAGTTTTACACAGACTTTCTTGATGAATCACACAGTGAAGTGGTAATATTGTGTGGTCTATATATTCTGCTTTAATCTTATCACATATCAACTTTACCAGACCTACATTTTTTTCCAGTCAAAGCACGAGCTCCGTCAGTTGTAACACTTGCCATCTTGTTCCAAACCAACCCAGTTCTTTCAATACAGTTAGTAACAGCATTGAATATATCATGGCCTGTAGTTGTGTCTTTGAGTGACTCAACACTCAGTAACTCTTCCATGAGTTTGAAAGAAGTGTTTATTCCACGTATACATATCAATAATTGGGCAGTATCATGTACATCGGTACTCTCATCCAGTGCAAGAGAATACCACAAAAATTGTTTACTTGCATCTTGAAGTTTATGCATCAAATTGTCACTGATCTTGTCAACACGTCTGACCATAGTTCTCCTTGATAAAGTAATGGTGTCAAATCTGTTTTTATTTTATTTTTTTGTTTGTTTTGTTTTTTGTTCTGGACACATAATGTTTGCTGCATCTAGCAAATATTCCTTGATGAACTCGCCATCAGAAAATGGCTTGTTCTGTTTTACAATTCTATGTTACAGCACAAGACTAGCTTCAGTTGCAGCATCTTGAATTGAAAACTGTTTAGTGAAAACAAATGTTTCACCAACTCAAGGCATTTCCTTTCCTTCTCTTCGGTCGTTAAATTGTATCCGAAATCGGAATGTTTTGTTTGAGAATGTCTTTTTAAATTGTACCCCTTGAAGACAGCCACACACACAACAAGCAAACTAATTTGCTACCAACTTTTATAAAACAGTATTTAGTTGTCCATTCATCATTAAAAACACGGCATTCATCTTCAATCTTAAGTTAGTTATTGGCACTCATCATAACGGTACATAAAATTCTGTAAAATTCAACAAAATAACTTAAAAACGAATTTTAAAATTTTATTTCTAAATGCCCTCGCGGGCCGCATAAAATCACTAGACGGGCCGCATGCGGCCCGCGGGCCGTAGTTTGCCCACCCCTGGTTTAGACTATTCATGTGGTCTTGTAATTCAGCTTCTGATTTTGCTATTAGTGCTTGGTCGTCCGCAAACAGGAGTTCTCTAATGGTTAGATATGCAGATGCTTCTTCTTCTGTGTTCTCGCCATGCGGTGTTCTTGCGGCCTCTGTTTGGCTGGTTTCTTTACATATGTTGTCTACATATGTTATGAACAAGAGATAGGACAGGACACAACCTTGTCGTACTCCAGATCTTATGGTGAAGGGTTCTGAGTGTCCTCCAGTTGCTCTCACTGTGCATTCTCTGTTGTTGTATAAGCTTCTACATAGGTTTGTTAGATGTGTGCTCACTCCATGTTGTTTAAGGATTTTCCACAGCTTGTTTTTATCTACTCTATCGAATGCCTTTTCTTGGTCGACAAAGACTAAGTAGAGTGTTTCATTGAATTCGATTGATTTTTCTATAAGTTGTCTAAGATCAAAAATGGCATCTGTGCATCCTTTGTTTTTCCTAAATCCAAGTTGTGTTTCGCTTAGCTGGGGTTCTATAGTTGTTCATAGTCTTTTCTCAAGAATTTTGCAAAATATTTTCCCAGTATGACTCAACAGTGAAATGCCTCTGTATTGTGTGCAATCTCTTTTGCTGCCTTTGTTTTTTCCAAATTGGGATAATTATAGCGTTTCCCCAGTCTCGTGGTGTCTGTTGTTCTACCCAAACATGGTTGAATAGTCTATGTAGCCATTCTGTTCCTACTTCTCTTGCTGCTTTAATTAGTTCATTAGGTATTTCATCTTGCCCCGGTGATTTGTTCAGTGGGGCTAATCTGATGGCTTCTATAATTTCTTCTTTTAGTATGTCTGGTTCTAGTTCTTCGGTGGCATCTGTGTAGGTTTCTTGAAGTCCTGTGACATCTGATGGGATGTTGAGAAGTTATTAGAAATAATGCTTCCATCTTATTAGGATTTATTTTTGTTCACTTATTGGTTCTCCATTTTCCCTGTTAATTATTTCAGTTGGGCCAAAGGGTTCTCCTCTGGTTCGCATTGCACTTATCTTTTTGTAGAAGTTTCTAGTTGGCCCCTTGTAGTTTTTGTTTAAGGTTTCTCCATACTCCTCCCAGTCTTTTTGTTTTTCCCTCTTTACTATTCTATTCACATGTCTTCTCGCTATTCTATATTCTATGTAATCACATTCCTGTTTGCTCTTCAACCACTTTTGATATGTTTCCTTTTTGTCTTTTACCGCTTTCTTTACCTCTGCGTTCCACCAACCTGTTATTTTCTGTATCCGTGTTTTGCGTTTTTTCGTGGTTCTACACGTTATTTTTGCAGTATTTAAAATGCTTGATTTGAACATCTCCCATTCTTCTTCCACTGTTTTTCTTTCTATAGGTAATTATACAAAGACTTCAGTTAATTCTTTCTCATAATTTTCCCTTACTGCCTCGTCTTTAATTCTTTGCATTTTCCTCATAAACCACGTTTCCACTGGTATTAGATGTTTTTCAGCTTATCTGCTCATTGTCCACTTTTCACATCCATACAAAAGTACAGATTATATGTAGCACTTTAGCACTATTTTTCTCGCTGCAATTGACATCTTTTTATTGGTCCGTATGTTTTTCATCTTGTTAAAGGCTACCTTCGCAATGGCGATTCTTGATTTTAACCTCTCCAGGGCATCTCCCATCAGATGTTTTGACTGTTCCAAGATAGTTGTACCCGATTCACTTGTTTAAGAATATTCCCATTTATCCCTACATTGTATTGTGGTATTTCTTTCTTCTTAGTTATAACCATAATCGCTGTCTTTTTACAATTTAATTATAACCTTAGTTGTTCACTGTGTACAATAACTTGTATGTACTTAATGTTGCAGATCCTGTTCGTTATCTGCACTTAATACTGTATCGTGCGCATTATCTATTGTTATTGATGTTATGTCACCCAACGGTGATTCCTCTCATATCTTCTAAATTTCTAAAAATACTTTCACTGTACATGGAAAAAAGATCCGGAGATATTATGCATCCCTGTCGCACACCTCTCTTAATAGGCTGAAATTGACCTACTTCATTACAAATCTTTATGGCGGCTTGCTGTTTCCAATACATGTTTTTTACAAGTCAAAGGACTTTCACATCAATTTGTAGACCTGTAAGCACTTTTATCATGTTGACACGTCTTGCTGTCTTGAAAGCCTTTGTGTAATCAATGAAGCAAAGATGTAGGTCTATGTTTACTTCTATTAAACATTCAATTAATGTTCTCGGCAAACACACAGGATATCTCTTAATCTTATTATAGTACAGCGTGGGTCTGGAAAGCTTACTCATTTGTTGTAACAGATTATATGTGCAGTTAGAACATTCTTTAAAGTACCTTATCGCTGATATGCTCAAGGAATAATTTTAGAAATGTTAGTTAGTTGCATATCCTTTACAGGACGCAGCAGTCAACCCCAGCATTTTTTTGCTGTTCGTGATGTCTGGGCAAGTTTTCGTTCAGTAGTTTGTCATTGCTTTCTGAACGATCGGCACTCATACCATTTCATAAAAAATCAACGCAAGGCGGTCTGCTACCAAATCGCTCACAGCTGTGTTTCGAACGCGGTATGCGGGATTACGAATTGCGTCCGTAACTCCTTCGCCGCCGATCAGTTTGTTTTTAAAGGAATGATGTAATATAGAATTTATTATAAATATACTGAATACAGAATTTAAGAATCCACATCGATACATCCACATCTGCACTCGATACATTCCCATACAAGCTCCGTCTCCCCCTCTTCAAAAGCTAGCAAAGAGTTCCCATGATGATTATTCCAGTAGCAATTAGATTAACTTATTCAGTGCCGAAAAATAATATATCGCCAACTATGACCTCCCATTTAGACAGAAGGGCAATATATCAACATGGTAGGGTCATTGTGTTGTCTGTTTTGTTTCGTTTATCTTCAGCAATTTCAATGTGCAGTGAAAGGAAATTGACATTTTAATACTTGGTCATTTTATTGTGTACCATGTTTTGTCAAAACCTTCTTTTTCTTTGGTACGAAATCATGGGGGAGGGGGATTGCAACAGGGTGCTCCTCTTCCTGCTGTGCTCTCTGTCTCTGCACGTCGAGTTGCATTAGGTCCTCATTAGACAACTCTTCTCCATGTGAAGCAAGCAATTCATCAATGTCAGCTTCCTCCATCCCTTCAAAACCAGATTTAGTAGCTAAGTTAGCGATCTGTCTTCGAATAGCATGAACGTCGTCAAATTCACAAACGTCATGCACACATTCTGGCCAGTTTTCGCCACACATCATTCATGCATGCTGACGTTACTTTACTCCATGAATCAGCAATGTTGTAAATGGCCTTGAGGATGTTGTAATCTTGTCAGAATCCCTTAATGGTAGGCTTACCTTTACCGTCCGTAGTCTTGATGAGCTGTGAGAAGGTGCGACGCAAATAATAACTTTTGAAAGTTGCAGTTACACCTTGGTCCATTGGCTGGATCAATGAAGTCATGTTTGATGGCATGAATACGAACTTGACGTTCTCGGACAAGTCGTCCAGATTGACTGGATGATCAGTGGCGTTATCCAATAGCAGCAATGTCTTAAATGCCAAGTTTCCTCTAGCACAGTAATTCCTTAGAGCAGGAATAGCATAAACAGTTACCCATTGCTGGAATAACGTTCCTGTTATCCAAGCCAGGTGACGTCGTTATGGCGGAACCTAGTGACGTAAAGTGAAGTTATGTCCCCTATGTGACAACGAGGTTATAGAGAAACGACGTAAACTGAAGCAACGTATAGTGGGGCCTCCTTGTACAATCACTTTAATTGCTATCAGTATCATTGAACATATGATGGTTATCCAGATGATGATAGTGAAACTATAGAGGTTTATGCCATAGAACAATCACATATAATGTGGTGATGACAAGCAAGTACATAGCTCCAAAGTTACTTGTATCCTGTCTGGATCTGTGGCCGGGTTACATGTAAGATGATGCTCCATCCCAGTAGGGTTCTGCTTAGGTCCAGTAAACACCTACGATCCAGTAGCAACAGCCCGCCGGTTTTCTGGAATACTGTCCAGTCCTGCCGCTACGTGGTCGTCCCTCGTTCTTGGGATCTGTACCCTGGTGCTCTTATTGAGAGCTTGGAAGACATTTTTTTTTTCCGCGTTTCCATCCTGTTTCAGGATATTGCGGTCAACATCAGCATCTTTCAGCTGTATGTTGATTCCTAGGCTAGATTACGCTCATCAGCACGCCACGACTTTCTGAGCGACCGGCTCCATACTCTCATAAGACACTGGCGCGACTCGAACCGCTTCCAATTCTCATGCGCTCACGTCAACCACGAGAGTATTCGGGGTTACGGAAAAAGCTACTAACCCCTCGGCCAGGGAGACCGGCCTTGGAAGACATAATCAAGAATATGTATACACTAGTTCTACATCAGTACAATCCTAGGTAATACATACAATCTATCACCCCCATATACACACGCACATTGACAGGTCTGGTAGTGTCTCCCTTCCATCTTTACTGCGTTCACTCTTCTTTTTCTCTCACAGCAAGTCAAATGGTTTGGTATGTAACTAGGTTACCAATCTAACAGTATACCATAACAAGCAATAATATGTACAGACCACATGGAAGCAGAGGAAGAGGCCGACCACGTAAACGATGGGCGCAGGGAATAGCAGAGTCCATGGGAATATCGATACATGAATCCCATAAAGTGGCAGTCTCCCGCTGTTTATACTTCACCTCGACACCACAAAGTATGTGAGGAACAAGATTAGATGAGATAAGATTGATTGATTAATTGGCTGATTGATTGACCGAATAGATTTAAAATTAATCTTCACCGAACTTGTAATTTTTCACTGACGCCTCGATTGCCCCATTATTTTTGTTATCCCGCACTATGAGAATATCAACCCAGGTCTCCATACTCCGTAGCACCGGCGTGAATTCCTATGTGTATATACACATATTAGACGTACAAGAAATATTATAGAAAAAAACAAGCACTGCTCACGTTGTGCCCACTTGTTTGTCAGTGTCATCATTTCTAAGCTTGTCTCTTATTATCTTTTGTTTAAGTATTGATCGCAAACATTCCATTGCTACTATAGTTCTTCTTTCATCACTTACTGTGGGCTGCAAAGCTCGTAAGACCACGTTCAGGAATTCATCTCAGCTTATCTTGTTCAAACATTTGTTGGGCATGTTATGAGAAGAAATGACTTGGAGAACTTGGTGACAACTGGCAAGATCGAAGGGAAGAGACCAAGGGGAAGACGGAGAAGTAAATACCTGGATGGCTTGGCCACGCGGCATGGTCGAGACAGGAACACGGAGCTGATCCACGACTCTGGTGATCGAGTGATATGACAAAACATGACCGCCCACGCTTATCGGTATGGCACAATATGGATGGATATCTTGTTCTTGTACAATGCGGTGTCGAGGTCAAGCATAAACAGAGGGAGAGTGTCCGCCTTCATGTATCGAGATTCACATGGACTCTGTTATTCCCTCTTTCCACCGTTTACATGGTCAGCCTCTTCTTCTGTTTCCATTTGGTCTGTACATCATTGCTTGTTGTGGTATACTTTCAATTGGTAGTCAAGTTATATGGCCAAATCATTTAACTGGCTGCTTTCTAATGTTCAGTAATTGAACTGGCCAAAACCAAGAGTACCTACCTCTCCGTGATAAGTCCTGTCCACAGATTGGATTGTTGGTTTGGGTAACTGTCCAGGGTTCTATGCCACTAAACTGATGTGAAGATCAAGTATTGTACGCCCATCTAATTTCCTGGGCTTGGGAGACAGACAGACAGACAGACAGACAGACAGACAGAAGGAGAGAGAGAGAGAGAGAGAGAGAGAGAGAGAGAGAGAGAGAGAGAGAGAGAGAGAGAGAGAGAGAGATGATGTACAGTCGATGAATAAATCACCCAAAAAAAAAACGAAAAATAGACGGTAGGCTTTACTAGAACACGATCATAATGAGCACAATGGACGTTTCTGTCAAAGCCTTCTTCAGCACTCTCACAGCAAACAACAAACACACGCCGTCAGCGTCGAGACTGTACTTGGGTACCTGGTCGGCAGGGAAGTCTCTACACCAGCTACACTCCGATAGACGCAAGCCCTGTTCAAGAAAGTACAAACAAAAATGTCATCGCAGCGAAATGAAGAGTTAAAAGTTCAAGCCGACTCCGCTGAGCTCAGAGATGTTTTCGATAGAATATGTACATGTAACAACACGACAGTTCACATAAAACCAGTAATCCTCAAGCGGCGGCTGGAGAGGAAGGGGTGAGGGAGAGAATAAATCACGCGATTTAATGTTAGCTACTAGAAAGGCTAGAAAGAGAATATCAGCTGATGTTAACCTGGCCAACGAAGGTAGACAGGTAACAGTAGGAAGACAGGCTGTGGCCTGTTTACAGATGCAATGGGCCTTTTTTTAAATTATTATTATGGAAGGTTAAAATCAGCTACATTTAGTGCAGGGTATTTAGACGGTTTTCCGGGACAGTCCCGGTTTTTAAGCACAATTGGTAGGGTACAGGCCTTATCTTGATTCGAAGGAATGCAACCTAAAGACTAAATGTCATGATAGGGCAGACTAGACCCTAAACCTTGGTCGGAAACAGGTCTGGATCGAAGCTCCGACCGGCGGACAGATAGAGCACTGCTTTGCTGATACGGCAGCTTGTCGTGTTTCATGTGTATTGGTGTTACATTTCATCTGAAGTAAACTAGGCAGGCCGAGAGAGGGGTCATGCTGCATTAGCAATACACGGTCTCTAAAATTCAGCCCAGACATTGTGCTATGGAGAGGTTTTTGTGCCTTGTTTTAAGCACAATAACTATCGTCTATCAAGACTGCAAGGTGTCGGTAAGGAAGGGGTTTCAAGATACTGAAGAAAAAACGTCCATGTCATGATTCTTTGATTCTTCTTATGCTTAAGATACATTTCCTGGTTTCTTAGTTACAACACCTGCCAACCCTAATTTTGTTTGTGAATGGGCGAGACTGAACTCTTTCTACACAATACCGTTGTTGCTCGAACTCTGAACTCTTTCAGTATCAAGGATATGGAGGTACTTTAATGATTAACTCCTTATACGATAACATGACCACATTCATAAGCAGCGCGATAAGGCAACAACTAGCATCCTTACACTTCGAGATCTTCTTGGGGATACAGAAGACATAGACGTGCTCACTTATACACACCCACAGAATCGCACGTCTTATTCTGGTGTTGGTGATCATGTCTGCCTCGTGTATTGCCAAACATTTATATTCGGTTGTTCCGTCATGCCATGATGTTAGACTGTCCAGCATCTTTTCCCTACACCTCCTTCAGCCTCTCCTCCTTCCAACTTTTCCGTTGTAACGACATACTCAAGCTTTCCCCTTGTCCTAATATGCGTAAAGAATGTGGACTGTCTTCACTTGATGCGAGTAACCAATTCTCTTAGTGGGTTAACTTCGTTCAATATATGTTCATTACTATGTATATTTGTCCGTTGTATTCTCATCATTCTTCTGTAAAACCACATCTCCGCAGCTTCCACATAATTCCTCACTTCTCTGCTAATTATCCATGACTGGCTTCCGTACATGAGGATTAGCCTATATAGCTCTTAAGAACTCTTTTCTTCATCTCGGTTGACAAAATATCAATTGCAGAGCATATTCTTCATCTTGGGTCTACTAGGGAGACCAGGTCAGTTATACAAATCCGCTGCGATGCGGACTCGAACCCATGGCCACCGGCTGGCTGGCGAGCGTCCAGCCATTAAATGACCACAGCTGCCAGACTGACAGTGACATACCTACAATCTTTGGAGAACCGTGGCCTGTCTACACCTATTCTCATCCAATCCGTGTATTCTGCCCGGAGTCATGACGCAGTAAATTAGTCATCGTCATCGTCATTTTCTTCCACTTTTACCGTCAAGCTCAAGCGGCGTGAAGAGGTATAATTGGCATACCACCGGCCGATGGGTGGCACCGAATAGTGTCATTCCGTGTGATTGTACACTGTCTTTGATGTCACCAATCCATTTTCTTCTCGGGCGTCCTCTTGCGCTCTTGGCAGATATTCTTTGATGTAGGGCCAGTGCTAGTAGTTGATGGTGTTGCAATCTAACCAGATAGCCACACCATTTGATATACTGTCTCTCAGTAAATGTGGCACAAGGTGTTGATTCCATGTTTCTTTAATAACATCATTTCTGACTCTGTCTCGGATAGTTGCTTGCTTGCGTGCAGCTCTCCTCAAACTTTCATCTCACAGGTGTTGATTTTGCGTAAGTGTGATTTGGATAATGTCCACGTCTGACATTTGTAGCATAGGGTTGGTGTAAATATGCTATTTATTATCTGTCGTTTTGCCGACATGTGTTTAATTGGTTGTTTCAGTATGGGTGATAGTTGATATGTAAGAGTACTTGCTTTTTGACATCTGATTTTGTTTAATCTGCCATCCATCTTCTGTGGTCATACTTCCAAGATAGTTCAATTCTTTAGCTTGTTTCAGAAATGTGCTATTTATCAGTATACTTAATGAACCATGAGATTTGCTAACTTGCATTACTTCAGTTTTGGCTGTATGTATTCTCATATTGTATCTGCTGCATGTTGAACTCAGCTTATTAATATGATTTTGCAGTCTGCCCTCGTCGCTATAAAAGAGACAATGATCGTCTGCAAATAAAAGTTCATTTATTACGTGTGAATCTGTTGTTTCATCTGAGGTAAAGAGTTCAAAATTTGCTGAATCTGTTCTGTCAAGGCTTGCTTCTTTGGATATTATGTATATGTAGATATTAAATAGCACACAAGTAACACATCCCTGTCTTTCGCCTGTATTGACTGTGAGCATTTCTGATATACTTTCTTGTATTCTTATTCCACTTTGGCTAGAGTGGTATATGGCTATGATTTTGTTCTGGCAATTGTCCTTGTATCCCGTAGTTTTCAAGGATGGTCCATATTTTTTATCTGTCTGTTCTTGTCTTTCCTTGACCTACTAACACAATATTCTACTGGTCACGATATTCGATGGTTTTTAACATATTTATCTAAGTGTGAATGGTGCATCAGTGCAACTTTTACCTTTCCAGAAACGAATTGTACTTTGCTTAACTGTTGTTCAACTATGGGTCTAGCTCTTTGTTCCAATGATTTTGCGTACATTTTCCCTGTTAGTTAGTTAGTTAGTTAGTTATCAGTTGGGGTATCTTCGTTGCACTCCGGGCATGTCCATAGGTGCTCAGATCCTCCCCCCAGCATATGCATCAGCGTCCGGTGGCTAATAGTGCCAGTTCTGTGTTGGTTGACGAGGCGCTTTGTTTTCCCGATGTACCTCTCGCGTCTGGCTGTGCCGATTCTTACTCCCAGGTCTTTCATCCTGGAAAGCGATGTGGAATCACTGGCGTCAAAATCCTCTGTTCTCGCCATATCTTTAAGGGCGTTAATAACATCGGCACGATCCATGGGCTGGCCATCTACAGGGGGTGCAGAGCCAGCCAATTTATCAGCTCGTTCATTTCCCTCGACTCCCGCATGTCCCGGGACGAAGATGAAGGTGACTTTGCGGACAACAGACTTCCGCAGCGACTCAGTAGTAGTACTAGGGGGTCTCTAGGCCTCGTAATGAGGCATAAAATACCTCATATTGAGACATGCGGTATGAGCCATGTCTCATTCTCGTCTCATGTCTCGTCTATGCCTCATGTCTCGTGGTGGGTGGGTTGTGGCCTGCCTCATGCCTTCCAGCTCCTGCCTCGTTTTTTAAGTGTCAGGTGTGGTTTTTAATCAGAGCATCGGGGTTAACAAGATCAATTGAACTCTGGCGCCAGGTTTGCTAATTGATTCAGAAGATGTATGCCGGTGTAATGCATTAATTACTTCCCGTTTTGTATAGACGACATAAGAGGTGTCAGGTGGTCGACAAACACGCGGAGTCGGGTGGTAAAGTGATGGTAGTCGGGCTTCAGGGCAGTGAGCAGAGTCGGTCGGACCAGGTAGGTTCGAGCTTAATAAAAACACGTGACATGAGTAGCTAGGTGGTATCATTGGCGGTTCAAATCACACCCCTGGTCGCTAACTATAACCAAAATAGGTACCGGAGGTTCGAATCCAGCGGTATCGCTTTGCATTATCCTCAGAAACCTAAGTTCCACAGCCAGCAGATTCAGCGTGACTGCTCATTGTCTTCACCTTCATACAAAACTACAGGTTCTATGTAACAGCGCAACACTCTTTTTCTCGTAGCAATTGCCATCTTTTTACTGGTCGTTATGTTTTTCATCGTCGCCGTGGCGATAAGCTTCCTGTTTGTATAGACGGCACAACAAACTGGGCATCCACCATGATATTTATCATATAACAGCTGTTGCAACACTCGGCAAAATTAAACAAGGAAATATGGTAATAAAACTGTGCGAAAGATCAACTGAACTAGGTGGGCAGGTTAAGTGAAGATGAGTTCGATAACGGCGGCGCCAGGTTTGCTAATTGATTCAGAAGATGTCAGCCGGTGTAATGAATTAATTAGGTTCCCGTTTGTATAGACGGTATAACAAACCCGGCAACCAGCATGCTTTTTATCATATAACATCTGTGAGCAAAAAGTCGATATTGCCGGCAGGTGTATATTAGTGTCGGGGTCGAGGGAGGTCGCTGGTGCCATCTGTTTTTAATCAAGGGCGGTGTCGGAATAAAATAATAGGCGCAAAAGAACGATGTGTAGGGTGGGTTGGTAAGTGGTGAAAGACGGGGGTGCGTAGTTGGTCATAGTGGGATATCACCAATGTGTAACAGGGGTTCTAGTTACTGCCATTGCACTTGACAGGTTCGAATCTCACTGTGTGGTTGGTGTGTGCGGGGTGGTGGTCGAGTATGTAACGGAACTAGGTTATATCATTGGTGGTTCGAATCACGCTGTGGGTCGATAAGGGTGTCCACCCTAGGCGGAGCTTTCTAAGAGTATATTAAGACGTAAATGCATAACAATGGTGTCTAGTTGCTGCCACAGCGCTTGACAGGTTCGAGTCCTACTGTTTGGTGGGACAGTGTGGCAGTGGGCGAGTATGTAACGGAGCCAGGTGGTGTCACCTGACCCGTAATTTACTCTGTAATGCCCATAGTGCCAGTTTTCCTATAGCGGTTATTAGTGATCTGTTGAGACCTGTCGTGGTGTATGTTTTCCCCCGTTTCAAACTTCATGTCTCTACTCTTATGTATTACTGTGTTAGAAATAAAAAAGCATCTCACACTATAGACATATACTACCATAATGTATACAGAAAGAAGCAACAGGCATATGCACAATATAGAAATATACTAAATACACAGTATGTTAATAAAGACAATTACATTATTACAAGTTAAGTTACATAACAAAGCGAACATAGGCGCCAGAGAAGCGAATCACGATGTGTCGCTTTGCATTCTCCTCAGAAACGTCAGTTCCACAGCCAGCAGATTCAGCGGGACTGCTCATTGTCTTCACATTCATACAAAAGTACAGGTTCAACACTCTTTTTCTCGTAGCAATTGCCATCTTTTTACTGGTCAATACGTTTTTCAGGTTGCAAAAGGTTATCTTCGCCACGGCGATTCTTGTGCTAATCTCTTCAAGGCATCTCCCAGCAGCTGTTATGACTGTTCCGAGATTATTGTATCTATTCACTTGTTTCAGAATATTCCCATTTACATGTATATTACATAGTGGTATTTCGTTCTTCATAGTGACAATCATAACCCGTGTCGTTTTATAATTTAATTCTAACCCTAGTTGTTCACCGGGTGCAACAACCGCCTCTACTAAATATTGCAGATCCTACGCAGTGTCTGTTGATTACATAAATTATATGAAGGCCGTTGACAAGTTAAATTAGATGAAGACATTTTATTACAGAAATTAAATGAAGACATTTGACTAGAAATATTTAATAAAACGACGAAAAAAACGGAGATCTACAGGCGTGTGAAAACAAACGGCGGTAGGCTAGTGACTATGTTTAGATTAGCTGTGATGGCACCAGCTGGAGATATTAATCAGCTACCTGGTACCCAGTGAAGATGACACGATAAACGAGGCGGTATAGGCCGCGTGGCCCTGAACAAAACCAACAATGAAACAAAAATGGTAATGAAACGTTGCGTCGCCGCGAAGCATTATTTTATAAACCAAAGATTACAATCGATCTGAGAGGGTAATAATAGACAGTCTAAACCTACCAGAAAGAGGTGTCTAATACACTGGGTACCAACGACAGACAGCTGGTCAAGAAGAAGCAATACACAGTATATAAAGTTAGGACTAAATAAACCGTAGTTTAAAGAATTCAAGTCCATTATTACAAGTTAAATTACATAATAAAATAAATACAGTGATATGTATAAAATTATAAAAAACAAAAAAGAAGAAAACACCAGTGTTACATTAGCAAATAAGTGAAAAACACAACGGTATGAATACGTTGGTGTATTAGATACATACAAATGGTACACACAACATGCCATTATGTCAGTGTGACCGCTATCTGTTATATATTGCGACCAAATTACACCGATCGCCCCTCACGTCAGCGTAACAGACTAACACTTAAACCAAGCGCCCACTATCTATTCTATATTGTTGCCAACAATTTTGTGCATGCCGCCATCCTTTGATGGGAGTCTGATTGATGAAACCTGTCAGGAAACAACCATAGATACATAGTAAAAGTGACGTGAGAATACAAATCCAAGCGTATTGACTCTCGGTGTATCGTTATTCACGTAACGTTTCCTGTTTCCTGCTCCAGTCTATTGTTGTAAAATCTTACCATAGTGGACACTGTGGACCAAATCTACATGAATGAAGTAGGATAGATGCGGTTGTCATATGTGTCTTATAGGGCTTGGTCATTGGTTTTTTTAAACTTATCGATGGAAGAGAAGGACCCTTACACTACAAACAGAATAAACATTTACATTAATATACCCATAACAAACACATGACCATCTACACTGGCTGTGACAAAAGTGACAGTCTGCTTAGAGAAAACAGCGAATTTTCAACGAAAACATAGTCTGTGTGTTATCTCCTTGGAAACGTAAATCTGGTTATATTTAAATCACCCTATGCATTCATGTCCCCCATGAAAAATAATGTAATGTCTGAAGAAGTCAAATTTTGAGGCTTCAAAATATGTTTTCGTAGTATATGTATATATGAATATATATACATGTGTTTTCTAACAACAAATGTCCGCATGTCGTGCTTTACATCCATACACAAGTATAGGTTCTATGAACGACACAACACCTACAAGTTACTAAGATTGGCACTGGGTTACCAACAACATTTGCGTCTAGAGTTAATACAACAGGACAAGACAATGCTTTTTTCGGCCTCTGATTGAGAACAACAGATATAAACGTAATTATGCAATTACCCCTTTACCACAGTACCGAGAAAGTTAAAAATATCATTTTAAATACGCTGACGACCATAGTAACACAACCAGTTAATTCTGCTTGCTCACTTTGTGTATTACCTACACCTACTATAGATTGCAGAAAATACTCATTGTCTACAACCAAGCTGAAAAATATCGGTAAAAATTATAAATGCCTCGTCCGATTTCATAAAAAGAAGGAAATAATGTTAGCCAAATGTGAAAATATCGGTCAAACTTCTAAATGGCTCAGCAAAACTTATAAAAAATAGGAAAATTTGTTAACCTAATGAGAAAAATATTGACCCTGTAAAGAAATATTTACAACAAAATTATAAAAATTAGGAACATTTGTTAACCTAATGAGAAAAAATATCGACCAAAGAGAGCAATATTTCATCTAATCTTATAAAAAGTAGGAACATTTGTCAGCCGAAATGGGGAAAAGGTCGGTCAAATACATAAATATCTCAACAAATTATAAAACGTAGGAAAAAATAGTGGTCAAAGACAAAAATATCTCATCCGAACTTATAACAAGTAAGAAAATATACTAGTAAAATCAAGAAACATGTCGGCCGAAGTAATACAATAGGCAGAACGAGGGACAAACTTATAAATATTTCATTCAAACTTATAAAGACTATGATAAAATGTTATCCAAATCAAATAACAGGCTGACCAAACTTAATTAGCTCATCCAACCTTATAAATAGTAGGACAATTTGTTAGCCAAATAGGCAAAATATTGGTCAGATACACAAATATCTCAATCAATTTTATAAAAAGTAGGAGAAAAGGCTAGTCAAACTAATAAAAATGGTGGCCAAATACATAAATATCTCAACGAAAATTATAAAAAGTAGGAAAATTGTAAGTCAAATGTAAAAAATATGGGGCAAATAGGAAATCATATTAACCAAATGGGAAAAATATCGCTCAAACTTATAAATAACGCGTCCAAACTTATAAAAAGTAGGAAAATGTGTTAGCCGAATGGTGAAAATATTGCTCAAATTAAGAATCATGTCGATCGAAGTAGGAAAATACGTGATTCAATGTATAAAAACGTTGGGTAAATACAGAAATATGTCGACCAAACTGATAAAAATCTCCGCCAAACTTATGAAATGTAGGAACATTTGTTAACCAAAAGGGGAAAATGTCGGCCAAATACAGAAATAGCTCCACCAAGTTTATGAAAAGTAGGAACATTTGTTAACCAAATGGAAAAAATAAAAAAAATATTGGCCATGTAAAGAAATAGCGCATCCAAATTGACAAAATATAGGAAACTTTATTAGCCAAAGGTGAAATCTATTGACCAAGTAAATAAATTCCTCGTCCAACCCCATAAAAGGTAGGAAAATTTCTTACCCAAATGTGAAAAAGATCCGCCAAACTTATAAATGTCTCATCCAAACTTATAAAATGTAGGAAAACAATACTAGCCAAATCAACTAAAAGGCTGACCAAACTTATAAATATATCATCCAAACTGACCAAAGTAATAAAAATATTGGGTAAATATAGAAATATGTCGACCAAACTTTTACAAATCTCCGGTAAATTTATGAAAAATAGGAAATTTTGTTAACTAAATGTGAAAAAATATCGACCAAACTTATAAAAAGCTCTGCCAAACTTATGAAAAGTAGGAAACTTTGTTAACCCACACGAAGACAATTATTAACCAAAGATAGAAAAATATCGACCTAAATAGGAAAATTTGTTAGCCAAATGGGAAAAATATTGGCCAAGTAAACACATATTTCAACCAAACTTATAAATATGTCATCCAAATTTACAACAACAACAACAAAAATAGGAAAATTTGTCGACCAAGTAAGAAAATATATTACCAAAAACTGGAAAAGATACTAATCAAAGTGAGAAAAATACCAACCAAACTAAGAAATATGTATGGTAAGGTAAGAAAAAAAGTTGGCCAAAGTAATAAATACGCTAGCCAAAGGAAAAAATATTAACCATAAGGAGAAAAAATTATAGCAAACTAAGAAATTTGCTTTCACAACTTGTCGAATTGCCCTACCAACTACCCCGTTTGCTTTCACAACTTATCAAATTGACCAATTAACCACACAAATTCCCCACTGACTCTCACAATTTTACCACTTGCCATTACAACGTGTCAACTCCCGCTCACAATTTACCCAAAGGGGTTTACTATAGGTATTATATATCCACAATCAAGCGCTCTCACACTCACAAGAATAACGAAATACTGGGATTTAAGCCTGTTTTTAATCAATTTCTTTGTTTGCAGTCAAAGCATAGAAATTCCGCCAACCACCTTGGTGTTGAAATATCCAAGGACTTAGTTTATCAGCCATGTATTCGCCTACAGATTTAGCGAAGTCCTCTTCCAGGTCTTGGACATTCACATCGGCGTTGTAAGAATTATCAACCAGATGCTTACCCAGACGCATGCCAAAGGTAAAAAGCATAATTATTCTCCCATAGTTGATGACGTTATCACCAAAGAATTCATCACTGACTAAAACAAAGACTTGGAAAACATGTTCGGGCTTGATACTGTCTTCTAGTCTCGTGAACAACACAGATTGTTGTTTGGCTATTTGACCGACTAAACCAGACAACGTCGAGTTATTTGCCTTTTTGGAATTGTAGGAACTAATAATAGTCAGCGCCATATTCACTATCTCGCTATGAACTTGTTTCAAGTCAAACGTTGCTTGTGTCATTATTATACTGATAGCTAATGTTCATCAAAAGATGTCTAGCAGTCAAACTGCTGATCCATTATTGTGAAACGGTGCAAAGTGGTCAAAATGGATAATAACATAATATTTGTATAAAGAAATTGAATCGTCTCTTCTGGTTGGTCAAATTACCCAACCTACTGGAGATAAAACGGTTGTCACCGAAACCACTAGACGCGTGTTTTAGTCAAGGGATGTTCTTGTCGAACTTTACTTTTTAAATTGTAATTACCAGTGACCATACTAATCGATAATCACATCCCTTGTCTAAAACACACGTCTAGTGGTTTCGGTGACAACCGTTTTATCTCCAGTAGGTTGGGTAATTTGACCAACCAGAAGAGACGATTCCATTTCTTTATACAAATATTATGTTATTATCCATTTTGACCACTTTGCACCGTTTCACAATAATGGATCAGCAGTTTGACTGCTAGACATCTTTTGATGAACATTAGCTATCAGTATAATAATGACACAAGCAACGTTTGACTTGAAACAAGTTCATAGCGAGATAGTGAATATGGCGCTGACTATTATTAGTTCCTACAATTCCAAAAAGGCAAATAACTCGACGTTGTCTGGTTTAGTCGGTCAAATAGCCAAACAACAATCTGTGTTGTTCACGAGACTAGAAGACAGTATCAAGCCCGAACATGTTTTCCAAGTCTTTGTTTTAGTCAGTGATGAATTCTTTGGTGATAACGTCATCAACTATGGGAGAATAATTATGCTTTTTACCTTTGGCATGCGTCTGGGTAAGCATCTGGTTGATAATTCTTACAACGCCGATGTGAATGTCCAAGACCTGGAAGAGGACTTCGCTAAATCTGTAGGCGAATACATGGCTGATAAACTAAGTCCTTGGATATTTCAACACCAAGGTGGTTGGCGGAATTTCTATGCTTTGACTGCAAACAAAGAAATTGATTAAAAACAGGCTTAAATCCCATTATTTCGTTATTCTTGTGAGTGTGAGAGCGCTTGATTGTGGATATATAATACCTATAGTAAACCCCTTTGGGTAAATTGTGAGCGGGAGTTGACACGTTGTAATGGCAAGTGGTAAAATTGTGAGAGTCAGTGGGGAATTTGTGTGGTTAATTGGTCAATTTGATAAGTTGTGAAAGCAAACGGGGTAGTTGGTAGGGCAATTCGACAAGTTGTGAAAGCAAATTTCTTAGTTTGCTATAATTTTTTCTCCTTATGGTTAATATTTTTTCCTTTGGCTAGCGTATTTATTACTTTGGCCAACTTTTTTTCTTACCTTACCATACATATTTCTTAGTTTGGTTGGTATTTTTCTCACTTTGATTAGTATCTTTTCCAGTTTTGGTAATATATTTTCTTACTTGGTCGACAAATTTTCCTATTTTTGTTGTTGTTGTTGTAAATTTGGATGACATATTTATAAGTTTGGTTGAAATATGTGTTTACTTGGCCAATATTTTTCCCATTTGGCTAACAAATTTTCCTATTTAGGTCGATATTTTTCTATCTTTGGTTAATAATTGTCTTCGTGTGGGTTAACAAAGTTTCCTACTTTTCATAAGTTTGGCAGAGCTTTTTATAAGTTTGGTCGATATTTTTTCACATTTAGTTAACAAAATTTCCTATTTTTCATAAATTTACCGGAGATTTGTAAAAGTTTGGTCGACATATTTCTATATTTACCCAATATTTTTATTACTTTGGTCAGTTTGGATGATATATTTATAAGTTTGGTCAGCCTTTTAGTTGATTTGGCTAGTATTGTTTTCCTACATTTTATAAGTTTGGATGAGACATTTATAAGTTTGGCGGATCTTTTTCACATTTGGGTAAGAAATTTTCCTACCTTTTATGGGGTTGGACGAGGAATTTATTTACTTGGTCAATAGATTTCACCTTTGGCTAATAAAGTTTCCTATATTTTGTCAATTTGGATGCGCTATTTCTTTACATGGCCAATATTTTTTTTATTTTTTCCATTTGGTTAACAAATGTTCCTACTTTTCATAAGCTTGGTGGAGCTATTTCTGTATTTGGCCGACATTTTTCCCTTTTGGTTAACAAATGTTCCTACATTTCATAAGTTTGGCGGAGATTTTTATCAGTTTGGTCGACATATTTCTGTATTTACCCAACGTTTTTATACATTGAATCACGTATTTTCCTACTTCGATCGACATGATTCTTAATTTGAGCAATATTTTCACCATTCGGCTAACACATTTTCCTACTTTTTATAAGTTTGGACGCGTTATTTATAAGTTTGAGCGATATTTTTCCCATTTGGTTAATATGATTTCCTATTTGCCCCATATTTTTTACATTTGACTTACAATTTTCCTACTTTTTATAATTTTCGTTGAGATATTTATGTATTTGGCCACCATTTTTATTAGTTTGACTAGCCTTTTCTCCTACTTTTTATAAAATTGATTGAGATATTTGTGTATCTGACCAATATTTTGCCTATTTGGCTAACAAATTGTCCTACTATTTATAAGGTTGGATGAGCTAATTAAGTTTGGTCAGCCTGTTATTTGATTTGGATAACATTTTATCATAGTCTTTATAAGTTTGAATGAAATATTTATAAGTTTGTCCCTCGTTCTGCCTATTGTATTACTTCGGCCGACATGTTTCTTGATTTTACTAGTATATTTTCTTACTTGTTATAAGTTCGGATGAGATATTTCTGTCTTTGACCACTATTTTTTCCTACGTTTTATAATTTGTTGAGATATTTATGTATTTGACCGACCTTTTCCCCATTTCGGCTGACAAATGTTCCTACTTTTTATAAGATTAGATGAAATATTGCTCTCTTTGGTCGATATTTTTTCTCATTAGGTTAACAAATGTTCCTAATTTTTATAATTTTGTTGTAAATATTTCTTTACAGGGTCAATATTTTTCTCATTAGGTTAACAAATTTTCCTATTTTTTATAAGTTTTGCTGAGCCATTTAGAAGTTTGACCGATATTTTCACATTTGGCTAACATTATTTCCTTCTTTTTATGAAATCGGACGAGGCATTTATAATTTTTACCGATATTTTTCAGCTTGGTTGTAGACAATGAGTATTTTCTGCAATCTATAGTAGGTGTAGGTAATACACAAAGTGAGCAAGCAGAATTAACTGGTTGTGTTACTATGGTCGTCAGCGTATTTAAAATGATATTTTTAACTTTCTCGGTACTGTGGTAAAGAGGTAATTGCATAATTACGTTTATATCTGTTGTTCTCAATCAGAGGCCGAAAAAAGCATTGTCTTGTCCTGTTGTATTGACTCTAGACGCAAATGTTGTTGGTAACCCAGTGCCAATCTTAGTAACTTGTAGGTGTTGTGTCGTTCATAGAACCTATACTTGTGTATGGATGTAAAGCACGACATGCGGACATTTGTTGTTAGAAAACACATGTATATATATTCATATATACATATACTACGAAAACATATTTTGAAGCCTCAAAATTTGACTTCTTCAGACATTACATTATTTTTCATGGGGGACATGAATGCATAGGGTGATTTAAATATAACCAGATTTACGTTTCCAAGGAGATAACACACAGACTATGTTTTCGTTGAAAATTCGCTGTTTTCTCTAAGCAGACTGTCACTTTTGTCACAGCCAGTGTAGATGGTCATGTGTTTGTTATGGGTATTATTAATGTAAATGTTTATTCTGTTTGTAGTGTAAGGGTCCTTCTCTTCCATCGATAAGTTTAAAAAAACCAATGACCAAGCCCTATAAGACACATATGACAACCGCATCTATCCTACTTCATTCATGTAGATTTGGTCCACAGTGTCCACTATGGTAAGATTTTACAACAATAGACTGGAGCAGGAAACAGGAAACGTTACGTGAATAACGATACACCGAGAGTCAATACGCTTGGATTTGTATTCTCGTCACTTTTACTATGTATCTATGGTTGTTTCCTGACAGGTTTCATCAATCCGACTCCCATCAAAGGATGGCGGCATGCACAAAATTGTTGGCAACAATATAGAATAGATAGTGGGCGCTTGGTTTAAGTGTTAGTCTGTTACGCTGACGTGAGGGGCGATCGGTGTAATTTGGTCGCAATATATAACAGATAGCGGTCACACTGACATAATGGCATGTTGTGTTTACCATTTGTATGTATCTAATACACCAACGTATTCATACCGTTGTGTTTTTCACTTATTTGCTAATGTAACACTGGTGTTTTCTTCTTTTTTGTTTTTTATAATTTTATACATATCACTGTATTTATTTTATTATGTAATTTAACTTGTAATAATGGACTTGAATTCTTTAAACTACGGTTTATTTAGTCCTAGCTTTATATACTGTGTATTGCTTCTTCTTGACCAGCTGTCTGTCGTTGGTACCCAGTGTATTAGACACCTCTTTCTGGTAGGTTTAGACTGTCTATTATTACCCTCTCAGATCGATTGTAATCTTTGGTTTATAAAATAATGCTTCGCGGCGACGCAACGTTTCATTACCATTTTTGTTTCATTGTTGGTTTTGTTCAGGGCCACGCGGCCTATACCGCCTCGTTTATCGTGTCATCTTCACTGGGTACCAGGTAGCTGATTAATATCTCCAGCTGGTGCCATCACAGCTAATCTAAACATAGTCACTAGCCTACCGCCGTTTGTTTTTACACGCCGGTAGATCTCCGTTTTTTTCGTCGTTTTATTAAATATTTCTAGTCAAATGTCTTCATTTAATTTCTGTAATAAAATGTCTTCATCTAATTTAACTTGTCAACGGCCTTCATATAATTTATGTAATCAACAGACACTGCGCAGGATCTGCAATATTTAGTAGAGGCGGTTGTTGCACCCGGTGAACAACTAGGGTTAGAATTAAATTATAAAACGACACGGGTTATGATTGTCACTATGAAGAACGAAATACCACTATGTAATATACATGTAAATGGGAATATTCTGAAACAAGTGAATAGATACAAGAATCTCGGAACAGTCATAACAGCTGCTGGGAGATGCCTTGAAGAGATTAGCACAAGAATCGCCGTGGCGAAGATAACCTTTTGCAACCTGAAAAACGTATTGACCAGTAAAAAGATGGCAATTGCTACGAGAAAAAGAGTGTTGAACCTGTACTTTTGTATGAATGTGAAGACAATGAGCAGTCCCGCTGAATCTGCTGGCTGTGGAACTGACGTTTCTGAGGAGAATGCAAAGCGACACATCGTGATTCGCTTCTCTGGCGCCTATGTTCGCTTTGTTATGTAACTTAACTTGTAATAATGTAATTGTCTTTATTAACATACTGTGTATTTAGTATATTTCTATATTGTGCATATGCCTGTTGCTTCTTTCTGTATACATTATGGTAGTATATGTCTATAGTGTGAGATGCTTTTTTATTTCTAACACAGTAATACATAAGAGTAGAGACATGAAGTTTGAAACGGGGGAAAACATACACCACGACAGGTCTCAACAGATCACTAATAACCGCTATAGGAAAACTGGCACTATGGGCATTACAGAGTAAATTACGGGTCAGGTGACACCACCTGGCTCCGTTACATACTCGCCCACTGCCACACTGTCCCACCAAACAGTAGGACTCGAACCTGTCAAGCGCTGTGGCAGCAACTAGACACCATTGTTATGCATTTACGTCTTAATATACTCTTAGAAAGCTCCGCCTAGGGTGGACACCCTTATCGACCCACAGCGTGATTCGAACCACCAATGATATAACCTAGTTCCGTTACATACTCGACCACCACCCCGCACACACCAACCACACAGTGAGATTCGAACCTGTCAAGTGCAATGGCAGTAACTAGAACCCCTGTTACACATTGGTGATATCCCACTATGACCAACTACGCACCCCCGTCTTTCACCACTTACCAACCCACCCTACACATCGTTCTTTTGCGCCTATTATTTTATTCCGACACCGCCCTTGATTAAAAACAGATGGCACCAGCGACCTCCCTCGACCCCGACACTAATATACACCTGCCGGCAATATCGACTTTTTGCTCACAGATGTTATATGATAAAAAGCATGCTGGTTGCCGGGTTTGTTATACCGTCTATACAAACGGGAACCTAATTAATTCATTACACCGGCTGACATCTTCTGAATCAATTAGCAAACCTGGCGCCGCCGTTATCGAACTCATCTTCACTTAACCTGCCCACCTAGTTCAGTTGATCTTTCGCACAGTTTTATTACCATATTTCCTTGTTTAATTTTGCCGAGTGTTGCAACAGCTGTTATATGATAAATATCATGGTGGATGCCCAGTTTGTTGTGCCGTCTATACAAACAGGAAGCTTATCGCCACGGCGACGATGAAAAACATAACGACCAGTAAAAAGATGGCAATTGCTACGAGAAAAAGAGTGTTGCGCTGTTACATAGAACCTGTAGTTTTGTATGAAGGTGAAGACAATGAGCAGTCACGCTGAATCTGCTGGCTGTGGAACTTAGGTTTCTGAGGATAATGCAAAGCGATACCGCTGGATTCGAACCTCCGGTACCTATTTTGGTTATAGTTAGCGACCAGGGGTGTGATTTGAACCGCCAATGATACCACCTAGCTACTCATGTCACGTGTTTTTATTAAGCTCGAACCTACCTGGTCCGACCGACTCTGCTCACTGCCCTGAAGCCCGACTACCATCACTTTACCACCCGACTCCGCGTGTTGTCGACCACCTGACACCTCTTATGTCGTCTATACAAAACGGGAAGTAATTAATGCATTACACCGGCTGACATCTTCTGAATCAATTAGCAAACCTGGCGCCAGAGTTCAATTGATCTTGTTAACCCCGATGCTCTGATTAAAAACCACACCTGACACTTAAAAAACGAGGCAGGAGCTGGAAGGCATGAGGCAGGCCACAACCCACCCACCACGAGACATGAGGCATAGACGAGACATGAGACGAGAATGAGACATGGCTCATACCGCATGTCTCAATATGAGGTATTTTATGCCTCATTACGAGGCCTAGAGACCCCCTAGTACTACTCTCAGTCCACTGTCTACGTACAGATCCAGCTTCGACCTTCTGAATCATGCTCATTGAATCACTTAGTACACACACGTTGGTATAATGCTGTGATTCCAGCCATATGAAAGCCTGTGTAACTGCCATCACCTCCATCGTCATGCTGCTCGTGGTCATAGAGTGGGCACCACTGGATTCTTGAACGGTTCGGCCCGCTGAAAGGGCTGTAAATGCCCACGCACTTCTCTGCTGCTTTACAACAGATCCATCTGTATAGATGAGCACTTCGGGGCTATCTGAGTGGTCATAGATGAGCGCGTTAACCTCTGCATTGACAGCGGCAGGGTTCTGCTCTCTGCACCGTCTGTCGAGTGTGATAATGCAGGAGAAGGTACACTTAAAAGCTGGAGGCACCGGCACCCATTCCTTGCCGGGGTTGATACTGGTAAGACTGCAGACCTGTCCGACGACATCTTCCGCCCGACCCATCCATGATTTGCCCCTCTTTAGCCTGTCACCCTTTTCTCTGAATACAGCGTCATGCAGAGGGTGCTGCTCATCTGCACTTATTTTTAAGTATGCACGAGCTCTCCAGATCTTGATCCGGTGTTCCATTGTCGGGAAGTCAAGGAGGTATCTCATTGCTACACAGCTGGTGTCTCTCGTGCAGCCCAAAATTATGCGCATGGCTTCGTTTTGTACCTTTTCAAGTCTTCCAATCTGTGTAGGGCTGACAGTGAGGATGGCCAGGGCATACTCGATGCGTGAAAGCACAAGTCCTTGGAACAGAAGTAATAGCAGTCTTTGCTCGATATTGGCAGTCGCCATGACTCTCATTGCTGCCAAACCTTTTCGAGCCTTCGTTATGACATAATCGACATGATCTCTGAAGGACAGGCTACGATCAAGCCTCACGCCAAGATATGTCATTGACTGGGTTCTACTCAGAATGCTCCCATCCATTCTTACTGCCGGCAGGTCTGTTTTCACAATATGGTTGTTTAGTGAGAACCATGTAACCGTTGCCTTTGCAGGGTTGACAAGGGCATCGGCATCAGCACACCATGAGGAAATTCGATCTAGTTCGCCCTGCATATAGTTGGCAACCGCCTGTCTATCTCGACCCTGTCGATACACGAGGATGTCGTCAACGAATGATAGAGTCCTACCCCTCCCATTCAACTGTTGTTCAATGATCGGCACCGTATACACGTTGAATAGTACTGGTGACAGTGGTGAACCCTGCGGCAATCCTGGACATATCGTTATCGGCTCAGAAGACCAACTCCCGCATCTTAGCACCACCTTACTTTGGAGTAGAACTGCAGCTATCCATCGTACAAGGTGAGGGTGCACTTTCAGTCTGAGGAGGGTTTGCATCAAGTGCTCGAAAGATACTCTGTTATATGCGTCCTCTAAGTCTATGGCGGCCGCACATGTCTCTTCTCTGACCTGAAATCCTTCGTAAACATCTTGAGCAAAGACCGCCGCATTCAGCCATGACTCTTTGTTGCGTCTGTATCCTCCAAGTGTGGGCGGGAAGCAGCCGAGCTGTTCCAAGTCCCAAGCAAGTCTGTGTGCTACAATTTTCTCCAGTAGCTTGCCAACAGTATTCTGCATCGTAATGATTCTGTAACCGCTTATCTTGGAGTGGTCTTTGTTCGGTTTTGGCAGCGGCAGCAAGTAGCTGTGTAGCCATTCTTCTTTGACCTGACCCCTCTGGATACTGGTGTTGAATTCTCTGGCCAGTTCTTCCATGTCATCATCTGATATCACCAGTAGGTCACCATATCGGATGCCGTCTGGGCCTGGGGCGGTGTTAGGTGATTTCTTGAGCATCGCACGCAATATGTCAACTGTGATTGTCCATTCTTCGTCTGTCCCGACCCCCTCGCACAACTGAGAGAGTGTTGTTGTCCTCTGTCTGGCGGGCTCGTCTTTCTGGTCAGTCTGTTCTATGTAGCGTGCAAGAAGGGCCTTACCTTTATCCGCATCCGACTTTTTCCATGCGAGGTCTGTGCCTTGAAAGTCTGGAATACTCCTACGTTGTGCAGCACCGTTTATGCTCTTGTGGAGGCGCCAGAATGTCGTAAGAGATTGCTCGGAGCACACCTTCCTGCAGAACTCGTCCCATTTGTCGGCCTTGGCCTGTTTGGCGCAGGATTTGAATAAAGTCGTCGTCCTAACGACCTCAGTCTTCAGGTTCGCCAACTCAACCTGTGGCATGTTAGCCTTTCTGGCCTTTTGCCAGTCTTTGACAGCCTGCCTCTTTCCCAGCCACACTTTCTCGACCTCTCCATTCCACCATGGTGGCTGCAGCCATCTTTCTTGTCTCCTACGGGAGGAAGTTAGTTTCCTTCTTCTGATCTTGCTTATGGCGTCTTGACCAGTGGTGTCGTACGGGAAGGCATTGGTCTTGTTTCTTTGACTCATGGCCCCGTCTTTCTTGATCAGGATGACACAAGGGTAGTGGTCACTATCGTGGTATCCCAGTGTGCCCCACCGGCACCTTGGTGCGATGGTGGGCGACACCAGAGCCAAGTCAATGATGCTGTCAGAGTCGCCTGGTCGAGTGGCCATTCTAGTGACCTTCCCATCATTCAGACAGATTAGGGCAGCAGATGCCAGGGCGTCCTCCAAATCTTCTCCCTGTCTATTGGTGATGCAATTCCCCCATTGACTGCCTCTGGCATTGAAGTCCCCGCAGTAGATGATATGCCTTTCATCCATATCGAACAAACTCTGCCATTGTCGCACGTCGATCTTCCCATTTCGCGCATAGACGTTAACGATTACAAGCAGCACTGGTGTCATTATTCTTAATGCCTGCACTTGCAGGGCATCGCTGTTCCAGGCGGACATATCGATCTCAGACACTAGTATCCCCGGGAAGGTTAACCCGGTCAACAAATGCCCGCAGAAGTCGGATGTGTCGGCCTAACGGCGCAAGAACGCAGCTCTGCTGTAAACAGGCACAACGCAATCACATCCGAAAAAAAACTCCGGATGAACGAAGAAGAAGAAGAAGACACTAGTATGTTGTCGCGGACCAGAATGGCCTGTCCGAGGTGCCGCCTGTTAAGGAAACCCTGAAATCCCGCAACATTGACTGTTCCGTCGGTGAGCTGTGTTTCTTGCAAGACTACAATATCTTTCCGTAGAGTAGTTTTTCAAGAATGGGTCGGCGTTGACTAAATGATGCACAGTTCCAGTACAGTACTCGAACATTTCCGATACCCAATCTGTCACATTTTAAGCGCCTTCTGCGCGCGCCCGCCCTCTTACCACGTTGTGTCCTAGCTGGTCGTCTGGCCGTCATGTTAGGCTTAACTATCGCCACCGGGCGCCGATGATACGCCGAAAGAAGACCGGACGCGCGTTTCATTTTCCCTGTATCATTCAGGAATGCTTTACCTCTGTATGATTCGCAGTCTCTCATATTGCCTTTCTTTTTCTATATTGGTACTATTATTGCCTGCTGCCAATCGTCTGGGAGTCTTCTCTCTTCCCTTGCTATATTGAAAAGTCTTGTCAGCCATTTAACTCCTGTTGTCCCACAAGCCTGAATAGCTTCTGTGGTTATTCCATATTGATCGGGTGATTTGTTTTTCGGATGTTTATGTATAAATGATTTTATGTCCGTTGGGATGAAGTTTTGTTCTTGTTGTCTACAGCCATCAGGCACAAAAGTGAGGTTTTCTATGTTATATATGGGGTTAAGTAGTTCTTTAAAGTATTCTGCCCGCCTTGCAAGTCTTTGTTGTGGATTAAATAATGGTATATCTCATTTGCAATTTATGATGGTGGTTGGGTTTGTAGCATGCATCTCTTTTTCTCATATTGTTGACGCGTTTATAAAATGCTCTTGAACAGTGTTTGCTGAGAGTTGCCATCTGTTGACAGTATATTCTCCAGGAATCATCTTTAGAAGCATTAATTGTTTGTTTGGCATTTCGTCGTGCTATTCTATAAGTATAAGTAACATAGTTTTGTTCAGATTTAGTTGCGATCCATTTTTAACGCTCCCTTCTTCTCTTTGTATCCAGACATGTAACACTTTAACGTGACGCATTGAGCTGTCTAGGATTAACATTGTTCAATGAAGCATGTAATGTGTGGATTCAGCAATGAAAGTCACATGAGTGCACACATGTCTTGGCGTGGATTGGTTAAGACTTCGACACTGGGAGATCACAGGCAGCTGACAACACAATAAGACAGTTTACTTAATACGCATATTGCTGTAACCGAGAGGTCATTGAGACTGCCATATCACATATGTTTGTTTATGTGTCTGTGTGGATATGTGTCTGTGTGGATATGTATACGTTTGGATATGTGTATATGAGGATATACATAGGTGTAATATGTGTCTGTGTGGATATGTATAGTGTAGATATGTGTCTGTGTGGATATGTATATTTGTATGTATGTGTCTGTGTGGATATGTGTATATGAGGATATACATAGGAGTGATATGTGTTTGTGTGGATATGTGTCTGTGTGGATATGTATATTTGTATATATGTGTCTGTGTGGGTATGTATAGGTGTGGATATATGTCTGTGTGGATATGTATAGGTGTGATATGTGTCTGTGTGGGTATATGTCTGTGTGGATATGCATATTTGTATATATGTGTATATTTGTATATATGTGTCTGTGCGGATATGTATATTTGTATATAAGTGTCTGTGTGGGTATTATATTTGTACATATGTGTCTGTGTGGATGTGTATATTTGTATATATGTGTCTGTGTGGATATGTGTCTGTGTGGATATGTATATTTGTATATGTGTGTCTGTGTGGATATGTATATTTGTATATATGTGTCTGTGTGGGTATGTATATTTGTATATATGTGTCTGTGTGGGTATTTATATTTGTATATATGTGTCTGTGCGGTTATGTATATTTGTATATATGTGTCTGTGTGGATATGTATATTTGTATATATGTGTCTGTGTGGATATGTATATTTGTATATATGTGTCTGTGCGGATATGTATATTTGTATATATGTGTCTGTGCGGATATGTATATTTGTATATATGTGTCTGTGTGGATATGTATATTTGTATATATGTGTCTGTGTGGATATGTATATTTGTATATATGTGTCTGTGTGGGTATGTATAGGTGTGAAATGTGTCTGTGTGGATATGTGTCTAAATGGATATATGTCTATGTGGATATGTGTCTGTGTGGATATGAATAGGTTTAGATATGTGTATGTGTGGATATGTATAGTTTTAGATATGTGTCTGTATGGGTATGTAACGGTATGGATATCTATAGGTGAGACACGTGATTGTGTGGATATCTATAGGTGTGGAAATGTGTTTGTGTGGATATGTGTCTATATGAATATGTGTATGTGTGGATATGTGTCTGTGTGGATATGTATCTGTGTATATATGCATAGGAGTGATATGTGTCTGTGTGGATATGTATAGGTTTGGATATGTGTCTGTGTGGATATGTGTCTGTGTGGATATGAGTCTATATGGATATATGTCTGTGTGGATATGTGTCTGTGTGGATATGCAGAGGTGTGATGTGTGTCTGTGTGGATATGTATAGTTTTAGATATGTGTCTGTGTGGGTATTATAGGTGTGGATGTGTGTCTGTGTGGATATGTATAGTTATAGATATATGTCTGTGTGGGTATGTATAGGTGTGATATGTGTCTGTGCGGATATGTATATATGTGTCTGTGCGGATATGTATATATGTGTCTGTGTGGATATTTTATCCATCTATCATGTGCCATGCCGATAAGCGTGGGAGGTCCTGTTTTGCATCTCACTCGATCACCAGAGTCGTGGATCAACTCCGTGTTCCTGGCTCGATCATGCCACGATGCCAAGCCAACCAGGTATTTACTTCTCGGTCTTCCCCTTGGTCTCTTCCCTTCGATCTTGCCAATTGTCACCAAGTTCTCCAAGTCTTCTCGTAACATGCCCCAAAAATGTTGACTGTCTGCGTCTAATGACTCTAATCAGTTTACGATCTTCATTTGTTTCTTGAAGGGCTTGTTCGTTGGTTTTTCTGTCTGTCCATGGTATCCTTTGCATTTTCCTCAGAAACCACATTTCCACAGCCATGAGATGGTTTTCAGCTTGACTGCTCATTATCCACACTTCACGTCCACACAAAAGTATAGGTTCTATGTAGCACTTCAACACTCTTTTTCTTGTTTCTGTTGATATCTTTTTATTGGTCAGTATGTTTTTTATTTTGCAAAAGGCTACCTTCGCAATGGCAATTCTTGTTCTAATCTCTTCAAATCTGCTCCCATCAGATGTTATGACTGTTTCTTTTGCACTTAGTCGCCTGCACACGGTCTGGGGTCACCTGGTGCACATGACTACCCCTACCGGGCGAGGCTGCTCCTATGAAGGACCCATTTACGCCGTTTCTCTGATTATCGATGAGTTTGCAATACACACTATTCTTGGCATCTGTAAAGAGTGTAGTTTGCCATTGCTTTCCTTCCTAGAAGTGACCATACTGGTCGATGACAGTACTGTCTCTTCCCCCCCCCCCCACCAAAAAAAAGAGATCCTCTGCCTACTATCGTGAAGCTGGAGACCATAGCCTACAACTATTTGTTAGCTGCTCTTCAACTTCATCCACCACTTGCACCCATGGCTTCACGTAACCCTGATCGGGGGGTGGGAGGGTGCTAAACGGGTACTCCACCTTGCCCAAGGGTGTCCTGTAGGCTAGCGGAAGGAAGGAGGCACCTTACCTCTCCTTTGATAGGGGATACCCCTACTCCGCCACACAAATGTGGATATTACAGGTGTGATATGTGTCTGTGTGGATATGTATCGGTGTGGATATGTGCCTGTGTGGATATGTATAGTTGTAGATATGTGTCTGTGTGGGTATGTATAGTGTGGATATGTGTCTGTGCGGATATATATAGTTGTAGATATATGTCTGTGTGGGTATGTAACGGTATGGATATCTATATGTGTAGATATGTGATTGTGTGGATATCTATAGGTGTGGATATGTGTTTGTGTGGATATGTGTCTATATGGATGTGTGTCTATATGGATATGTGTAAGTGTGGATATGTGTCTGAGTGGATATGTATCTGTGTGGATATGCATAGGAGTAATATGTGTCTGTGTGGATATGCGTCTATATGGATATGTGTCTGTGTTGATATGTGTCAGTGTGGATATGTGTCTGTGTGGATATGTGTCTGTGTGGATATGCATAGGTGTGATGTGTATATGTGTGGATATGTATAGTTGTAGATATGTGTCTGTGTGGGTATGTAACGGTGTGGATATCTATAGGTGTAGATATGTGATTGTGTGGATATGTGTTTGTGTGGATATGTGTTTGTGTGGATATGTGTCTATATGTATGTGTGTCTGTGTGGATATGTGTCTGTGTGGATAGTGTCTATGTGAGCATGTGTTTGTGCGGATATGTCTAAATGGATATGTGTATGTGTGGATATGTGTCTGTGTGGATCTGTATCTGTGTGGATATGTGTTTGTGTATTATGTGACTGTGGGTATGTGTATGTGTGGATGTATGGATGTGTTTGTGTGGATTTGTGTTTGTGTGTATATGTGTCTATATGGATATGTGTCTGTGTGGATATATGTCTGTGTGGATATGTGTCTATGTGGACATGTGTTTGTGTGGATGTGTCTAAATGGATATGTGTCTATGTGGATATGTGTTTGTGTGGATGTGTCTAAATGGATATGTGTCTATGTGGCCATGTGTTTGTGTGGATGTGTCTAAATGGATATGTGTCTGTGTGGATATGTGTATGTGTGGATATGTGCCTGTGTGAATATGTGTCTGTGTGGATCTGTATCTGTGTGCATATGTGTTTGTGTGTGACTCTGTGGATATGTGTCTGTGTGGATATGTAGATGTGTGTCAGTGTTGATATGTGTCTGTGTGGATATGTGTATGTGTGGATATGTGTCTATTTGGATACGTGTTTGTGTGGATATGTATATGTGTGGATATGTGCCTGAATGGATATGTGTCTGTATGGATACGTGTCGGTATGGATATGTGTCTGTGTGTATATGTATATTGTAGATACGTGTCTGTGGAGATATGTGTCTGTATGGATATGTGTCGGTATGGATATGTGTCTGTGTGGATATGTATATTGTGGATACGTGTCTGTTGATATGTATGTTGTGGATATGTACAGGTGTGGTTATGTGTCTGTGTGGATATGTATATATGTTTATATGTGTCTGCGTGGATATATGTATAGTTTTGGATATATATAGGTGTGGATATGCATAGGTGTGAATATGTGTTGTGTGGATGTGTATAGGTACGTACCAGTGTTCAATCCACAATTGACTAAGCATTGGCGATCTGACAGAACATGTATAGCTGTGTGACAGAACATGTATAGCTGTGTGACAGAACACGTATAGCTGTGTGACATAACATATATAGCTGTGTGACAGAACACGTATAGCTGTGTGACATAACATATATAGCTGTGTGACAGAACACGTATAGCTGTGTGACATAACATGTATAGCTGTGTGACAGAACACGTATAGCTGTGTGACAGAACACGTATAGCTGTGTGACAGAACACGTATAGCTGTGTGACAGAACACATATAGCTGTGTGACAGAACACGTATAGCTGTGTGACAGAACACGTATAGCTGTGTGACAGAACACGTATAGCTGTGTGACAGAACACGTATAGCTGTGTGACAGAACACGTATAGCTGTGTGACAGAACATGTATAGCTGTGTGACAGAACACGTATAGCTGTGTGACAGAACACGTATAGCTGTGTGACAGAACATGTATAGCTGTGTGACAGAACACGTACAGCCGTGTTGACTAGAAGAAAACAATGATATCAAATAGTGGTCTCCTACAGTTTTACTGTCTGGCAGAACCTTCCCGTTTCCCCTCATGCTGAATGTTGCTGACTATTATTTGTCCTGCTACACGCTACTCATATCCATGTCGTGGGGTCTTGGAAGATTCTTTTATATGAATAAGCCGCTTCATTTAAAAAAAACGAGAGCTATCACAGGTACACAAATCAGCTTAATGAACAGTTTTATTTTTCCGCTCGCCTTGAACTCGAGTGTAGTACACTTACGCGCTACTACTAGTGAATACACTGGACTGATTAGCTTTCCTTATTACCGGTTCTGCCACCATTCCCCCCCCCCCCGGGCCATGAGGCGAACTCGCTCCGACTTCCGAGATACTTGTAATTTACGTCCCCAATTCAAGGACGAGAAATATACGGTTAAGTCCAACTGATTTGCATGTGGAACGAACCCACTATCGAGGTCAGCAGAGAAAGTTTAACCGAGAGCGCGTTAAACTCGTCGGCCACGTTGACATCCTAAAAAAGTTGTGTATGGCCTATTCTTCTGTGTGGATGTGAATGCTGACCCAGAGTAATTCGGTGTGAAGGCACTTGGGGCAGGAAAGGTGTGTTTTATTTTTAAAGGAGAATTTGAGAATATCATGTACAGAAACGTGGTTTTTTTTTTTTTTTTAATAATATCTTGGACAGAGACATGGGTTTTTGAGAATATCAGGGACAAAAACGTGGGTTTTTTCTTAGAATATCATGGACATAGACGTGGGTGTTTTAGAATGTAATGGATAGTTCCTGGAAGGTTAACCCAGTCAACAAATGCCCGCAGAAGTCGGATGTGTCGGCCTAACGGCGCAAGAACGCAGCTCTGCTGTAAACAGGCACAACGCAATCACGTCCGAAAAAAAAACTCCGGATGAACGAAGAAGAAGAAGAAGAAGAAGAAGAAGAAGAAGAAGAAGAAGAAGAAGAAGAAGAAGAAGAAGAAGAAGAAGAAGAAGAAGAAGAAGAAGAAGAAGAAGAATATAATGGATAGAGACGTGAGTTTTTGAGGAGAATATTGAGAATATCGTGGATAGAGAGAGTGCGGGATATGTGTTTGTGTGGGTATGTATAGGTGTGGATATAGACGTGAGTTTTTGAGGAGAATATTGAGAATATCGTGGATAGTGAGAGTGCGGGAAATGTGTCTGTGTGGGTATGTATAGGTGTGGATAGAGACGTGAGTTTTTGAGGAGAATATTGAGAATATCGTGGATAGAGAGAGTGCGGGATATGTGTCTGTGTGGGTATGTATAGGTGTGGATATAGACGTGAGTTTTTGAGGAGAATATTGAGAATATCGTGGATAGTGAGAGTGCGGGAAATGTGTCTGTGTGGGTATGTATAGGTGTGGATAGAGACGTGAGTTTTTGAGGAGAATATTGAGAATATCGTGGATAGAGAGAGTGCGGGAAATGTGTCTGTGTGGGTATGTATAGGTGTGGATAGAGACGTGCGTTTTGAGGAAAACATTGAAAATATCATGGACAGAAACGTAGGTGTTTGAGAAGAATGTTGAGAATCTCATGGAAAGAGAAGAAAGCTAACGCTGAATTATTTAGTCTGTGGGTGTAAGAAGATCACTGATAAAAACAATAAGACGATTAAAATGTGAGGATCTTATCAACATAATAGACGCCGGCGTGGCCAAAAGGGTTAGAGCCTTCGCCCCTACACTCCCGATACGCTGATGGCGAGGTAGGAAGCTCAACCTCCATGCAGGCAATAAGTAGGACTTTAAACGTTGACTTCTCGTTCAGAAAGCAATGGCAAACTACTGGACGTACAGTTGCCTAGAAAATGAACCTGAGATAGATCGCAACGGTCTGAAAGAACGTGCATTTTTTTTAAAAAGATGGAATAGAGAAATTGGCCTTCTGTGAGAAAATCTGAGACCACTGGGCAAAGGAAAATAGTGTGTGTGTGTGTGTGTGTGTGTGTGTGTGTGTGTGTGTGTGTGTGTGTGTGTGTGTGTGTGTGTGTGTGTGTGTAAGAGAGAGAGAGAGAGAGAGAGAGAGAGAGAGATTTTCCCAGACACTACTGGATAAATCAGCTTGGTGTTCGATGGAGAACTGACAAGTCTTCCTACACACACTCATAGAGAGAGAGAGAGAGAGAGAGAGAGAGAGAGAGAGAGAGAGAGAGAGAGAGAGAGAGAGAGAGAGAGAGAGATTTTCCCAGACACTACTGGATAAATCAGCTTGGTGTTCGATGGAGAACTGACAAGTCTTCCTACACACACTCATAGAGAGAGAGAGAGAGAGAGAGAGAGAGAGAGAGAGAGAGAGAGAGAGAGAGAGAGAGAGAGATTTTCCCAGACACTACTGGATAAATCAGCTTGGTGTTCGATGGAGAACTGACAAGTCTTCCTACACACACTCATAGAGAGAGAGAGAGAGAGAGAGAGAGAGAGAGAGAGAGAGAGAGAGCGAGAGAGAGAGGAGGGAGATAGAGAGGGGGAGAAGGTAATTGAGAGAGAGGGGGCGATAGAGAGACAGGGGAAAATAGGGAGTGTAAGAGGGGGAGACAGGGGGAGAGAAAGGGAGAGGGAGAGAGATATAGAGATTTCACCAGAGACTATTGGATAATTCAGTTTGGTGTTTGGTAGAGAAGTGGCAAGTCTTCCTGTGGGTTTAACTTTTACCTAAGAGCTTGTGACCACACACAAGATGCGTCAAGCCGCGATACTCTCACCGGGAAAAGCTCGGTAAACATTCCTTCGTGTGTCCTGCTCGTTTACCCAGGCGTCAACTCACGTATATGTAAGTCTTAAGTTCCGTCCCCAGACTGAAGTGGGAGTTCACATTGTTCAGTTTTAGTCGGTGTGATTCCAGGTATGAACATGAATGGAGGAGAGATAGGGAGAGGAAGAGAGAGAGGGGGGGGAGCAAAAATACCATTAAGTCTATTGGCGTTTATTCAGAGGGGGAAAAGGCCCAACAAAGCTTCCAAGTTAAACATTTTCTCTAGAAATTAGATCGCGTTTTCCGTTAACTGAAACTGCCAAACAAAACGTAGATTTGGAGCAAACACGGCACACAATCAACTGAACAAGTATTATAATGTAACTTTCTATTAACTGAGTATTGAAATTGTGGAAAATACCACGAAACACAAAAAATAACCCGATGACCCTATTTTGGGGATATATCGTCCTTCTGAACAAATGGGAGGTCACATTTGGCGATATATTATCCGTCGACGCTGAAACAATTAAATCTCGTATTCTTCATCTGCTAGTTTTGATCCCCCAGTAGAGTATAGCCGTTAACCAATTCGCAAAAAGCCCTTTGTAGACTTGTTCATATTTGGCTGGATTTTGAAAATGTAGTTAGTTAGTTGCGGTTCCAACTTTATGGCAAAGGGTCGGCCCATTATGCTCCGTTCCTGTGCCAGTGAATGTCACACATAATGCTCCTCACTGCCCCATGTGAAAAGTGAAACAGACAGGAGTCTCTACAAGCCAACATCCCCCAGAGTACACTGCCAGAATGCCAATGCGAAGGTCCTCCGCGAAAAAATAGATGTAGTTTGAAGGTATAGTTTTGTCAGGAATGGGGAAACCAGTCTCTCACCAACCCTCCTTAATCGCCGTCTACCACAATATTGACAGCTGAAAATGCAAATGTTCTGCAACAACTTGTTGGCGTTGTAGTAATAGAGCGTACAAAATATGACTTCCATTAAATATCAAGAAAACAGAAACAATGGTTGTATCAAAGAAACAGATCACACCAAAATGTGATATAATAATAGAAGGGACATTCTTATCCAAGTTGATAAATTTAAATATCTAGGGGCAATTATAACATCAGATGGAAGATTTGTGATAGATTAAGAACAGAGTAGGTCACACGAAAGCTGCATTTCACAAAATGAAAAGCGTCTTGTGCAATAAGTCAGTGTCACTGAATGTAAGAAAGAGAGAGCTGAAATGTTATATAGGTCATGTTTTGCTGTATGTCAGCTAATCATGGGATGAGAATGCACAAACCAGGAATACCTTGGAAGCAAATGAAGATATGACTCCTGAGCCGAATGTTACGAATACCTTGGATTGCTACAGTAGCTAACAACGATTGTCTGGAAGAGGCTAAACAAAGTAGAATATTATATACAACTATAAGAAAAATGCAGAAAGCAAGTTTAATTTATTTTTTATTTTTAAAATATTTTTATTTGTCATTTGATGAGAAGAGAAGCATAGGAAAACACAGTGGCGACTAAAAATAACAGTGGAAAAAGAGGCAAAGGTAGGCCAAGAGAAATTATGCTGGATGGACTTATACGGCGGCATGGGGGGGGGGGGGGGGGGAATCATCGTCAGAGTTGATACAGAACACCAAGAACCGAAATCTGTGGAGAGACATGAACGCCTACGCCAGTTGGCAAGGCACGTTATAATGATGACCATAAGCATGGAAGGTTACAGTGTTACCATTCTTTGCTTTCCTTATGGGCCTTGGTACCATATAGGCGGAATCCAGTATTACTAGCTATGATATTTCTGTTTATTTTCTAACCTTATATTATGGTTCTCAACCTTTCTTAATACCCTCGCCCCATTTGGCAAACAGTAAAAGCGTGCGAAACCATTCTTGCCGCTATCTGTTCAATGTTAAACCGGTAGAAATGTTTGTGTTTGGAAAAGACATGGATCGACCAGCACTAAAGCAGTGCCATAAGGCAATGAAGACACCTTGGGCATGAATATGCGTGTGGCAAAGGAACTGACAAGGGGTCGAGAGTCGTTTCAGCAGGACGTTTAATTAAGGAGCTACGTTTTGCAAAGGATCTGTAGCATTATGGTGATGATGACAGGTGTTAGTTGTTGTTAGTCACTAGTCGCCGTTCCAACTTCACGGCAAAGGGTCACCAAATAATGCTCTGTTCCTGTGCCAGTGAATGTCACACAAAATGCTCGTCACTGTCCCGTGTGAAAAGTAAAACAGGAGTCCCGACAAACCAACAATACGCACAAGCATACATGCCTAAGGCCGTTGCCAGAATACTAACGCAACAGTTCGCAGGTGTGCTAAGCCGTTTAGTGTGAGTTGTATCGTTGTAAGGTGTTGTTGGTGTAGATAAATCTGCCCTCTGGTCTTCCTCATTCTCTGTAACCCGTTCTTCTACAGCTTTAGGCACACATTGATACTTTACAGGTTCAATTCTCATTTGATTACCGAACCACCTGTTTCTCTATCAAATGAAGTAAATTATGTTTAAAGTCGTTCCTACCATGTTGTCTCTGATTTATCATTTCTTAGTCTGTTTCATCTGGTTCCATATGTTACACCGTATTTACGATTCGGAAATCTCGACTATTTACATGCATTGGTCTCTTAATATATACCATAAAACAAGATATATTATGGCACATTGGAGAACAGAGGGAATCGTCAAGAAAGACTTTTGCTAGATCACTGCCTGTATCTTAGAAAAGAGGGAAACGACAATACAGACTATTGTTAGATCATTCCCTGTATCTTAGAAAAGATTATTATTAGATCATTGCCAACGAAAATGGGTTTTTCCCCCAGCTCTTCAATATGCCGGCGTGAATATCATTATAAACTATCCAATAAAAACTATCACGGCTGCAGCAGGATATTATCGCCATCATCATGTGCTATGCCAGCTGGCGTAGGCGTTTATGTCTCTCCACAGATTTCGGTGTTCTGTTGTTCTAGATCAACTCTGTTGATGATATTCAAAGCCAGTCTCAGACAATGCAGATTATTTCTCTTGGTCTGCCTTTGAATCTTTTCCTATTGATCTTTTTTTCTATTTCCAGTTGTCACGATGTTCTCCAATGCCTCTCTTCTCATCACATGACCAAAGGAAGCGGTTTGTCTCTTGCTTATAGTTGTATATAATGTTCTAGTTTCATTAGCCTCGTTCAGGCAATCGTTGTTAGTTACTCTGGCAATCTAAGATATTTTGTAACATTAATCTCAGGAACCACATCTTTGTTGCTTCTAAGTTCTTCCTAATTTTTTCATTTATGTTCTAAGATTTAACCAAGATAAGACAGAATATATGGTAATTTCAAGAGACGGAATGGCTAAAAACTCTGGCCACATACAAATAGATAATATGACCATTAAAAGAACGGAAACATACAAATACCTGGGTACAATCTTCAACTGCTCCAACATATTAAGGGAAGAAATACAAACCAGAATCAACTCTGGAAATAAGATATACTATGCACTACAACATCTACTAAAATCAAAGGCGCTATCTCGTAACACCAAAATCACAATATACAAAACACTGATCAGACCAGTTGTGCTGTATGGCTCTGAAACCTGGAGTACAACGAAAGGAGACGAAGCCTTGTTACAAACCTTTGAGAACAAAATTTTAAGACGCATCTTTGGACCCATTAGGGATACACAAAGTGGAGAGTGGAAAAGAAGAAGTAACAAAGACATTTATGATCTATTTAAGTCCCCGCTAATCACTGGTATCATGAAGGCTAATAGACTACAATGGCTGGGGCATATAGAAAGAATGGAAGATAATAGGGAAACAAAACTCGCTTACACTCAGGAAATATATGACCGTAGACCCCGAGGTAGACCAAGAAGGCAGTGGAGAGATAATACATGTACAGACCTACAAGCACTTGGAATCAACGACTGGCAAGAGAAGGTCCACCAGAGAGACGAATGGAGACGGATTGTATCTGCAGCAAAGAACCTCAATGGCTCGGAACGCTGAAGAAGAGGAAGAAGATGTTCTAAGATTTACTGACATACAACAAAACAGGTTTTATATAACATTTCATAAATCTCTTTCTTACATTCAGTGATAGTGACTTATTACATAAGATACTTTTCATATCCTAAAATCCGGGAAGGTTAACCCGGTCAACAAATGCCCGCAGAAGTCGGATGTGTCGGCCTAACGGCGCAAGAACGCAGCTCTGCTGTAAACAGGCACAACGCAATCACGTCCGGGGGAAAAAAAAACACTCCGGATTAACGCAGAAGAAGAAGATATTCTAAATGTTGTGTGCCATTTTCTGCTCTTAATCTCTGGTGTGTATCCATCGTCTGATGTTATATTGTCCCTCAAGTATTTACATTTACATACTTGGTTAAGCTTCTTCTCTTCTATTGTTATCCCCTAAATTTGGTGTCACCTTTTTATTTGATATCACCATTGTTACTGTTTTCTTGATAATCAAGGAGAATCTTTTTTTGCACTCTCTGTTAATTTTTTTTCCGCATAGCCTATCCTTTATAGGACATCGCTGTCAACATCAGCATCTTTCAGCTGATTGTTGATTTCTTGGCAAGATTACGCTCAGTAGTGTGCCATTGCTTTCTGAGCGATCGGCTCACATACCCCGTAAGTTACCGACGCGGAGAGAACCGCTACCAACTCTCACACACATCACGTTACTGACGAGAGTATACGGGATTACGGAGAAAGTCGTTTAACTCCCAGACCAGAGAGACCGGCTCTCTGTTACTACAATATCCAAAACTTGTAGATCTTTAGCATTTTCCGCCATCAATACTGTGTCATCTGCTTGGAGTAGATTCTTTATATTATAATCTCCAATTCGTATTCATCGGAGTCCGGGGAGGAAGAAAAGACACCCATCGACAAAACACATCCTTGTCTTTCTCCTAACTTTATTTGTTCATAATTGCCCTCTTTATTTCCCATTTTAATTACTGCTGCTTGATTCCCGTAAATATTCTTTATTATTCTGTGATCTTTCCCATCAATGACGATATCGTCAAACATGTTTATCATTTCACCATGTTTTACTTTATCAAGTGCCTTTGTGTAATCTATAAAGCACAAATACGTGCCTTTCTTTGTCTCTATTGATCTCTCGGTTAGTGTTCGTAATGTATATATTGCATTATTTGTAACTTTTCCTTCCACAAATCCATACCGTTCTTCACTAATTTCAATTTTTTACTTTCTTTCTTGTTCTTCTCACTATAATTCAGAGCAGAAGCTTAGTGGCATGATGTCGACTGTTCGAAAATCTTTGCATTCAATTGCTTTCGGTCATTTTGGTAGAGATTAGAGCTCTAAATACAGATTTCAGCATATCACTAGATATATATCCACTGTTGTAAATATCTTTCAACATTATATTTATATTCCAAATTCTCTCAGTACTTCTAATTCTTTTATTGCGATTCCATCTGGCCCGGCTGTTTTCCCTTTCTTCATATTTTATAGCGTCAGCGACTTCTTTTAGAATATGTTGACCTTTTATGTTAGTTTCTTCTGTCAAGTCTGCCCTTTCCCCATTATATAATTCTCTTATATACTCATTTCATCTCTTTATTATAGCACCTTCCTCCAATATTACCTTTCAGGGGGCTGAGTGGTCTCAGGGTATGGTGTCCACCTCGAGTGCTGGAGGTCCCGGGTTCAGGCCCCGGTGAGGACCGGGATTTATTTAAATTAAAAAATCCACCTGGACTTCCAGTAATAACATTTCCCCTGGTCTCTGGGTAGTGAGATCGGACGCCCGTGTGTATTGTTGCGCACGAAAAAAATCCCGTGGCAGTTGGAAATCGAAAAAGAGTAGCCTAACGGCGCTGCCCGGGCAAAATTTCGAGTTAAAAATCTACCCAAAGTATTTCAGGATCCTCGCCGATGCAACGAAGTTCGTGCATTGAGCTGAGTTTCTCCAGACGCAGGTTTGAGTTAGGAGGAAAACGGAGCACTTATGGGTTAAACCGTGTGCCGTGATATTGATCCAACGACTAATATTACCTTTCCTGTTTTGGGTGTCAAACATCCCAATAGGCTATGGCAATACAAAATAGACCAAATGAAGAAGCAACAAATGCAGATTCATATATTATTTCGCACAAAGAGCCGTGTCATTTGTGGTAAGTGATTGTTATTCACTTGGGCGGGCGTCTCTGTGATGTATTGTATTCGCTTTTTGTTGTGCTGTTTCTCCTTTTGTGTACTAACAAGAGCCCGAAAAATGTGTTTCAATTAACACACGATGAAACTTGATTTGCCCCTCTCGTTTTTTATACCCCATTCACCTTTAATAACAGACACAACTTCTAAAATATTGGATTTACAGCAAAGATAATGACGAGAATCAAGGTAGCTTCAAATAATTTCATGAGTAGTCGGCTTCTGTTTCAATTATTTGTGTTGATTTGAGTTGAGCTAAGAAACGACATCACTGCACTCAGGGTATTCCCATACGCGCTCCGTCCCCTAGTTCAACAGCCAGCAAAGAGTCATGCTGCTAATCGCTCCAACTGCCATCTGATTGAAAGTCCTCCTTGTCTTTCCTCTCAGTTTTCAGATTAATCCAGATCCGCTGCCCATCCACAGCCATATCATTCTATCCACATACACGTGTCCTCAGTCTGTTCCGCCGCTTTCTCCACCTGGTCCCACAGGCACCCGACCACCACTCCCTTGTCCATAGGTAATCTACCACCGAGAGGTGCATTCTCTACCAGCCCATCAGCCTGTTCGTTCCCCCGCACTCCCGCATGACCAGGACAGAAAATCCATACAATTCTCACAACTGTGACTTCTGAAGCGAGGCAAGCCATTCTACACGAAAAATCCCTTTCTCCACAATAAGAAGCATACTCCGTGAATCCGTAATGAATACAATGCGTGTTGCAGCTGCCTCCTCCAACCATCGGAAAGCTGCTGTTACTGCTTCCACCTCCATTCATGTGCTGGTTGTAGTCTCATATGCCAGAGTCTCCTTTTTCAAGCATCGTTCATTAACTTTCGCATTGAAATACCGGCCACTACGTCTGTTTCTCACCACTGACCCATCAGTGCAGATGACTATGTCACCTTGATGTGTGTTGCCCTTGAACAGTTTTTGCACTTCAAACTCTGTGCGGTCTGATGCCCATTCTCTGCACTCACGACCCAATGTTACTATTACCTTGTGTCAGTCGGACATGTCTTCCTGTACTTTTACCCACTCTTTGTAACGATTGATGTACTCTATTTCACACACGTGGCTGATAAATATTTCTGCATGTGCCATCCAGGACCTGCCTCTTCTATGTCTATGACCATTGACCATATCCATGGCTTCATGCATGGGGTAATCCCTGTCTGCAGCGGCTCTCGGGTACCATTTGTCTTGAAGGACCCTGTGCCTGTACGCAATTGTTGGTAGTGCAAGGATATGCCCCATGCATATAATTGATGTGTCCTTTGTGCACTATAAGATCACCCGCATCGCCACACCCTGTATGCGCTCCAACCTTTCAAGCTGGCTCTTTGATACTGTCCCCAGTCCCAAACCATTCTCAGTGACTGAAATTATTAACTGCTGAAAGAGCATGCAAAGCATCCTCAGGTCTACCCCGGTTGCTGTCATTGCCCTCAGTGCTTTAAGTCCCTTTCCAGCCTTCACCTCCAAAGCATACACATGATCCTTAAAAGACATACATTTGTCGAAGGTGATTCCCAAGTACTTTAATATACTCTTTCTACTGAGATGATGTCCACTCAATGTAATAAATGGGACATCTGCCTTCACGATTCGGTTAACCAGGGAATACCACACAACCGATGCCTTGTCTGGATTTATTACGGCCCCTGAGTCCATACAACACTCTGCCACTCTGTTTACTGCTGACTGTGTCTTCAGCCATTACTTCCCTTTCGCTTCCTTGTCTGTACACATTTTAGGCCTGGAGGTTGTAGTCTCATATGCCAGAGGTTAAACCCCCTACCTCAGTTATTGATGCTGTCTTAGAGATTACCGGCTCTGTGGAGAAGGAATTACGAAAGCGTTCGAAACACAGCTGCGGGCGATTTGGAAGCAGACCACCTTGCGTTAGTTTTTCCATACAATGGCATGTGTGCCGGTCGTTCAGACAGCAATGGCAAACTGTTGAGAACATACACTTGCCAAGAAATCACAAACAGCCAAAGAAAGCTGAAGTTGACTGCGACGTCCTGTAAAGGATACGCAACTAACTTTTAACTCTTTTACAAATAGTTTTTAAAAGATGGTGGTAAGCGGGCGAGTTAGCGTAGTTGACAAACTGTGCTGACAGTGTCATGAGTACGGTCGGACGTACTCCATACGAAAATGAGCTAAATATTGGCCACCTATTCATCCGTGCATTCTGGCCTACAGAATGTGATAGCTCTATCACACCCCAGACATATAGCAGCCATTTGCTTAGGGACAACTTATTATTTAATAAGATGGTAGTGACCATAGCCATGGCCGAAATAGCAATCATGATGTAACCATCTCATTTACTTTCTAACTGAAGTATCATAAGTATGTGTCTTTTTGGGATCGTACCGTATTTCCCCGAAAATAAGACCGGTTCTTATATTAATTGTAGCTTTAAAAATGCACAAGAGCTTTTTTTATTTATTTATTTATTTTTTGGGCGAGGGGGGGGGGGGGTGTCTTATATATATATATATATATATATATATATATATATATATATATATATATAGATTAAAAAATCTACATTTATTCATGTACAAAATTCTACATTTATTCAAATACAGTCATGTCATCTTCTTCTGGAACATCATCATCACTCTCCAAATCCCGAATTCTGGCTTGAATTTTTTGCGACTGTAGAGCCATTGGTCCCAGTCTCTCATGTCCAGCAATAAAGCTTTCCTTAAGTGAGCATTTCTTGTCTATGTTTCCTGCTCGTAGTACATTGGTAACTTTATTTTATTTCACACGATTGACATTGTCAGAGTCCTAACTATCTTCTCCTTCTAGCTCACTGGACTCGGACAGGCAGATTACAACATCTACGACACACATATACTAATAACACATGACTGCAATCGGAAACTCGCAGGAGCTGTCTCCTGAACAATCTTTATTACATTATACTACAGGATACCAATATGGTCTCACTTCACGCTTAAGCAATCATTCGACACAGGCAACCAAACTCTCGCTCACATGGGCGATATTTATACTGTCGCCCGTATGACCATTCGCAATCACAGTCTCACATCATCTCGCACATATCACAGTTAGCACATTCCTCGAATATCAATACACAACGTTCATCTCATCTATCCGTCACAACACTATCGTTCGATCGTTCTATCACTCCCTAGATCTCCACACGTCCGTCTCTATTCACTGTCTCACACACACTGACTCTCTCCTCCTTGACCTTCCCACATCACGCGGGTCTGTCCACGGACTTCTTGCCTGACCCTCCGTTAGCCAAGCCGTGGTGTCTCCTACTGCCCTTGACCTCAGCTATTGCTTACACTGACTCTCGCTTACATACCGGCAATTACACTATTACTTACATACAAGACCCTGACAGCTTTCCTTAAGTGAGCATTTCTTGTCTATGTTTCCTGCTCGTAGTACATTGGTAACTTTATTTTATTTCACACGATTGACATATTGAATTATGAACAACATCCGTTCATTATCACTTTAGTGGCGTCTGTACTCCGACTGGTCATTCGGCAATAAGTCTCCCATTCTAGCTGGCGATCTTAACTAGGGCTTAATTTAGTGGTAGGTCTTATGTTAAAAGCGTCCTGAAAAATCGTGCTAGGGCTTATTATAGGGGTAGATCTTATTTTCGGGGAAACACGGTAGTTTCACCGGAGTTGAAAATATCCGTAACCGAGCAATTTACCTATTTTGTATTTTCTTTTTTGTTTGAAAAGCCACACTGAGAGATTCTCGCTTTACTTAAACATATAGTGATACTGCAATAAAGAAATCGCAAGTTGTTAAGTGGCGCAGAAGAATGAACATAATACCGCTGTACGATCTTTTCTGTTGAAGCAGCAGCTCGCACCAAACATGTGAATGACCTTGAACATTTTGTTTTGGCGCTCATTCGCTTTAAACTCTTTTAGGGGGCTGCGTGGTCTCGAGGTATGGTGTCCGCCTCGAGTGCTGGAGGTCCCGGGTTCAAGCCCCGGTGATGCCGGGGTTTTTTCTCGTGGACTTCTAGTAATAAATTCCCCCTGGTCTCTGGGTAGTGAGATCGGAAGCCCGTGTGTATTGTTGCGCACGTAAAAAATTTCCCTTGGCAGTTGGAAATTGAACAAGAGTAGCCTAACGGCGCTGTCCGGGCAAAATTTCGAGTTAAAAATCTACCCAAAATTATTTCAGGATCCTCGGCCGTGCTACGGAGTTCGTGCACTGAGCTGAGTTTCTCCAGACTTAGGTTTGAGTTAGGAGGAGAACGGAGCACTTATGGGTTGCACCCGTGTGCCGTGATGTTGATCCATCGACTAAACTAAACTAAACTAACGGAGCACTTATGGGTTGCACCCGTGTGCCGTGATGTTGATCCATCGACTAAACTAAACTAAACTAACGGAGCACTTATGGGTTGCACCCGTGTGCCGTGATGTTGATCCATCGACTAAACTAAACTAAACTAACGGAGCACTTATGGGTTGCACCCGTGTGCCGTGATGTTGATCCATCGACTAAACTAAACTAAACTAACGGAGCACTTATGGGTTGCACCCGTGTGCCGTGATGTTGATCCATCGACTAAACTAAACTAACGGAGCACTTATGGGTTGCACCCGTGTGCCGTGATGTTGATCCATCGACTAAACTAAACTAAACTAACGGAGCACTTATGGGTTGCACCCGTGTGCCGTGATGTTGATCCATCGACTAAACTAAACTAAACTAACGGAGCACTTATGGGTTGCACCCGTGTGCCGTGATGTTGATCCATCGACTAAACTAAACTAAACTAACGGAGCACTTATGGGTTGCACCCGTGTGCCGTGATGTTGATCCATCGACTAAACTAAACTAAACTAACGGAGCACTTATGGGTTGCACCCGTGTGCCGTGATGTTGATCCATCGACTAAACTAAACTAAACTAACGGAGCACTTATGGGTTGCACCCGTGTGCCGTGATGTTGATCCATCAACTAAACTAAACTAAACTAACGGAGCACTTATGGGTTGCACCCGTGTGCCGTGATGTTGATCCATCGACTAAACTAAACTAAACTAACGGAGCACTTATGGGTTGCACCCGTGTGCCGTGATGTTGATCCATCAACTAAACTAAAAAAACTCGCTTTAAACTCAAGCGTAGTCCATCCACACTACTGCTAATAGCACTAGACTGAATTTTGCGTGTGGAATAGCTTTCCCTATAACCGGTGTCCCTCGCCATCAGGCGAACCCACTCTGAATTCATTTGGTATTGATAATTTACGTCACCAAGTCAAGGACAAGAAGTCAACATTTTAGTCTAACGGACCCGTGTGGAGGTTGAACCCCTTACCTCAGCATCAGTCATCAGCACACGAAATGTTTAAGAACGGGCGCTTTTATCTATTCGGCCATGCTGGCCTGGAACATTATCTATATTTTCCCGATCTGGCACAAACTGATTGTTTCTTGCTCCGTGCTTCAAATGGGAACAGAAGGGACATCAACTACCAACCTAACGATGCCGTTGACGTTATCATCAACGATACCATGCAGCTGAGAGATGTTTAAAGTATGGCTTGCATGAATGTTTCCGGTTACTGCATGAATGTTGGCAAAAGTGTGTCTGTAATTCTAATGTTGTTACCTTGAGTTCTTATTTTGTTACCCGGAGTTCCTATGTTGTTATCTCCAGTCCCTGTGTTGTTACCTGGAGTTCCTGTGTTGTTACCTGGAGTTCCCATGTTGTTACCTAGAGTTCCTGTGTTGTTACCTGGAGTCTCTGTGTTGTTACCTGGAGTCTCTGTGTTATTACCTAGAGTTCATGTGTTGTTACCTGGAGTTCATGTGCTGTTACCTGGAGTCTCTGTGTTGTTACCTGGAGTTCCTATGTTGTTACCTGGAGTTCCTGTGTTGTTACCTGGAGTTCATGTATTGTTACTATTTTGAAGTAGTGTAAGTTAAGTTATCGCACTTGGCTTGAGTACCCCCCCCCCCCCCAAAAAAAAAAAAGTGGTAATCTTTTGAAGTTGTTTTGTATTCTTTTAACTGGGAGTGAAATCACCTTCTATAAAGAAAACAATGAATAAAAACACATCATCTGACCATTCGTATTATATAAGGTAACTATAATGGGTTGGTTTGGGACTGGCAACCTTATTCCCCTAGACAACCATAGCCACAAAATTCAACCAGTCATAAATAATTGCTTAGAAATATAAAAGAAAAGTAATTCAACCAAGCAAGATGGAGAGAATGTTACAGCAGAAGAAGATTGAAATGGGAATTAGAGATAGAGCTGAGAAAGACGTGAAAGGAACTACAAGAGACAGCACAGGATAGGTAGTAAATTGTCAATGTCATATCCTCTACTGAGGTATAAAAGCCAGCTGCAACAACAGTAGCAGAAGAAAGAAGAAGGAGACGGGGATGAATGAGATGATGGAAGAGGAAGAGAAGGAAAAGAAAGAAGGAAGAGAAGGATGGGAAGAAGAAGAAGAATAAGAAGAAGAAGAAGAAGAAGAAGAAGAAGAAGAAGAAGAAGAAGAAGAAGAAGAAGAAGAAGAAGAAGAAGAAGAAGAATATATAGACATGTGATAAATAATTGATATCTTTATTTATAACACAGAACTACTTTATTTTCCAGACAGGTTGCCTACATAATGAAAACCAGAAGGAAGAAGGAACAAGTACAAGCAATCAACAAAGACGAAGGAACAGTTCACTGAAAACAGATGGCAATTCTAAATCAGTGCCTACAGCTGGCAGTCAAGGAGCAAATGCAGGCAGCGGCAGGGCAAGTCATGGTCGGGTTGTCTTCTCAAAGAAACATCAACAATTAGAAGAAGAGTCAGCGTTGTATACCCAGCAACCAAGAAAACTGAACAGAGCTCATCTGCCGACTTCGACAGCTAAAAACATTGCATCAACTGGCACACTTGTATCACAACAAAGAGAAGAAACATTCATCAGAAAGTCTGATTCTCAGAGAACAAGAAAGGAATATAATCATATTGGTAAAATATTTATGCAATCAAAAAGTCATGTCAGCTTGGAGGTTCCTGATAATAAAGGGCATGAATTTGAGCAACTAATCAATAATAAAGATAGAGGAATAAAAGTTTTAAATAAAAATACTAAAGATGGTTTTAACAAACTTACTATGTCTGAAACCATTTTCCATCATCCAAAAGATTCCAGCTTTGGCCCCACAGAACAATTTATGGCAGACAAACATTTAGAAAATAAAAACTTACCGCGTATACACAGAATAAATGTAAAAGTTATTAGGACAGGAAAAGGTAACCAATATGGTCCTAGTGTTACCAGAAATTCCTTACAGTTATCTGACCTTGGGATGATTAAGTTGAGTAACCAGAGTCTACTGGCCAAAGATCAGAATAAGTCTAGCAAAGTTGGTCTTCGAACACCATTTGAAGATAATATTAATAGTGGGAATTTAGGTATAAAAACAGGACAAGCAAATATGCAAGAACTGAGAAGTAATAAAAATGAAACCACGAAGAAAAATGGATTGCATAGAAGTCAGGATGTTTCAATGAATGATAAATATTTTGCTGATGAGGCTAAGGATGGTCCTGTCTCTGATGTGGAATCAGCTGGAGACCAGAGGATAGCTGCAAGAGGGCGAGGTGAACGTACTAGGAACAGACTTGTCCGACCTTCTGCTGCAGATCGAATAGTAAGTACAATCTTAGATGTTACGAAAGAGTTACAAACACAGTTTGCAATCCTACATACCGCCTTTGAAATACAGCTGCGGAGACCGCTTTATGTTGGTTTTCATACAATGGTATGAGTGTTAGTCACTCAGAAAACAATGACGAATTACTGAAAGTAAATTTGCCAAGAAATCACAAACAGCCAAAATATACTGGGTGTTGACTACAATGTCCTGTAAAGCATATGCAACTAAGTTACTTCAAGCAACATCTGTATGCAAGTGAAGGAGCTCTTTCACACCATGAATGTATTGGGTACATGGCTATGGTGCTAGCCCATGTGTAACTAATTAACACTCAATGTGTGTGATGTGTTCAGTAGGATGTCATTGCTTTTACTTGCCAGGATATTTCCTGGTACTTATTGTAGGCTGAGTCAACCTCAGGTCAATTGTTTCTTAAATCCGCCTCGATGGGAACATGTGACCACTAAGATGTCAGACAAGCTCGCTGGCCAGTGCTGCGGCAGTTCCCTGTTTTTTTGGTAAAGTAAAGAAACTTACTTGTTATACAAGCGTTTAGCTGTATGTGGCAAATAGTGCTAGCCTCATACGTTTATAGATCAAACAACTCTCGGTTGGTCATGTGGTTAGTGCCTCACCGGCTGCCTTCACTTCCCAAGACATTTCCTGGAACCTATTTTAGGCTCTGCTGACCTGGGAGCCAATATACATTTTAAAATCTGCCCAAATATTGATTGAAACCCTGACCACTGGGCCAACAGGCAAGCGTCTAACAACTACGCTACCATAGCTCACCTGTTCTTTTTGTAGTCACACACAATTCTTCCGTTATTTGTTCCCTAACTTTGATTACACATTTTAGTTTATTGCTTTCCCTATTCTTACCATCAGTCTCTTTAATACAGTTTTTTCAACTTTGTCTACAGTACTTTGGTTTCCATCTTGGTAGTAGGAAGTGGTGATTCCACTGAGTGTTGTTCTACTCAGCGTTTACAGAAAGTATACATCTGTACATTGACAATTATTGTTCCTCAAAGGTATTATTCTATCCTCCGTGGTCAGCTCAGTGTAATAAGTAGATATTTGTGTGTGCAAAACAATGCTATCAAGTGACTTCCAGCAGCTGACAGTAGTCCTGCAAGTCCAATGATAGTAGACACTTTGCGCTTACAAGCACCAAGACAAACATGCCCAAGACAAACATGCCCCAGACAAACATGCCCCAGACAAACATGCCCCAGACACAAGCATGAAGTAAGTAAAGGACCTTAAAGCACATTGGGCATACGGTGTTAGACCCATATTTTTACAGACCAATCGGCATTCAGTGTGTGTTGTGTTCAATGTCACACCAGTTGCCTTTACTTCCCAAGACTTTTCTGATATCCATTTGAGGCTGTGTCAACCAGGGAACCCAGGCATGTTTTAACAATGTGCACCCAACATGTCAAGCTTGGGAGGGCAGAGGTGCTGATGTTGCAGGGTCATGGCTCATACTGACTAATATTTCTTTTCACCTCCACATGGGGCATCCTGGGATATCACTTTCCTGGCCAGGGAAGATTGTCTATGGATTTCACAGTGATTAGGCTTGTCAAGGACTCAAACTTTGCACTCTACCAGATGGCAGAAGAGTCATGCTATTCCCTTCAATTATGGCAGACAATAAAAATCCAATAGCTCGTAATCATGCTCAGAATGTTGCCTGCCCACCGAGAAGAAACCAAGTGATCAAGAGTGAGCAACGCAAATCCACAGTCTTCTAAAACATGGAAACAACAGAGCTGGTTTCTTAAAAGAAATCAAATTGTAATGAGTTTTGTTCTTCTCGTGATCCCTGGAAGTGATGATGATTAGCATCAACATGCAGCAGGTTTTTATTTGCACAATATCGCTTTCATCACTACCCAGTGAAAAAATTCTTGATCTTTGCCAGATTCCCTCCTCATGGATTTTCATGCACAAGGTATCTTCAAGATCCTGTGTTCACCTTCTTGCTGATCAATTCCTGACTCTTCTTTCATCACTGTTCTTTCTAAACTACTGTGATGTTTAATTAGCCAGAGTGTTTCATTGTCTGAGACATGTTTTTTTAGGAGCCAGTTTTCTTTGATGCTCAGATGGTGTATGATGTCAGTATTTTTCTTCTTACAACCCATGATATTCTAAGAGTATTTCTGTAATATTTTAGCATATTTGTGGCAATTATGTCTATGTATAATATAGAGCAATAGTCCCATTACTTTAAAGTTTAGCTATTATTTGCTATTCCATTAATTCTGTCAACATGTAAATTGTAAACACAAATGTCTTATTTGGCAGTGTGGTATTTGTCTTATCGTTGATATACGATCACTGATTATACATTTATTGCACTTATTGATACCCTTTAATTACCTGAGAGCAGTCCTGTAGGGGCAAATAGTTGAACAAGCTTGGAGACAAAACAGGAAAGTTATACCATAAATGGCAAAAGAACATGAAATGAACAGATATACACAGACTGAGGGTCACTATAAAGTTTGACAGAATAAGAAAATACTTGATTAAATCACTACCCCTATGCCGTTCAACCTCAAAGAGAAGTTATATTAGGGTCCATCCCTAGCTCAGATTAATAATCCTATGACTGAGTCAGCTGCAAATTGCTGCTGACCATGCTTTCGCCCACACAGGATATTAATTTGAAGGTGATTCTTGCCCATAGAGGGTAATACTGAAATAGCTGCTTATTTGTATTCCACAAGGAACAATAGAGGAAAATTACTTATACTGATAATAGCTGACACACATTATTTAAATACTGTTTGTCATATTTAGGAGCAGCAAATCTCACAAGATCTGACCAACAGCTATCATCGCTTGATGGAACACATACAGAAAATTATGCAGATGTTTTCACAATCAATGCAAACGGTAACTATTTACTACATATGTTAAATTTCTATCATAAATTATAGATGTACAATTACCTTCAGTTGACTGTATAATATGCAACCTTTAATCTCATTATAAACATTGATTCTTTGTATACACCCACACACAGACAAATTTGACTCAACTAATTGTAAAGGTTGCTTCATGTGAGTGTAAGATATGTACATTTTTATGGCATACAATGCTGCTTTGTTTAAAGAAAAGATTTATTTCAAAATATTGTAAAGTTATTTCATTTGATTGTGTAATTGTAACTTGTATTTTCATCATATCCATCCATCCATCATGTGCTATACCGGTAAGTGTTGACGGTCATGTTTTGCCGTTTCACTCGATCACCAGAGTCATGGATCAGCTCCGTGTTCCTGTCTCGACCATGCCACATGGCCAAGCCATCCAGGTATTTACTTCTCGGTCTTCCCTTTGGTCTCTTCCCTTCAATCTTGCCAGTTTGTCACCAAGTTCTCCAATTCATTTCTTCTCATAACTTGCCCAAAAAATTTTGACTGTCTACGTCTAATATCTGTAACCAGTTTACAATCTTCATTTATTTCTTGAAGGACTTGTTCATTGGTTTTTCTGTCCGTCCATGGTGTTCTTTGCAATTTCATCAGAAACCACATTTCCACAGCCATCAGATGTTTTTCAGCTTGTGTGTGCTCATTGTCCATGTTTCACATCCATACAAAAGTACAGGTTCTACGTGGCACTTCAACACTCTTTTTCTCATTTCAGTTTATATCTTTTTATTGTTAAGTATGTTTTTCATCTTGCAAAAGGCTACCTTCACAATGGCAGTTCTTGTATATTCATCATATACATTTTAAAAATACGATTTGATTAAGTTGATTGTAAAGAATTTGTTATTATTACCGAGGTTCTTCTTCTGCCCTTTGTCTCCTGTTGGAAAATAGACACTCAACCAAATCATAGCAATCTGTCCTTTCTTTTGTTGTCTCCTGCTATCTCCATGTCCAGACATATCCAAATTGTGCTCTTCCACCCGAAGCTGTTGTCACAATGTGGGATGTCGGGTATGGTGTGCACCGCCCAACATTCAGCGCTAACAGAAAGCAGGTAGTACCGCCTACTGTCATATGGTAGCTCAGTCATATCTGACTAAGACCTGACGCACTTAATTACTTATATGTTAATGTTTATTCATTTTTTTTTCTGTAGCTGAAATCATACAAAGCAGAAATATTCAATGGAACAAGATATACCATCATGATGGGAGCAAGTGATGTAATTGAAGAACTAAATGAAGCAAACGATTACATTTATGGTATGTAGACATTTCTAAAATATTACAGTTCAACATCCAAATAAATGGATAAATAGTTAAACAGGTGTATCATACATATATTAGATGGAAGATTCCTTGCAGAGATTAGAATAAGAATCACCATTCCAAATTTAGCCTTTTGCAAGATAAAAAACATTCTCATTAATAAAATCTGTCAAATGCAGTGAGAAAAATAGTATTAAAGTGCTATATAGAATGAGAAATATGGACAATCAGCAGACACGCTGAAAACCATCTAATGGCAGTGGAAATGTGGTTGCTAATGAAAATGCAAAGACTACAATGAATAGATGGAAAAACAAATGAGAAAGTACTGTAGGAAACAAATAAAATCATAAATTAATTAGAGAAATTAGAAATAGACAGTCAAGATTATTTGGCATGCAATGAAATGAGGAAAATTTACATTGATGAGAAAAGAGTTAGGGGAAGACAAAGAGGTAAATATGGGATTGGCTTGACCACAAGACGTAACAGGGTCAAGAACATAGACCTGATCCAAGATTCTGGTGACCATTTGAGATGGTGAACCATGTTCACCCACACATATTGACATGGCACATGATGTTGATGATAGAACAGTTGCAATGTTAATCATTATTATTGTTGTTGTTCTTATCGTGTATATGTAATATTACATTTGTAAGTATACTATATTTTATTACTATATTATTATTTTTACTATTATATTTTTCTAGCAGTTTTATATGAACATTTTGAATTATGTGTACGTATTACTTTTTTTGAGAGGAAAAAAAAATGACATAATTTTATATAATGTGAGTATCTATATATGTTAAATCAGTTGCATGTCCTTTCAGAGACGAAGCAATTAACACTAGCATTTTTTGGCTGTTTCTGATTAACTAGGCAATTTTTATGTTCAGTAATTTACCATTCTCAAGCTTCTACTCAGAATTATAATGAAAAGAAAAATAATAACAAGAAAGAAAATGGAAATTAGTGAAGAACAGTATGAATTTGTGAAAGGAAAAGGTATAAACAATGCAATGTACACATTGCGAATACTAATAGAAAGATCACCAGAGACACAGAAAGACATATATTTGTGTTTCATAGATTATACAAAGACATTTGATAAAGTAAAACATGATGAATTGATTAAAATGTTGGAAGATATTAACATTGATGTGAAAGATCTTAGAATAATAAAGAATATTTACTGGAATCAAGAAGCAGCAATTTAAAAGGGAAATAAAGAGGACAATTATGTAGGAACAAACGAAGCTCGGAGTACAATTGGGTTATGTTTTGTCACCAGATCTCATCTGTCTCTATAGTGAAGTAATAATATGAGAGATCAAAGGGAAGCCAGGAATACGAATCGGAGGTTATAATATAAACAATCAATCTATGCATGCAGATGGCACAGTATTGATGGCGGATAATGCAAAAGATCTAAAACAATAGTCTGACATTTTAGTAACAGAGCGTGCAAAGAAAGAACTCTCCTTTAATTTCAAGAAAACAATAACGATGGATATATCAAAGAAAAAGATAACACAAAAATGTTAAATGACAGTTGAAGGGAGAATGTTTAACCAAGTGGATAAATTTAAATATCCAAGGGCAATTATAACATCAGATGAAAGATGCACAGCAGAGATTAAGAATTGAAAAGGGCAAGCAAAAGCTGCATTTCAGGAAATGAAAAGTATCTTATGCAATAAGTCACTTTTATTGAATATAAGAGAGTGCTGAAATGCTATACAAAATCTGTTTTGCTGTATGGCAGTGAATCTTGGAATGCAAATGAACAAACTAGGAAGAACTTGGAAGCATCAAATGTGGTTCCTGAGACACATGCTGCGAATTCCTTAGACAACCAGAATAGCTAACATGGATTGCCTGAAAGAAGCTAATGAAACTAAAACGTTATATACAACTATAAGAAAAAAACAGAAAAGACCAGACCCTTGTATAGAAGGCATAGATGGCGCTGCTCACAGTTTGTTGCCAATATCACCATCATCTCAGCCAAACCTCGCTTGGCCTTCGTTATCACCTGGTCTTTGTGCTCAGTAAAAGCAAGGCTTCTTCTTCTGCCTTTTGAAATCATATCCTCAGGTATTTCATTGACTGTGTTCTCTCCACAATCTCTTAGCACATATTTACAGTTGGTGTTGGAGTGTTGACAATATGGTTATTCAAAGGAAACCATGTTACTGCTGCCTGACTATTGCACCATCTTCACCACACCAAGTGATTATGTCATTGAGCTCTATTTGTAGTTCCACCGCAACATTATCTCTTGGTGTATGTCAGTGAAGTGTGAAACACACCCACTATCCCTGAACAATAGTGCCAGCTCTATATATATATATATATATATATATATATATATATATATATATATATATATATATATATATATATATATATATATATATTGTTTATTCTCCTCTGCAGATGGTGTCACTTCTGCAACACAGTTCACAAGGGAAGTAATTCTGAAATACCATAACAGTCGACATGCCTCAAAAACTGGCAAACTTCAGGAAGCACCCGTAAATTTAACAGTATCGGAAGTTGACAAGAGAAACTTCCAACCAAATCTAGAACAAGCATATAGGGAACGAAATAAAGTCCAGACAGACATTGGAAAAATAAATGAAATGAAAATGTAAGTATAGTAAATATATATTTCATCTGCAATAGTTAGTTAGTTAGTTAGTTAGTTGACAGATCATCCTCGTTGCACATCGAACCATTCAGTCCATAAGTGTTCGGATCCCCTCCTCAGTAAATCCTGCAGCGTGTAGCAGCTAACGACCCCAGTTCTGTGTTGGTTTATCAATCTTCTTTGGCTTCCTGCGTAGTGTTCTTGTTTGGCCACCCCTCTTTTAATTTGCTGCTCTCGCAGTCTGGCCATTGTTGTAGATTCACAGTCATCACTTGGTTCTCGCAAAAGTCTCACTTCTCGTAGAGCATTCAGAATGTCAGCCTGGTCCATGGCGCGTCCGCCCTCCACAGTAGCCTCACCTGCAAGCTTGTCAGCCCGCTCATTTCTTTGTACTCCCGCATGCCCTGGCACGAAGATGAAACTAATCCTTGCCAGCCGAGACCACTTCAGAGGCAGCAACCATTCTCTTCGGATCGACCCCTCCTCTATCCTCTTGATCATGTTCATTGAGTCGCTAAGGAAACAAGCCCTAGTGAATGTCTGTGTCTCGAGCCATGTTATTGCTTTACTTACTGCCATGACTTCCATGGCCAGGCTACTTGTGGTTTCAGTGAAAACACAAGAGTCCTCCTTCACAATTCTCCCTCCGGCCCGAGCTGTAAAGGCCCATGAGCTTCTCACATGTCGGACGACCGACCCATCTGTGTAGATGACCGCGTCACCGTCTAGCGAATTCTCAAAAATCAACGCTTGTACTTCAGCCTCAACAGCAGCCGGATTTTCTTGTCTGCATTTCCTATCTAGTTGGATGCAAACTGAAAAGGATGTGCAGAAGTCTGTTGGCACTTGCTCCCACTCCTCGCCAGGTTCTAAGTCCTCAAGTGAACACACCTGTTGAAGAATGTCTTCGGCTTGACCCATCCACGACCGTCCTCTTTTTAACCTGCTGCCCTTCACCTTCCTAATTTCACTATGCAGTGGATGTTTGTGTGTTTGCGTTAATTCTGAGGTAGGCGCGTGCCCTGCAAACTTGTATTCTCTCTTCAATGGTTGGAAAATCAAGAAGGTAGCGCATCGCCCTGCATGCTGTATCTCTTGTACATCCAAGAATAATGCGCATAGCTTCATTCTGTATCCTTTCCATCCTTTCTATCTGCTTATGGCTGAGAGTCAGGATTGCCATTGCATACTCCAAAGCAGACATGACCAGCCCCTCGTACAGAAGACATAGATGGCGCTGCTCACAGTTTGCTGCCGCCATCACCCGCATCGCTGCCAAACCCCGCTTGGCCTTTGTTATCACCTGGTCTATGTCCACATTATAAGCAAGGCTTCGATCAAACCGTAGCCCCAGGTAATTCATTGCCTGCGTTCTTTCCACCGTCTCTGAACACAGCATTACAGTTGGTGTTGGATTGTTGACAATATGATTATTCAACGAGAACCAAGTCACTGTTGCCTTTGTTGGGTTGACCATTGCCCCAGCTTCATCACACCAAGTACTTATGCGATTGAGTTCGGTTTGTAGTTCCACAGCAACCTCCTCTCTATCCTTACCCTGACGATACACTAACACATCATCGGCATATGACAATGTCCTGCCAGGTCCAGTGATCTGCTCACTGGTGATTCTCACTGTGTAGGCGTTGAACAGTACCGGAGATAATGGTGATCCCTGTGGTAGGCCAGGATATATTGTTGTTGGTTCCGAAGTCCAACTGCCACATCTAAAAACTACTTTCCGTTGGAAGAGGGCTGCAGCGATCCAACTAAGGAGGAATGGACTTACGTTTAGTTCAAGAAGCTGAAACATTAAAAAATCCAGTGGTACTCTGTTGTATGCGTCCTCAAGATCAATTGCTGCAGCAACGGTTTCAGTGCCTGAGTGGAAACCTTCATAGACATCATGGGCAAAGACTGCTGCATTAGTCCAGGTTTCTCTTTTTGGATGGTACCCACCCAGGGTAGGTGGGAAAACACCTTGCCTCTCTAGTTGGCTTGATATTTTCCTGGCAATTACCTTCTCCAGCAGCTTGCCTATTGTATTCTGCATGGTTATAATTCGATATCCCTGAATTTTTTTGTGGTCTTTGTCAGGCTTTGGCAAGGGAATCAGATAGCTGTGTAACCATTCCTCCTTGATGCTAGCACCCCCCTATACTGTTGTTGTACATGTCTGCTAGTTTCTCTAGCTCATTGTCGGTACACCTATTTATGTCGTCGTATCTTATGCCATCAGGACCTGGAGCACTGTTTTTTGATCGTCGAAGCACAGCCTTGATTTCTTTCACTGTCACTGTGTCTTCATCCGAAGTGTTCTGGGCCTTGCATCTGTCTGAGGTGACCTCCTTGGCCAGATTTCGGCCTCCCATGTCTGTCTGGTTGCTCTGCTCAAGGTAGCGTTCAAAGAGGGCTTTGCCCTTGTCCTCGTCAGTCCTCTGCCAGATGAGGTCAGCACCTTGGAAGTCAGAAATGCTCTTATTCTTGACTACACCACTCATGCTTTTATGTAGTCGCCAGAACAATTTCAGTGACTTGTCTGTGCTTACTCTTTGACACACCTCTGCCCATCATCTGCAATGATTCTTAACAGATCCAAACATTTCCGATTTGTTTTTGTTTTATTCATGTCAATTACATTTTCCTCTGTATGTTTATTAACCACATACACACACACACACACATATATATATATATATATATGAGTTTACATACAGTTTTACATGCTATCTTTTAATTGATTCTAATATAATTGTTTTGGTTTAGTAGTGCTCACTATCCTTACGAGCCTTGTTGATTAAGATGGGTATCCATATCTCCATGCAAGCTATGCTGCCTAGACATTATCACGTTCTTCTTCTGCTGCTGCCTTTTATCTCCAAGTGGAGCCTAGAGCCTCTACCAACTCATGTCAAGCTTTTTGTAGTCTTGTTTATGATTGGTTGGATATGTCAGTTAAGTTGTTTATGGGGTTAGGAAACCAGTCTCATTCCAACAATCCTTAGTCGCCTTTTACAAAATGCATGATAGGTTACAGTGTTACTATTATTTACTTTCCTTATGGGCCCCAGTAACACACAGATACAATATTGTGATGCTTAACATTAACACTACCAGACCTGAGGCCCTAACCCTAACTGTCCCCTATACCTGGGCTCCTGAGCATTAAAGAGAAAAAGCCAACACGATGTAGAAAAATGTTAGTTACATGCAAACAAGTGGTTAGAATAAGATGTAACTTGGAGACATTGTAGAAAATAGGCCTACCTTTCATCTAGCGCTGATATTCCACCTTTGTGTGCTAATCCAGTCTGAATAAACCAAAGTATCGATCACCTGTTAGACTGTGAAAAGCCTAGACCTACTTCGCTTTCTTGTTGAAGTGCTTGGTTCATCAAATGCTCGTTTCATTGTGAATTTTCATAAATTTTTCGCGTTAATCCACACAAAGTCAATTCAAACCTATGGGGGCAGACATTTGCAATGGCTAAACATGAGTTTTGACCATGACTGGTTGGTTATTTTTAGTTTGTGACACATATTTATCACGTAATAGGCAAAATGCTGAAAATTAGGGACTGCGGTATAGCGGCAGATTCAGAAATTTCAGAAAATCGGTACACCGGTCTGGTAGGGTTAAGTTTGATAACCAACAACACATTTTATGTTTGAAATCTTTGGTTATCAAATAAAATTTAACCATTATATTCTTCAGGAAATGCCTGCAAGGAGAATCTCGTCTGAAGCAAGTTCGAGACTTATTCCACACCAACTATGATCGCTCTATTTTACAAGACTTGTATGGTTATTTAAACACCACCATTCATCAGATTAACAGAGGACTGAAGATGTCACCTCAGCTTAGAGAGCTCAGAAGAAGAAAAGTTAGACATTTTAATGTCCTTTAATATGAAACATTGTTTTATTTGTTGTTGAAATCAAAGAATGGTGGTAGGTGGCTGATGGGATAGGGTGTCTTCTTCAGGCACAGAAGGGACCAGGTGCTATTTCAACATTGGGCTGGGCATTTGTTCAAGAACCACTGGTATCTAAAGATATCACATGTCCTCTGATCTCTTGGGTAGTGAGATTGAATATATTCTCTGATACGACAACATATTTAAAGAAACCAGCCAAACAGAGATCGCAAGAATATCGCATGACGAGAACACAGAAGAAGAACCATCTGCATATCTAACCATTAGAGAACTCCTGTTTGCGGACGACCAAGCACTAATAGCAAAATCAGAAGCTGAATTACAAGACCACATGAATAGTCTAAACGAAATGTGCAGGGAACATAACATGAAAATTAGCACAAGCAAAACAGAGGTAATGACTATAACTAAAGAAGAATAATGGTAATGATAATTCATGCATGTTAAAAATCCCAAGCAGTTGGAAATTGTCAATAGTAGGCTGTAAGATTGCTTGGCAAAGTTGCTAAGAAAGAAAACCTACCCGTGGTTAGATAGAGCCTGTTACCACGGAAAGGACCTGGATAGCTAATCTTACACAAATACATGCCATGCTTGGATACACTGTTCCTTGAGGAGCATAACGATGCATGATTCACTCCCTTTGAAAGAGGAACAAAGAAGAAGAATTTCAAGAATGTCTAGAAATATGTGTTTCACTATGAGAAGTGCAAAGTGTACAAAAATGGTTTTTAACTATTTATTTTTGGTTTGGTGCTGAAATGTTGAATTCTCGTCCTTGACTTGAGAATGTAAATGATAAGTACCTCAGAAGTCGGAGTGACCTTGCCTGATGGTGAGGGACACAGGTAATAGGGAAATCCAATCCACATGCAAAAATCAGTCCAGTGCACTAGAAGTGGTAGCATATGTAAAGACTGCGCTTCTGTTCAAAGCAAGTGAACGCAAAAAATAAAATAAGAAAATTGTATTTTTAATTAAATGTTCATCATAAAATTCTTGTCCTAACGTTGCAGAAATTAGCAAATTTGGTATGAACCCTTGTTCTGATGAGATGATGTGTTTAAAAGCAATCATATAAGAAGTTTACATGTCTTACATTAATCTATTATATACTATACTGCCATATTTTCTTGGTCTTGAATGACTGTACTTAACAGTGTTAGAGAAGTAAATGAATAAATTTTAATAGATTTGGTTTTAAAATGTGATCATTTACCATTTCACAAAACTATATGTGACTTTATTTACAGTATTACCTGGATCATGTAAAAGGTGTATTAACAAGAGCCAAAAGTTTGTTGATAAACTCTACCAATGCATTTCAGAATGCTGTGGAACAGACTAAGGTATATACAGCCAATCCTTTGATTATACCTTTTTATGCATAAATTGATTTGTATTTCATTTCTGTGCCAATAATATTTGTTTTCCCAAACCTTGTATTTTTTCTAGAGTTAAGTACATCTGACATAGTCAGCATTACAAGCACAAAGTAATTTTATTTGTAAAGTAAAATTACTCTTGTGAGTAAATGACATTTCATTCTTTCAAAATGTTATCAGAGGTTTACAATTTAATAGGAACTGTTTTGAGAAGAAGTTATAGAAAGTAGGAGAATTCTGTAGAAGACAGAAACATAGGAGCAAAATTAGAGAGCTTCTTTGCTGTTAGCATTCAAGTGTTACATTGAGTGCATAATGTTGGTAGAAAGAGTGTGTTGTTGAACTGTGCTATTTGTTGTTACATGTTTGTTCTGAAATATTGATAAAATCCACCTGTTAATATGATGTAATACTAATCTTATTAGGAAAATGATGATACATTCAAGAACTGGCTACACAAACAGCAGAGCAAACATCGCGATATTCCTAGACGCTCAAGTCAAGGTTTGAATTCATACCATTTTGGGAAACGACAGCAATTAGTATCTCAAGCCAAAGAACATGCTCATGAACTTCAAAGGCAGTACAACAGATTGCACAGGTATCCAATGTTGACATCAACATTCCATTTCATTATTCCATTCCACCATTACCCCTGTCTCATTCAGCCTCAGAAGAGAAGTTATATTAGGGTCCATCGCCTGGCTCAGATTAATAATCCTGTGACTGAACCAGCCACAAATAGAATATTAATTTGAAGGTGATTGTTGTCCAAAGAGGGTAATGGTTTATTATTGACATCTATAGTTTTCTGCAATTCTCTATTGCATGTTTTGGTTTGCCTTAAGCTTATTTTCTTTTTCTGAATGTCATCTTCTTCTTTTCTTTGTTGTTGTTGTTGTTGTTGTTGTTGTTGTTGTTGTTGTTGTTGTTGTTGTTGTTGTTGTTGTTGTTGTTGTTGTTGTTGTTGTTGTTGTTGTTGTTGTTGTTGTTGTTGTTGTTGTTGTTGTTGTTGTTGTTGTTGTTGTTGTTGTTGTTGTTGTTGTTGTTGTTGTTGTTGTTGTTGTTGTTGTTGTTGTTGTTGTTGTTGTTGTTGTTGTTGTTGTTGTTGTTGTTGTTGTTGTTGTTGTTGTTGTTGTTGTTGTTGTTGTTGTTGTTGTTGTTGTTGTTGTTGTTGTTGTTGTTGTTGTTGTTGTTGTTGTTGTTGTTGTTGTTGTTGTTGTTGTTGTTGTTGTTGTTGTTGTTGTTGTTGTTGTTGTTGTTGTTGTTGTTGTTGTTGTTGTTGTTGTTGTTGTTGTTGTTGTTGTTGTTGTTGTTGTTGTTGTTGTTGTTGTTGTTGTTGTTGTTGTTGTTGTTGTTGTTGTTGCACTCACTCACATAAAACTCAAGCGTAGTCCATACACACTACTTCCAGTAGTGGTGGACAGAATTTTGCGTGTGGATTAGCTTTTCGTATTACCAGTGTCCATCACCACCCACTCCTACTTCAGAGGTACTTGTAATTTGCATCCCCAAGTCAAGAATGACAGATCAAGATTTTGGTCCAGCTGTCTGGTGTAGGGGGCTGAACCCCTTACCTCAGCATCAGCACAGCAGATGTTTAAGAACATGCATTCTTATCCATTCAGCTATGCTGACCTGTCATCTTCTTCTGTCTTCCATCTCCCAATAATGCATAGTCTCTCGAATAACCCATACCAAACATTTTGTAGATTGGTTCATAATTGCTGGATTTTGCTTTTAAGTTTTATATGTCATGAGGCAGCCAGTGCCATGCCAATCCTTGTTAGTCTCTTCTTGTGACATGCATGGTAGGTCACAGTGTTTGCTTCCCTTGTTAGTCTCTTCTTGTGACATGCATGGTAGGTCACAGTGTTTGCTTCCCTTGTTAGTCTCTTCTTATGACATGCATGGTAGGTCACAGTGTTTGCTTCCCTTGTTAGTCTCTTCTTGTGATATGCATGGTAGGTCACAGTGTTTGCTTCCCTTGTTAGTCTCTTCTTGTGACATGCATGGTAGGTCACAGTGTTTGCTTCCCTTGTTAGTCTCTTCTTATGACATGCATGGTAGGTCACAGTGTTTACTTCCCTTGTTAGTCTCTTCTTATGACATGCATGGTAGGTCACAGTGTTTGCTTCCCTTGTTAGTCTCTTCTTGTGACATGCATGGTAGGTTAAAGTGTTTGCTTCCCTTGTTAGTCTCTTCTTATGACATGCATGGTAGGTCACAGTGTTTGCTTCCCTTGTTAGTCTCTTCTTATGACATGCATGGTAGGTCACAGTGTTTGCTTCCCTTGTTAGTCTCTTCTTGTGACATGCATGGTAGGTTAAAGTGTTTGCTTCCCTTGTTAGTCTCTTCTTATGACATGCATGGTAGGTCACAGTGTTTGCTTCCCTTGTTAGTCTCTTCTTATGACATGCATGGTAGGTCACAGTGTTTGCTTCCCTTGTTAGTCTCTTCTTATGACATGCATGGTAGGTCACAGTGTTTGCTTCCCTTGTTAGTCTCTTCTAATGACATGCATGGTAGGTCACAGTGTTTGCTTCCCTTGTTAGTCTCTTCTTGTGACATGCATGGTAGGTCACAGTGTTTACTTCCCTTGTTAGTCTCTTCTTATGACATGCATGGTAGGTTAAAGTGTTTGCTTCCCTTGCGGGTCCCAGTGACACAAGAGCATGTCTGAATGTGGCATTTGTAAATTTGCTCTGTGATTTGTTTAAAAGTATGTCATATCCTTTATAATTTGGTTACATTGTGTCAGTTATTATTTCAGATAATGGATCTGTTTGTTTGCTTTTGTCTTTCATGTAATCATGATATTCTTAACATGCAAACTCCACACCTTCTTCATGGGGATTTGTAATGTGATACTTTACTTTGTGATTTTGTGTGTCTTGTATATTTTTGCTATCTCTATATCTCTCCATATACAGCTTTTCAAGCAAGTAACTTATGTTCTTCTTCATCAGTCACATGGTCTAGTGAAGGTATTGATGATAGTTATATTCCAATCCTCTGTTATTTGATGTTTTGATAAAGTTGATACTGTGTGTTGTTTAATACACAAAATAGTCACTTGTTAAAGTTTGCAGAACCATAATGATTAATCTACTTAGGCTAGTTTTGCGTAAGCAGTTTAAAATTACCATGGTAGACAATTGGCAGTACTGTGCAAACATGTGTATATTTCAGCTTGAAGGATTTATCTAGTTATTTTACTTTATGTTGTGTGAATTCTGCAGTATGTACCTGACGAGATGCAGCGAAATATGCCAGGCAATAAATTGTGTAATCTATTATTTGTGTCTTTGTTATTCAAGTTCATCTTATTGTTGCCCAGTGTTTAAGCTTTAAACATATATTTTTATCTGACTTCCTCTGCCTGTGATGCCTAATTTAATGTCTACCAACATAAAGCTAATTTATCTGTTCGCTTCTTATCTTGATATGCCCGAAAAATTTCACTTGTATTTCTTTATGGTTTTGATAATAAGTGAATCAGCAAAACAAAAAAAGATCAGCAGAAGGTCAATCACGTAACCTCACAGATGACCATCACAAAATTAAAGGAAGGGGGGAAAGTGCTGAATTGACAGATGAGTCAAAAGTGATCCATATAAATAAAATGAGTAAAAATGTAAGGAATGTAAAGCAATTAAAAACAATGGGGAACAATTTATACTAAGTGGGGATAGCTTTAACCAAATATGAAACAACAGGGAACAATTGGGAAATGCAACTTACAAAGTTAGGGGCAGCTTAAAAGTCAAGAGGGAGGTGGGGGAGGGGTCGGAAACTGAGGACATGGGTGCCATTGGACATCTTGAGGATGCAAACATGGGAAAACATCACTACATGCAAACATGGGGAGACATCACTACATGCAAACAGGGGGAAACATCACTGCATGCAAAACATGGGGAAACTCACTACATGCAAACATGTGGAAACATCACTATGTGCAAACATGGGGAAACATCACTGCATGCAAGCATGGGGAAACATCACTGCATGCAAACATGGGGAAACATCACTACATGCAAACATGGAGAAACATCACTACATGCAAACATGGGGAACCATCACTACATGCAAACATGGGGAAACATCACTACATGCAAACATGGGGAAACATCACTACATGCAAACATGGTGAAACATCACTACATGCAAACATGGGGAAACATCACTACGTGCAAACATGGGGAAACATCACTGCATGCAAACATGCGGAAACATCACTACATGCAAACATGGGGAAACATCACTACATGCAAACATGGGGAGACATCACTACATGCAAACATGGGGAGACATCACTACATGCAAACATGGGGGAAATATCACTGCATGCAAAACATGGGGAAACTCACTACATGCAAACATGGGGAAACATCACTGCATTCAAACATGGGGAAACATCACTACATGCAAACATGGGGAAACATCACTACATGCAAACATGGGGAAACATCACTATGTGCAAACATGGGGAAACATCACTGCATGCAAGCATGGGGAAACATCACTACATGCAAACATGGGGAAACATCACTGCATGAAAACATGGGGAAACATCACTACATGCAAACATGGGGAAAATCACTACATGCAAACATGGGGAACCATCACTACATGCAAACATGGGGAAACATCACTACATGCAAACATGGGGAAACATCACTACATGCAAACATGGTGAAACATCACTACATGCAAACATGGGGAAACATCACTACGTGCAAACATGGGGAAACATCACTGCATGCAAACATGCGGAAACATCACTACATGCAAACATGGGGAAACATCACTACATGCAAACATGGGGAGACATCACTACATGCAAACATGGGGAGACATCACTACATGCAAACATGGGGGAAATATCACTGCATGCAAAACATGGGGAAACTCACTACATGCAAACATGGGGAAACATCACTGCATTCAAACATGGGGAAACATCACTGCATGCAAACATGGGGAAACATCACTACGTGCAAACATGGGGAAACATCACTACATGCAAACATGGGGAAACATCACTATGTGCAAACATGGGGAAACATCACTACATGCAAACAATGGGAAAAAACATTGGAGTCATTGAAGTGATCTAGTAACTTCTGTAGCTCTCATGATCTCAGTGTTTGTTTTCTTCTATATGTTTGATATTCTCACCATTCTTCGCAAAAACTACATTACCTCTGCCTCCAGTCTCCCTTGATTTCATTACTCATTCATACAGAAGAACAGGTCACACATAACTTTCAGTAAGTGGATTATTTTGCTTCTCATGTTTCTGTATGTCATGGCTGCTATTGTGATTATTTTCCTTATATGTATGTCACATATTCCACTAGATGTCACTGTAAAGCCTACATATTCTAAGATATTGACTAGCTTCATCTTTCTTTTGCATTCACTCGCCTTGAACTCTAGACAACGATGTGAAGTCACTGGTGTCAAAGTCCTCTACTCTCAACATCTCTCCAAGGGCTTTGTTGACAGATGTCATGTGATTGCAATTTCTATGTAAATTTAAACTGGCCTTCATTGTGCTAGTCTATAGTTTTCACTTCTTGTTTCAGCATATTAAATAGCCCATTAAATGCGGCCAAGGCAGTTGTATCACAAACAGACAAGATTGCTGTCCAGTTTGAGTTTACACGCGTAACAACCAACTTGAAACTCTTACTGAAGGTTGGTAGATTTTTAATATTTGTAAGAAATAACAGCACAGAGATCTTCACACAGAATTCTACAGTACAGATAGAACAGTGGTTCTCAACCTTTTTTTGGCTCATGCCCCCCTTTACCATATGTTCAGAACGTCATCACCCCCCCCCCCCTCCTTTTCAAATTTCCTCCCTATAAATTCCCCCCCCCCCACCCTTACACAGTATACATAAAAATGGAAGCTAAATTTAATAACACATACTAGAACAAGTCTAGACATCTACATAAAACATGATGTGCGGGTCTACTTACGTTATAAAACGAACTTCATTAGGCAAGAAGTACAGAACCGTAAAATATAGAGGGAAAAACAATATCAAGTAACTGGTTCTTATATTAATGCGATCTTGAAATAATCTTAATTCCCCTCCTGGAAACCCTAAAATTCCCCCCTGGGGGAGAATTCCCCACCGGTTGAGAACCACTGAGATAGAAGATGTAGGAAATAAGCACAGAGATCTTCACACAGGAACTCTACAAGCAGAAGATGTAAGAAATACAACAGAGATCTTCACACACGAACTCTACAATATAATACAGCAAATTTTTACTGTGATTTCTTGGGAAGTTTACGTACAGTAGTTTTATTATGAAAAGCAATGCAAAGTGGTCTGCTGCCAAATCACCCGCAGCTGTTACAAACGCGTATGCAGGATTATGAAATGTGTCCATAGTCCTTTTCCACAGAGCTGACTGATATTTCTGTAATCTAATAAGGTTATAACAGTTGGGGATAGACGGTTAAGGAAGTGGCCAGGTTTGTATAGATGAATGTAACAATAATGGGTTTGTTGTTAACATGACTATGGCTGAGAGAGTTAATGCAAAATTTGCTCAAATATGAGTTAACATAGCAGTTGCTCTAGTATCACTTTACTTTTTTGTTATCACATCTCACATTTTTATCATAAAATGTGGACGACTTTTATCTGCACTTTCTAATAAACTTCTACAGATATCTTGGTGCCATGGTAGTGTAGTGGAAGCACTGGTAGCACAGTAGCTAGCATGCTTGCCTGTCCACCCGATGGTCATGGATTCAAGGTTGCAACAAGGCAGATTTTGTCCATTGATTTGATTGACCCAACCTAGAATGGGTATGCCAGGAAACGTCTTGGAAAGTAACGGTGGCGAGCGTGTTGTTGACCACATCACCTCTCAAGTGCCAGTTGGTCTGTAAACATATGGGGCTAGCACCATATGCCCAAAATGCCTCAAGGCATGTAAAAGAGTCCTTTCCCTTATTTACTCTATGGTAGTATACTGGTTACTTCAGTTTTCTTAAGCAGTATCAGGGTTCTCTTTTTCATTCCAGTATGGCTCTAGAAACCTTGGAGTTTGGTTTCATAGAAGAATTTCAAAACAATGTTTTCCCGTAGTGAATTTGAATAACGAAGACACAAACAATAGATTGATTTCTGCAGTATGTACCTGGCGAGATGCAGCGAAATATGCCAGGCAATAAATCGTGCAATCTATTGTGTGTGTCTTCGTTATTCATAGAAGAATGCTGAAATTTCATTGGACAGTCATTTTGAAAGAGGCTAAGCTGCAAAGACAACATATCACAAACATCATAAAGAGGCAGTCATCATGGTTGGCCACATTATGAAAATACAAAAACTGGAACATGTTTTGGAAACTGAAAAGATTTATGGAAGGAGAGATAGAGGAAGACAGTGAGAGAAAATTCTTGACAGTCATTGCACAGGAGGGAATCAATACATGAATTGATCCATGCTATTGCAGATCGCAATTTGTGAAGAAGCATGATCGTCCATGCCAGCTGGCAGGGCACTTGATGATGATGATAGTCCTGTATCAAACTCATCCTCATAAAATGAGTACTGGATAATTTCAGAATTTCTGTTCATTTTCTGGACACAAAAGGTGGTGAGAAGAGAGTTGGGCATCTCACTTCATAATGTTATAACTTACTGTCTGTACTTGAAAGCTTAACAATTCACACCACTATGCAATGGCTGCTGATTACCTGTCCATTGTAGTAACCAAACTGGCATGTACTGATGGTACATTTAATGAGATTATGATCTGAATTCTAAGTAACATGGTAAAGTGCTGTTTTTTCATGCCATTATAACATATAAGAGCTAGGTGCTTGGCCTATATTGTTTTAACAAACGGCACTGATTGGGTGATGTGTTAGGTATCATATCAGCCTCCTAACCTCCCTGAAATTATTCTTATGCCTAATTTATAAGGCTGGGTTAGTGCCAAAGCCATTAAATAGCTTACCTTAAGGAGGGTTTAAACTCTAGACTACTGGGCCAGTAGGTGAATATAGTATCCAGTATGGCACCATAAATGGGAAATTTGAATCCTCTGAATCACAGACTAGAGTGGTACATTGAAAGTGAAAACATCCTTGTGCCACAACAGGCTGGCTTAAGGCAGTGCTACTCTATGGAAGATCAGACAACCTACCTCTCTCAAGAAGTTGAGGATACATTCCAAGAGAGGAAGCTGGTACTTGCGGCATGGATAGATCCGAAGAAAGCCTTTGATAAAGTCTGAAAAGAAGGCCTGATGAAGAAACTGAGAAACTGTAAAGTCAATAGAAGAATGTACAAATGGGTGAAAGCATATTTGCACAACAGAAGAGCCCAAGTACAGATAGACGGCCTCAAGAGCAAGAAAGTACTATTGCGTCATGGTGTTCCCCAGGGTGGAGTCTTGTCTCTTACAGTTTTTCTAATCTTCATCAGTGATCTTGTTGCTAATCTACCGGATAGAATTAAAGCAGCAATGTACGCTTATGACCTGGTTTTGTGGAGCACAAATGAACATGCATCAGTGGCCACCATAACACTACAGAGAGCTGTAGATACATTTGTTGCATGGGCGGATAGATGGTGTGTCAGCATAAACACTGACAAATGTAGCACCACTCTATTTACCCTCTCTCTGAAACAAAAGGCAGGGATCATCCAGATAAATGGAACACCCCTAAGAGAAGATAAAGAACTAATATACCTTGGATTAACATTTGATGACAGGCTGACATGGAGAAAACACATCAACAAAGCAGTAGCAAAAGCCAGATGGAAAATAACCATCCTGAGAAAGCTAAGTGGCACCACATAGGGTGGCAGTGGGAAAATACTTAGCAAAGTTTATCAATAGAGCATACGACCACACCTGGAATATGGGTCAACTGCGTGGTATTCGGCATCAAAAACCACACTACAAGACCTGGACAAGGCGCAAAATCAAGATCCTAGAGTCATCACAGGAGGGATGAGATCAACCCTGATAGTAGCAATGGAGAAAATGGGGAGGACACAAGCACTGAGAGAGCACAGAAATACAAAACCACTAATACAAGCAGAAAAGTTCCTCAGCTTGCCAGGCCACCCTATGAAGAATCGATTTGAAAACTTAGCTATGGGGCGGTTAAAAAGAAGTAGTTTTATCCACCAGGCCAAACTACTCTGCAGAGAAACCACCGATCTGCCCCCATTTGTTATCCCCCTGTCAACTATTCCAGAGGAACTCCATGGAAAGATGAACATAGATTATCACTACAAATCCAGACAAAAATGAGAGGAATATTTGACAAGGAAGAACAGAACAGTGTACAGCACAGAACAGCCATTCTCATCTTCCTTGATGACGAATACCGACAGGACCTCTGGATCCGAGTCTACATAGATGGGTCAGCACAAAATGCTGCTCGAAATGGAGGAGCGGGGTGTATATAGAATACCCAAATAATACTAGGGACACGGCCAGAGTTCCAACAGGAAAGTACTGCCATAACTATGATGCTGAAATTGAGGCAATCAAGATTTTTTTTTTTTTTTTTTTTAGCATATCCTTTACAGGACTTAGCTGTCAACACCAGCATCTTTCAGCTGTATGTTGATCTCTTGGCAAGATTACGCTCAGTAGTTTGCCATTGCTTTCTGAGCGGCCGGCTCACATACCCCGCAAGGTACCGATGCGATTCGAACCACTGCTGATTTGAACCGTCATCACGTTACCTGACGAGAGTATACGAGATTACGGAGAAAAGTCATAACCTCTAAGCCACGAAGCCGGCTGGCAATCAAGATAGCCACAGAGAAATTACAAAATACCAGCAATGGTACACAACCTGTGGTGCTATTGACAGATGCAAAATCAGTCCTAGAGGTGCTCCTTTCTGGGACATTGCCAGTTCTAATGACACTACTTTCTGAATTTAGCAGTCAGCATAAGGTCATCATACAGTGAATACCATCCCACTGTGGAGTACCTGGGAATGACAGAGCTGATCGATTGACTAAGGAAGGAGCAAAAGAAGAACAGCCTGATGTGCCCATTACATACCACCAAAAGAAAAGAATGATCAAATCAGTCAGAAGGCCACCAAACCCTATTCAAGACAGCTACCACGTTATGGACAGACCAGAACAGGTCATTATTCTGCACCTCAGAACAGGACACAATAGATTACGCAACGACATGTATACAAAATTTAAGATTGGTGACTCAGCCATGTGCACATGTGTTTTGGCGTCGCAGACAGCAGAACACATACTCCAAACTACAACATATCCAGGCAAACCTTATGGCCTAGAGAGACAACAGTGGAAGATAAACTATATGGACCGCTGAGTGAACTAAAAAAGACTATTAGATTCATACAAGAGACAACATTGCAGTTATAAACATATTTCAGGCGAACGAGAAGAAGAAGAAGAAGAAGAAGAAGAAGAAGAAGAAGAAGAAGAAGAAGAAGAAGAAGAAGAAGAAGAAGAAGAAGAAGAAGAAGAAGAAGAAGAAGAATCCTCTGTTTTGTTCATAAGTTGTTTGTTTGGTTTACTTTTTCATCACAGGATATGTTGTCTTCCCTGGATGACCTTCGCATTCACATAGGAAGTAAAATAAATCTGACATGGACAAAAAGATGTAGGTCAGACATAGAGGGATCTGGAAAAATTGATACTGATGATGAAGATCTGTGTGAAGAAGAAGGAGGCAGTGGCTTGAAAACTTCAGACAGCGAGAAAGTGTTTGACTCAGATAATGATGACTTCACATTTATTGACGAACCTGTTGAAACTACAAGTTTTGCAGAACAGTCATTACGACAATTAGGAGTTGATCTTGCAGACTTTACATCCAAACTTTTGCACAGAAGTCACCAGATTTATGACAATGCTCAGACTTTGCAAGCACCTCTTGCAGGTAAATTTTTACTTTAAGTTGTGATGTTGTAATTACACTTTTCATAAATAAGTAATGAGAGTGAAGATAGTTTTGTCTAGTTTTGTTATTCTAGAAAGTTTTATCCACAAAAATATATTTACTTCATGCACATTGTTTTCAGCCACATACAAAGAATTAACCTTTTGTCATTTCAAACTTTCTATTATGAATTATGAATTATCTGTTCAATTTCTTTTACTATATTCTCTACTGTTTATCAGCGACACGCTAGGAAATTAAACCACTTCCACACAGTCTGCCTTAGGAAGTTACTGAAGATTAAATGGCAAGAGAAGATCCCAGACACTGAAGTCCTAGAAAGAGCGTCCATGCCCAGTATCCACACTCTACTAATGAAGAATCAGATTCGCTGGGCTGGTCACTTGACTCGCATGCCACATCACAGGCTCCCTAAATGAATTTTTTACAGCGAGTTGCGTTGTGGTAAACGCTCCCAAGGCGGCCAGAGGAAACGCTTTAAAGACACTCTGAAAATCTCACTGAATGCTTTTGGAATTAATCAAGACACCTGGGAGACTGCAGCCAGAGACCGAAATTTGTGGCGTACATCATTACGCAAGGGTACAGTCACTTGTGAGGCAACCAGGACTGCAAGAGCTGTGAAGAAAAGACAGAACAGAAAAACCATTGCAGAAAATCCTCCTCCAGAAACATCAAGCATTCTTTGTCCACATTGTCAAAGAACATTTCGAGCCAAAATAGGCCTTATTAGCCATCTTAGAACTCACGGCTCCATACTTTCAACCCCACTGGATGAAATGAATGGTCATCATCATTCTTGATGGACAAACAACAATATATTCTCTGTATACTTATGTCTTTTCAAGCTCTCTTCTTCATGAAAATATTAGTCACAATTCAGTGATTACATTGTTTATATGTGTATTGTTTTGGAAGGCTTTTTGGCAAAATGAAGTGACTTCTTGCATGTGACATTACCTCCTCCTCCTTCTTCTTCAGGTGTCTGTCAGTGATCAGTGGTTCATGATGACGATGATGATGATCATCATCATCTGTCACTTTTGCCATCAGGTGTCATGGGGAGGAATAGTTGATGTTCCAGCACCCAGTGGATGGCACAGGATAGTGTCATTCTGTGTGATTGTACAATGTCTTTTATGTCATCAATCCATTTTCTTCTCTATTGCTCTAGCGTCAGATATTCTACTGGTAACTGATGGTATTGCATTCTACCGAGATGACTAAACCATCTGATCTTGTGCCTTTCAATATATGTCACACAAGATGTTGATCCCACTGTCTATCTGATAATATCATTTCTTACTTTGTCTCAGAAAGTTAAGCTGACACCTTATCTCGCACAGGTTGAAAATAGAAGGGTCTTAAATATCGAAAGGATCGACTTCATTGCCCCGGGGTTTTGTCCCATATAGCTCGGCCTCTTTCTGTAGTTTGCCCGGCAGAAAGCATTGCATAAAGCATGAACTCTGTAGCTCCGGCAATGACCCCAATGACTCGTGAACCGAAAGACGTAGCCCGGAATAGAACCCACAACATTTGGGGTGTGAAGCAGACTAGCATGTTGATTTTGCGCAAGTGTGATTTAGATCATGTTAAGGGAGTCTGTGTTGAAGTGGTCAAGCCGTTTGACTCAGGCTTCGAAGGTTGTGGGTTCGATTCCGGGCCATGTCCTTTGGTTCATGAGTGAAATTTTTCAGAGACTCCTGGGGGTCATCACTAGAGCTACAGAGTTCGTGCATTGTGTGACGCTTTCCGCAGCGCGGAAAGCGACTGAGCCATATGGGATAAAATCCATTGCAATGAAGTCGACCCTGTCGACTTTTAAGCGACTATTTTAAAGACAATATGCTGTTTATTATCAGTCATTTTGAGGACAGGATTATTTAAGTGTTTCAGAATGGGTGATAGTTAATCACACTTGCATTTGACATATGATTTTAATTTCTCTATTTTGTCATGTTCTGTGATCATGCTTCCTAGATATTTAAATTCTTTAACTTGTTTTAGAGGTGTAATATTTATCAGCATACATAGTGGATCTGCTAACCTGCATTACTTTAGTTTTGGTTGTATTTATATTCATATTGTATCTACTGCATGTTGAATGCAGCTTATTAATATAATTTTGCAGCCCTCGTCACTGTAAAACATGCACTGATCGTCTACAAATAAAAGATCATTTATTGCGAGAGGATCTGTTGTTTCATCTAAAGTAAAGCGTTCAAAATTATTTGAATCAGTTCTGTCAATATTTCCTTCTTTGGATATTCTGTCTATGAAGATATTAAATAGCAGAGGGAAAGCACGCATCCTTGTCTCACTCCTGTATTGACTGTGAAAATATTTGATGGACCTTCTTGTGTTCTTACTGCACTTTGGCTTGAGTGGTACATGGCTATGATGTTTTCTGGTAATTGTCCTTGTTTCTCATAGTCTTCATTGATGGCCTATAATTTCTATCATCTGTCAAAAGCCTTTTCCTGATCTACATTGATGGTTCATAATTTATATATATCTATTCTGTCGAAAGCCTTTTCCTGATCTACAAACACAATATTCTGCTGGTCCAGATTAAGCATCTGAAGAAGAAGAAGAAGATACCTCAATAATATTTCAGAAGATTGAGTAGGATATTACTGGTATAAATACAATACAATATGTCTTAAGTTGTAAATTATGTAAAAGTCTATAGAGATAATAATAATGTTAACATCAAAATCTGAATCCTAATTCCAGAATTGTTCTATCCACAGGTTTACAGCAAAATCTAAGCAATATACAGTCATCAGTTTCATCTGTAGAAAGATCTACGGACACACAGAAAAATGTTATCCTCGACTTTCATGATAATTCCAGGCATGTGCAAGAAGTGAAACGAAAGATTGCAGATGTAAGTCTGAACGTAATAACATCCCTGTATTATAAAGGAGAGCTAAAGACAAGAGGATCAACTTCATTGCAACTGGTTTTGTCCCATATGGCTCAGTCTCTTTCCTCATAGCAGTCTGCCACAATCAACACACAGATGCCTTTCATAATGACATGGTAAAATAGCACATGAATTGATATATTCTGCCCATGCTATTGGCATGGAACTTGATGCTAATAATGCCGTTACATTGTCAAATGATAGAGGATTGAAGTCCATAGCTCCTATGATGTCTCTGGAAAAAAATTAGAAACCAAATGAAGGAGTTCAAAAATAAACCCATATATTTGGAGCTCAAGCAGCTTGACCACCTCACCACAGAAACTCCTGATAATGATTGAGCAATAATTGTATTATTTATTTTACTTCTCAGTTCAGTTTATTAAGTCATATTCATCTTAAGTATTATTCATTTATTCACTTCTTATGATATATAACTCTGCAGTATGCGGCTGATGAGATGCTTTTTTTTTCAACAGAAAAAGTAAACAAAACCTGTCATTAACTTGTCTCCTTTTCATTCAATTTCAATTTAAAATTTCAAATAATTTTAACAAAACAAAATTATAAATCTTCCTGTTATCTAGATTTCACAGAAAATTGCTGCTGTCAGAAAACTTAACTTAGAAGATGCTGTAAACAAGGCAAAGCGAGCTGTTGAAAAGTCCAGACAACCTTCTCGGGCAGACAAAACGCAATCCCTGGAGGCGACACTTTCTAATACAAAGATAATTGATGAGGACAGAGGAGCTAAAACTGACAAGATGGATGACCAGTTTGATTATTCAGGATTATTCAAACAAGGTAACAACATTTTACAAACATGAGAGGAGTATATGTCATTTATTTACTAATGATTTGTTGGTATATTCTAAAAGTTCCCAATGTGACTAGTAGTGACCTCTGGGGGAAATGGAAAGATTTTAGGGTTGCAATGAAATTTTCAACTTGCCGCAGACTCAGTATCAATGCAGAGGTGTGATTTCATGAGGGGACTTAGGCATGTGACCTACAAGACAAGAAGGCGGCAGTCCAGAAGAGTTTAGTAATCAATGCCCTGGTAATTATTGAGAATTATACAGGCAAAAAGGTAGCATGCTTGCCTGCCAGCCTGATGTTCAAATTCCCATAAAGGCAGGGATTTTGACCTGGGCTCCCAGGTCAATAAGTATAAAATGGATACCAGAAAATGTCCGGGGAGGTAAAGGCAATCTGTCTGGTATATACCAAATCACCCATCGAGTGTCTGTTGGTTTATAAAAAATATGGAACTAGCACCTATACACACACCCTTAAAGTGTGAAAGGTTCCTTTACTTCTATACATGCACTAGTTTAAAAATCTGGCCAAATATGGTGTAGTGGTTAGTATGCTCATTAAGTTTAATCCTCAGTAGTGATAGTAATGGATTTTTTTTGGGGTATCAATACAGTTCTAATGTTGACCCAGCCTGCATAATTAGAGCTGATAATTGGAACTGGATAATTAGAGCTGCATAACTAGAGATGCTTAAATGGAGATGCTAAATTTTCATAACTTTTTGACAAGTACAGTTCTATGGTTGACCTAGCCCGTACAACTGGAGATAAATAATTTTCTACCAATTGTCTGGGAATTTATTGGCAAGGATGGTCATCCCATCTTATTGGTCATCCCTGGTGAGGATGTTTATCCCATCTCATTGGCCATACTATCACATTGGTCATCCCATCTCATTGGTCAATCTATCTTATTGATTATCCCATCTCATTGGTCATCCTATCTCAATCTCATAGGTCACCCCATCTCAATGGTCATCCTATCTCATTGGTCATTCTATCTTATTGGTCATCCCTGGTGAGAATGTTCATCCCTTCTCATTGGTCATCCCATCTCATTACGCAGTGACTAAAAATATATACATTTACTATAGAATTAATTTTAATTGTGATATTGCATGTAATACTAATGAATAAAATGCCAAAGTGATATTCTGAAAATAATCTCATTATATTGTTACTTATATTTTTAAGATAATTGTCTCAAATCTCCACAGGAATTTATGAATAGTAATTGCTTTCAGTTATTGCAGTTTTTTTATATATTGCAATATTCAACAAATTTAAAAGAATAAAAAGTCAAAATATGTACATTTATAAAATTATTCTTTAGGTCAGGAAATTGTATCGAGCTATGCTGACCTAACTTTACTACAGTCATTGGCTATAGAAAGCTGTGGAAAGATTGGTAATCGTTTCACTTACATTAAAAGGAATATGTCCTTGCTGCGACAAAAGGTGGAAAAGGCAAGAGAGATACTCACTACATTGAAGGTACTCTGTTTTATAATTAGACATATACATTATGAAATTTGCTGCATAATTATTTTTCCAGTAGATAAACTGCAGCTGCTTTTTCAATTGTTGAAATTTGTTGAATTTATTTGCTGGTCAGGACACTAAATAAATCGTCAATCATAACTATTTTTCAAAGTCAAGAAACTGTGAGTGTTATTGTTACATGAGGTAGTCTTCTTTTCTGTAAATACCATATCAGTGGGTGTGTGTTTCCACATCTTTCACTGTGTAGTACTGTTTAACAGTTTGGTTGTTGATATATTGTCATGCCTTAATGCTGCACTAAATTTTACTTTTGCAGCCATCTTTCATCTTATTACCTCTAGGCATTTGACAGCTGCATACAACAATTCCTATATAGAGGATTTCTATGAAAGAAATATTGTTGATGAAAAAAAAAAATTAAGTTGCATGTCCTTCACAGGACGTACCAGTCAACCCCAGCATTTTCGCTGTTCGTGATTCCTGGGCAAATTTTATGTTCAGTAGTTTGCCATTGCTTTCTAAACGACCAGCTACTATACCTTTTTCGAAAAAAACAAGCACCACTGTGTTTCGAACCCGGGTATACGGGCTCACAAACCACTTTCGCAAGCCCTTAGCCACAGAGACCGGCTCCGTGGCTAAAGGCTTGCAAACGAGGTTCGTGAGCCGGGTACCAGGCGTTTGAAGCTCAGCTGTGACCGATTTGTGCAGCAGACCATGTCGCGTTGTGTTATAACGTGCTGGTATGGGAGCCAGTCGTTCAGAAAGCAATGGCAAACTACTGAACGTAACACTTGCCTAGTACATCAACAGCAGCTGAAAAATGCTGGTGTTGACTGCAACGTATCTGTCAGAGTCCTAACTATCTTCTCCTTCTAGCTCACTGGACTTGGACAGGCAAATTACAACGTCCACGAAACATATACTAATAACTGCAATCGGAAACTCGCAGGAGCTGTCTCCTGAACAACCTTTTTATTACAGTATATTACAGTATAACATTATGTGCTCACTCCACCGTCACCTCGCGTACGATCAAGCAATCATTCTACACAGGCAGCCAAACGCTCGCTCACATCCACATGGGCGATATTTACACTGTCGCCCATATGACCATTCGCAATCACAGTCTCACATCATCTTGCACATATCACAGTTAGTACATTCCTCGAATATCAATACACAACGTTCATCTCATCTATCCGTCACAACACTATCGTTCGATCGTTCTATCTCTCGCTATTCTTCACACGTCCGTCTCTCTCCGCTGTCTCACACCCACTGACTCCGTCCTCCTTGACCTTCCCACATCACGTGGGTCTGTCCACGGCTTCTTGCCTGACCGTTCCTTAGCCAAGCCATGATGTCTCCTACTGCCCTTGACCTCAGCTAGTGCTTACACTGACTCTTGCTTACATACAGGCAATTACACTATTGCTTACATACAAGACCCTGACAGTCCCGTAAGGGATACGCAACATTTTAAGTAAGACAAAAAAAGCTTAAGTTTGGTTGTTTTGTCACTCCTCATCAAATGGTCTCAACAACCATATAAATAAATGAGGTGATCAACAAATGGTTGATGCTTTGTCTTGATGTTTGACCCCAAAAATGTGCTGTGACAATATTTTAAATATATAGGGTACAAGATGGAAAATATACTCTCCAACAAAAAGCTGATCTACGTACAAAGTGTTGTGAGACTTTACAAACACTGTGTATAAATTCACACAAATTGTATTGTTTTCAGATGCAAATGTTTTTATTTTGATCTCTATTCACAGCTGTCAGTTTCAAAGTCAGGTGGTGGCTATGTATCTATGTCCATACCTGAAAGTCATGCAGAGATCACTGCTTCGTTAACCTCATCCATCAAAGCTTGTGTCAAGCCCAAAACTTTAGATGGGCCTCTCCTGTTTGTCAGAGGAAATAATTCAGTAAGTCTATATCTAATATTTTCTATCTTTTAAGTACAACTTATGATCGGCAGACATAGAAGTAAACAAAGAAGTAGAAATCAGAGGACATACTGGACAACAGAATAATTACAAGTGATAGTCACAATTAAACACACTTGATGAGAGGTCACATTTCATAAGAGAGTGACAAAGATACAGAGAATAAATCAAGCAAATGATAACCCAATTTACCTAGGTAAAACCTCTCTTCAAGAGAAAACCTAAAAATGCACGAAAAAGAGAATAACAGGCAGAGTCAAACTATATTGGAAGGTCATAGAGAGAGCTGCAGGAGATAGCAAATAATAGAGTGGATTGGCATGAGCTGATTAAAGACTTAAGCTCCAGTGGAGGATAAAGGGCTGAAGAAGATGATGGACAAAGTTGGGGAAACAGACAGAGATATTAAAATAAGAATACAAAAATTAAGAAGAACCTTCTAGACACAAGAAAATTTGTGGAAGTCAAAAGAAATAAAACCTAGAACAAAGATTAGAGATTAAATCTAACATCAAATCAGTGAGAAAAACATGGAGAACGATGAAAGAATTATTAATGAACTACAAACATTCATTAATTGGTGCCTGCCCATAATGGAGGACTTACCTGGTATTGCAGAACTATCAATGTGGAGCTTATGGTACAAACTAAATAAATCTCAAGCTCAAGGTGTTGCAGGCTGAGTCATATCTACAAGTGGTTGCAGACGTGGAACACTCCCTGCATGAAGCCCAGGTAACAGTTGAGGGCCACAGGCTTATCAGAGGAATATCATGGATGACTCAGGCAGAGGACACATTCATAGAAATATGCATGCTTAAAGACATTAGGAGAGGAGGAGGGGGGGGGGGGGGGGGGGGGGGGGTCAGAATGCCAGTGGAAAAGTCAGACCTGTGCAGGGTCATAATAACATTGGATTGGAAATGATGGGATTGGCCAGCAGACTGCACTGAATGGCAGGTGCACCATTTTATCCAGGACAATTCACGACCAGGTAATGTAATCACCTACATGGATGGCTCTGTGCTAAGAGGTAAAAGAAGTGCCTGGAGGATCATGATGAAAGTTGGTGGACATAGTATGGTGCATTAGAGCCTGGCATTTGATACACCACCTACTCTGAGAATGGAGGTAAAAGCAGTTACAGCAGCATTCTGCTGGCTGGAAGACAAACAGAACATGCATGTTGTAATTGTAATGGACTCACAAAGTATGATGAGAAGGTAAAGATGGACATGCTTTATTCAGAGTGGCAGGCTTCCATTCAACAATCAAAAATAGAAAGATTCTGTTGGATTTTTCCCCCAGGACATGCTGGTGTGATGGGAAATGAGCAGGCGACCTGATTGGCTGGGTCTGTGCCCTTAGTGATTTATTGATGCATGATAAAGCAAATGTGGTTATGGCCCTTTGGAATTATGTGCATATTACAGAAGAACAGGTAGATATCACAACTTGGAGAGAAAGGTGCTGCAGGGAGTGACAAGAGGATCTGGTCGACACTCAAATTCTGAGGACAGGCCAGACGAACATATAATCAGACTGCTACTGGTCCCATTAGATTAGGACTCTTCGCTGGCTGTTGCAGATGAGGACGAAGCAAATATATTGGAATGTCCCAATTGCTGTGATGTCGGTTCTTGTCTCAACTCAACTCAACTCAACTCAACTCAACTCAACTCAACTCAACTCAACTCAACTCAACTCAACTCAACTCAACTAAATCAATCCTAGTAAAACAAGAGGTGAGGAAAAGATGCTGGCACCAGATAGAACACACATTAAGAAAACCCATTCATAGAATAACTAGAAAGTTTCTTCTCTGGAACCCACAAGGAAAGAAATTCGAGAAGACCTAAACACATAATATGGGAAGGACATGGATGGAGCTGCAGGAGACAGCAAAGGTTTGTAGAGCTAGGCGGGAGTTGGCTGAGGGCCTGTTCTCCTCTGGGATAAAAGGTAACAGAAGAGGAAGATGGGTACAGTATCCATTGAAGTACACTCATTCCCTCAGCGAGACTCGGACATTATTTAGTGGTATATTCAAAGCCCATGGCTTTCAATTTTTATATTATCTAGCATGCCCTCTAATTCTTTAATTTACTTCAGAAGTGCCCATTGATACCTGTAAATGTATTTCTAATATATTATCTGTGTGTTTACTATGTAAACCTATATTTACCTTATTAATGTCTAAGTAACAACTGTGATATCATTCGTAAGTGTTGTATTTCATGTCAGTGTTCATTTTAGATATTTCCTTTCCACTTTGAATTTTAGCAGGAGGTGTATATCATCATAGCATATTTGAAGAATATACCAGAATGGTTTTTTGTCTATTTTGTCAAGGTGTGAAATGTCACATAACAAAATTTAATAATAATAACAATGAAATTGTATATACATTTGCATGTTTATTTGTTTACATTTTCTACAGGCGTCCTATGGCATTGCGCTTAACAGAGGAAATATTGCAGTGACAGCTTATGATAAGGAAAATAATGACCTTAAAACTTTGGCATTAGATGAACTGTCAATTACAGAAGAATGGTACACCTTGGAGATTCAGCGGTAGGTTACAAGAAACAGATGAAACTGGATTATTCATGTTATGTTTGCATTCTAGTGTGTATATGAGGAATTCTATGTTTAGGTGTATAGAAGAAATGTTTTGGTGAAATATCATGTATAGGAGAAAAAGATAGATGAAAATGTCTAGGAGAAATTCTTTGTACTGAAGAAATATCTAGCAGAAATTCCATGTTTAGGAGAAATTCTTGTTTTTTAAGAAGAAATATATAGGAGCAATTCTATTTTTAAAAGTATAGGGAAACTGTCCTGCAAAAATTATTTGTATAAAAGTATAGAAGAATTTCTAGGAAAATATGTATCAGAGAAACAACTCAGAGAAATTCTCTAGTTTACTTTGTCAGTGACTAAACTAAACTGAATAGAAAGGAAATACCCTGAAAACATTGTTAACATTTATTTTATTCACTATGACTTCAAAGATTATAATGTGTGTACATTTAAGTAAAACTTTTGTTTAATTTTTCAGACACAGCATCTGAATCTGTTCAATTTATTTTCTACTCTTGATTCTGCTTTTTATTGTAATTTTGTTGCAGCAAAAATAATCTTTTAATAATAACTGAGAAATGTTTATCTGAAGGGAAATTATCCCAGACTCATATTTTTTTTTAAACAAAAAGTACTCAATGGATTGTGGTGAGAATCATGTTGGTCATTTAATGTCCCAGCAAATTTTCTGATATCCATTTTATGAGACTGGTTTGAGCATGGAGTCATGTGATCATGAAACAACTCTGCCCTGAAGAAACCTTGACTCTAGTACCATTGGGCTAACAGGCAAGGCTCTAACACACACACTACCTTGCTTTTAAATAATAAGCTGTGCTAAATGATTGGATACATTTACCATGACAGATATTAATTAATTCAAGTTATTTCTAAAATGTACTGAGAACATATAATGAGATCTACTGAAAATATGTCAGGGATCCTGGTTGACTGACATAATATAAATAACTTAGATTATGCTTATTACATCATCTTGATAGCAACAAGTTAGAAGGAACTACAGAATATGATAGATACAGTGGTTGTAGAAAGTGAATAAAATGGGCTTTAGCTTGAATAATAGAAAGACAGAAGTCATGGTAATATCAAAGAAACAGATTGTGCCTAATTGTGCAATTAAAGTCATCATCATCATCTTCTTCCACTTTTGCCGTCAAGCATCGTGAGGAGGAATAATTGGCATTCCAGCAAATGATGGGTGGCACTGGATAGTGTCATTCCGTGTGATTGTACAATGTCATTGATGTTATCAATCCATTTTCTTCTCAGGCGTCCTCTTTCTCTCAACACAGATAATCTTTGATGTAGGGCTAGTGCTGGTAGTTGATTGTGTCGCATTCTAACGAGATGGCCAAACCATTTGATCTTCTGTTTTTCGATAAATGTGGTACAAAGTGTTGATTCCACTGTCTGTCTGATAACATTTCTTATTCAGTCTCGGATTGTGAAGTTTTCAGCTCTCCTCAGGTATCTCATCTCACAGGTGTTGATTTTGCATAAGTGTGATTTGGATAATGTCCAAGTTTGAGACTTGTAGCATTGGGATGGTGAGAATGATGGGGGCGCTTTGTCTCGAGGTATGGTATCTGCCTCGAGTGCTGGAGGTCCCGGGTTCAAACCCCGGCGGTGACCAGGATTGTTTCATGTGGACTTCTAGTAATAAAATTTCCCCTGTTCTCTGGGTAGTGAGATCGAACGCCCGCGTGTATTGTTGCGCACGTAAAAAGTCCCTTGGCAGTTGGAAATCGAAAAAGAGTAGCCTAACGGTGCTGCCCGGGCAAAATTTCGAGTTAAAAATCTACCCAAAGTATTTCAGGATCCTCGCCGGCGCTACAGAGTTCGTGCACTGAGCTGAGTTTCTCCATACTCAGGTTTGCGTTAGGAGGAGAACGGAGCACTTATGGGTTGCACCCATGCGCCGTGATGTTGATCCATCGACTAAACGACTAAACGATAAATGGTGAGAATGTGCTGTTTATTATCTGTCATTTTGTTGACATAGGTATATTTGGATGTTTTCTCCTGACCTGGTACAAAGTACCATCTACAGGAAGAGTGTTGCAGAGTTCTCCTTCCCCTTTCCAAGCTCAGCAACCAACAGTCACAGGTTTAGGTATTTAATTGTCAACAGCTTCCAACCAAATGCCCAGAGTTTATAACAAATGGTATCAAATGGATTAACGTAACAGATGAATGAAGATGTTGGGAAATATATATAATTTATAGTTGAAAGTTAGTTGCATGTCCTTTTTAGGAAATCACAATCAACCCCAGAATCTTTTTTACTAAGCCACAGATGTTGACATCGTTTATAGAGTAACCAATATATGTACAGTGTGTTGTTCTCTACAAAAAGAGTTCAGAATAGAATTCCTTGGAATAGAAAATAAAAGTAACAACTGCCTGGATCAAAAAGAAAACTTCTGAAGTTATGAGGTCAGATAATTTATGCACTTATTACTCTTTCTAAGCACTGGTGAAACACTTTCTGTGATGGCCGTCTCACAAACAGGGGAGACGCAGACAAAGAGGGAAATGATTGATGGTCTTGAATTGATTCAGCCATCACCACTCACTGCATATCTTGGAGGCATGCCTGAAAGTGTAGGAGTAAGTTGTTTGTGGCAGTTCATGGAGGAATCTGTAAATATAGCAATGTTTGATGAGTTTGTTTGTTTTTTTGCCTTCTTCATGTCTAAATAACATGTAGATATCAATATGAAATTTGAAACATATCAGAACAAAATCAGAAAAATGAAAACACAGTACATCTCATTTCATTATTTCTATTGTGTAGTTTACTTTTTACTGCATAAGCTAGCATTGCCTTTACATATGTAATGGAAGAGTTCACAAAGATTTTGTTTACAAGTAGATGGGGACATCTGGTACAGTGGAAATGAGCTTCTAATTTAAGGTTTTTATATTTCTAATAATTTTGATCCATTCATTGTTGGTGGAAATCAAATTATAAAACTTAAATATGCAAATGAATTGTTGCTTTTTATCTTAAATGTTACAGAAAAGTTCTTATAATATCATGAACCAAGAGAATGAAAACTACTGATATAACTACATTTTAAAATATCAAGAAAGTAATTAAGCTGAGGTCCTGGAGTTATATGTTTCCAAGGGCACACAAATGGAACTGAATCCTCAAGTGTTTACTGAGTAACTCATGTTTTTACAACTTTACTTTGTTTCATGCCTTGTTAGCAGACTGGGGACAGTTAAATGCTAGGGAAAGCAAACATGAAAAATGTTTGTTGAATTTGATGTCATAAGCCACAGCCATAATCCCAAAGAAATCAGGAGCCTTTGAATGTGATCAACATCAAACAATTAGTTAAATGAAGATTTTCATCACGAAGATTTTGCTAAGAATTAGCATGCAAAGAGTTAGGAAGAAAATACAACCTGAAATAGGAGAAGAACATTGTGGGTTTGTAGAAGGCAAGGGTACAGTAAATGCTGTGTTTATGCTGCGATCAGTTATTAGCAGACCTTGTTAGCAGACTGGGGACAGTTAAATGCTAGGGAAAGCAAACATGAAAAATGTTTGTTGAATTTGATGTCATAAGGCACAGCCATAATCCCAAAGAAATCAGGAGCCTTCGAATGTGATCAATATCGAACAATTAGTATAATGAGTCACATCACGAAGATTTTGCTAAGAATTATCATGCAAAGAGTTAGGAAGAAAATACAACCTGAAATCGAAGAAGAACAATGTGGGTTTGTAGAAGGCAATGGTACAGTAAATGCTGTGTGTATGCTGCGATCAGTTATTGAACGTTCTATAGAAGTAAACAAAGATCTACACCTTTGCTTTATTGACTACACAAAGGCTTTCGATAAAGTGAGATATGTCGATATGATAAGGGTGCTTGAAGATTTACAAATTTATGGAAAAGACCTTAGACTTGTAAAAAACATATATTGGTAACAACAAGCTGCCATAAGAATTGATAATGAAGTAGGTCAATATCAACCTATTAAGAGAGGTGTGAGACAAGGATGTGTAATGTCTCCAGATCTTTTTTCCCTGTACAGTGAAAATATTTTCCGAAATATAGAAGATATGGAAGGAATCAACATTGGGGAGATGATGCATCAATAACATTAGATATGTAGATGATACAATCTTGATTGCAGATAATGAACAGGACCTGCAACATTTAGTAGATGCGGTTGTTGCACACAGTGAACAACTAGGGTTAGAACTGAATTGTAAGAAGACACAGATTATGGTCGTCACAGGGAAGAAGGAAATATAACAATGTAATACAAAAGTAAATGGGCATATTCTTAAACAAGTTTAGTTTAGTTAGACAGTCATAATATAGATGGGAGATACCTTGAAGAAATTAGAACAAGAATTGCCATTGCGAGGGTAGCATTTTGCAAGATGAAAAACATACTGACCAATAAAAAGATATCAATTGAAACGAGAAAAATAGTGTTGAAGTGCTTCATAGAACCTGTACTTTTGTATGGATGTGAAGCTTGGACAATGAGCAGACAAGCTGAAAAACATCTGATGGCTGTGGAAATGTGGTTCCTGAGGAAAATGCAAAGAATACCATGGACAGACAGAAAAACCAATGAACAAGTCCTGCAAGAAACAAATGAAGATCGTAAACTGATTAGAGACATTAGACGTAGACAGTCAAAACTGTTTGGGCAAGTTATGAGAAGAAATGAATTGGAGAACTTGGTGACAACTGGCAAGATCAAAGGGAAGAGACCAAGGGGAAGACCGAGAAGTAAATACCTGGATGGCTTGTCCACATGGCATGGTCGAGACAGAAACATGAACCTGATCCATTTTGGTGATCGAGTGAGATGGCAAAGCATGACCGCCCACAGTTTTCGTCATGGCATGAATGGATAAAATTTGATGTTAACCAACAGAGTTTAAAAAGTCAGAGGACCTACTTCATTGTACCGAGCACTTTATGGCTTGGTCTCTTTCCTCAGTGCAGCCTGCTGAATGTATCGCACAAAGCATGAACTTTATAGCTCCAGTGACAACCCACAGTAGTTTCTGAGAAAATTGCACTCGTGAACCAAACGACACAGGCCAAAATCAAACCCACAACCTTCATATTGCGAGGCAAGCAGCATAACCACTTTTTCACCGACTCTCCCAAACCAAAGGCTTGATGAAACAATGCAATGTAACTTGCTTTATGATGGTGGTTATGGCAATAATTACTTTGAATAGAGTGGGTAAAGTAGCACATGTCTGTGATTGAAAGAGTTTACTAACGTTTACAGACTGAACTTGTTTTATAGCTTACTTGATCATTAAATTCACCATGATCCCTATGTTATATTCAGGTTATCAGTGGATCATGGGAAGGATGTGTTGGTAATCTAATGGTAAATGAAAGGGCATTGACACTGTTCAGCTCAGACAGTAAAGGCTTTCAACCCAGTTTATGCACAGATCACTGGTATGTTGATAATAATGTTTAAAACCAGTTCTTGTGATCTAATGTAACAACAATCTTTTGCTGTGCTGTCATTCTCAAGTGCTAAATTTAACAACCAGTTTATTGCTGTGATTCACTCTTAAGTGCTGTGTTTCATATAATAGAACATTTCAAAATTAACATGCAGATTAACAATGATTAACTGTCATTAAATTACATTGGAATTGAATGTTTAATTTAAGAATGCTGTTTTCCAGAAAAAATGAAAATAATATGCTGTTTTCAGTACCAGCTGACTATGAAATCGTAGTGCTGTTTCCATTATGTGCAGGTTGAAAATTATGTCCTATTCGATCACACACAACTCCCAAAATGTCCACGTATATCAAATGTTTCAGTGAAGGTCCTATTATGTTCATCAGGCATAAGAGACACAAAATATAACAAATGACACAGTTTGCAACTATTCAATTTGAGCCATGTTTATTTTCTGTTTATTTGTCATTCAACATTGACTTAATAATAACATTGATGGCATGCCCAAATGCTCTAGCTTCCTTAGAGGATGTCAGAGAGTATGCATACTTGTATTTCCAATGGCCAGTTTGTTATCTACACATCTACACCATCCCTCATCATGTTACATTTAGCTATTGTTAAACTGGATTCCTGATTCCATCAGTTGCAGCAGCATTTAGTCATTGATTTGTCTTTTCTTGTGCAGCAAGTGATCCTTTATAGTCTCCTTTTCTCAAATCCGTTGAGGTGGCGAAGGGGTTTCACAATCCCACCTGCCATATTTGAAACACAGCTGCAGGCAATTTGGAAGCAGATCGCCTTGCACTGGTTTTCATACAATGAGCTCTTTCATTCCCATGTGCATCAACATGGCCAGGTCAATAAAGCCACGTCAGATCCTACAAGCGTCATGATTCTGTGTGTGTCAATAATTCATGCTAAACATTTTTGGACTGTACCTTCTGGAGCATTGACTGAGAGTTATTTTTGATTACACCTTATTGAAAAGAGTCTCAGAAAGCCACCTCAGAGCTGCAGTAACTACCTCCACCTCCATTCTTATGCTGAATGGCAAGCTTTAATGTACCCTGCTCTGTTCTGCAATTATTTGACCCTTCTATCTAGCTGTAAAGCCCTATCTTAATTTCTCATCTTGCCACACTGATGCATTAGTATGTATTACATCATTAATCCCAGCAATATCCTCTATCTGCTTCCTTTACTTCCCCAAACATTTCCAGGTACCTAGTTTAGACTGGGTTGACCTGTAAACCCAGATCAGTTTTTTTTAAACTTCTTTGAAGTGGATTCAAACACATAACCACTAAGCTAGCAGGCCAACATTCCAGCCTGTTCACTACCATGGCAGCCATTTTATGCCCATATAAATTGTCATTGCCTTTTGTACATAACTTATGTAGTTATTAATAAACAATATTATTCAGGTTTCATATCATATGATTTAGTGGTAGAAGTAACGCATAAAGGATTCTATTAGTAATAATACATAAAGGATTCTATTATAAATAACACATAAAGGATTCTATTAGAAATAACACATAAAGGATTCTATTTGAAATAACACAAAGGTTTCTATTAGAAGTAACACATACAGAATTCTATTTATATATTATAATGTCATATGGGGAACATTGTATCAGGTCCATTTTTGTGACCAACGGCTACTTGAAGCGTAATATGGTCATATTATGAGGCTGATTTCCCCTGTGGCTAGGTAGCCTGTCACTTTATCTCACTAAAATCTCGTATGCATGATATTAGGCTGTTTGCATCTGGAGCTGGGTTACCCATCACTTTATCTCATTGGAAAAATCTGGTTTCTATGATATGAGACTATCTGCATCTGGAGCAAAGTAGTCACCAAAAAATTTGAATCGAGGACTATTTGATCAGCAGGAAAATCCACTAGCCATTATGATATCACAGCTGCCATGAGTCAGTTATGCTTCTTCAATATTTCCAGATGTGAATGATATATTTTTGCTTCAAGTATTTCAGATAAAAAAGTGCTCCCAATGGTGTTCACTGGAAATGGCTTTGTTCGATTTATTCCATCTGAGATGGAGAGAATCACTTCAATCACATTAAACTTTAAAACCAGACAGAAGATGGCCAGTTTGTTATCATTGATAAACAGACGCCAGGTAACAAAATAATTCTTGCCAAGTTTTTGTTATATATAAACACGCTATTATTGTTCTGCTGTTTTTCTGTTCAATTGGGTCACGAGGTAGGCGATCCCTTATCAAAGGAGAAGTAAGGTGCCTCCATCCCTCTGCTAGCCTATGGGACACCCTTTGATAAGGTGGAGTATTCGTTTATGCCCCGTCAACTTCATCCAGGGTAACATGAAATCATTGGAGCTGTTGGTGGATGGAGTTGTAGAGCAACTTCAGAGTTTAATGATGGAGTTGAATTTTATGAAGGTGAGCAGAGAATCTCTTTATAGAGACAATAGTTTATCACCAAAAATTATTGTCATTGCCAAGAAAGAAAGCAATAGCAAACTATCTTCTTTACAGATGCCTAGAAAATCATGTCTGAAAACAACAAGATAGAGATCTGGTTACTCCCATCAGAAGAAGATAGCAGAAGAAGACGCAAAGTGGACAGAAAGATATGATGCTGGATGGCCTAAGATGGTGGTATGGAAGAATATCATGAATAGAATTTATACACAAGACCAAAGACCGAGATCTGTGAAGATACGAGAACTTGTACATGAATGCCAACACCATTTGACAGGACACACAAAGATGGTCATGTGTGAAATCATATCACAACACACCCCTCTGGTAGTATCTGCAACAGGGATATATTAGTATTCTGTTCAAATATAATCTCTATCAGTGTGGCTAAAGATCTGGACAAAATGTGACTGATCCATTAAAGGAGTTTGTTATAGCAAACATATTTGCATCTCTGTGTCATCTTTATTTTTAAAACCCTTTTTCTTCTCTGTTGGGATCAGGTTAAGGAGAAACATCAATAATAAACTTTGGTGTTTGCTTTATACATGGTGATATTCACAGCCCCAAATAGCCCCGATGTGTAGTCAGGTTCTAAAATAAAGGGCAAAAAGCATATCAGTGTGAAAGACCAGGATGACTTTTATCAATTAAGTGAACTACGTGGTGCCAAAGTGCTGTTATAGCCAGGGGCACAGAGTTCAGGGTAAGCACTCAGCCTTGCAAAATACCCCCATGGCTTGTGCATTCATTGCTTCTGGCAGCAAAAGTCCAACTCCTGGCCTTCATGTGGTGGAACTGTTTTAACTAACAGGAGAAGGGACGATGGCGTGTGTCTGGCGTCATAAAACCAGACTTGTTATGTTCTTTTGTGTGGTAATCTTGTTATGCACTGCCATGTGGTAATATTGTTATCTGCTATCTTGTGATAATCTTGTTATTTGCTATTTTCTGGTAATCTTGTTACGTGCAATTTTATTTTGCACCTTTTGTGGTAAGCTTGTTTTCCGCAAAGTTGGGGTAATGTTGCTATGTGAAGTCTTGTGGTAATATTGTTATGGGGGTCTTGTGATAATTTTATTATGTGCTGTCTTGTGGTATCTTGCCATGTGCATTCTTGTGTTAATCTTCTTATTTTCTGTCTTGTGATAGTCAGCTTTTTCTCTGTCTTGTGGTAATCTTATTATTCTCTGTCTTGTGGTAATCTTATTATTCTCTGTCTTGTGGTAATCTTATTATTCTCTGTCTTGTATTAATCTTCTTATTCTCTGTCTTATGGTAATAAATTTCTCTGTCTGGTGGTAATCTTATTATTCTCTGTCTTGACGTAATCTTATTATTCTCTGTCTTGTCGTAATCTTATTATTCTCTGTCTTGTGGTAATCTTATTATTCTCTGTTTTGTGGTAACCTTATTATTCTCTGTCTTGTGGTAATCTTCTTATTCTCTGTCTTGTGATAATCTTATTCTCTGTCTCGTGGTAATCTTATTATTTTCTGTCTTGTATTAATCTTCTTATTCTCTGTCTTGTGGTAATATTATTATTCTCTGTCTTGTGGTAATCTTATTGTTCTTTGTCTTGTGGTGATTTTCTTATTCTCTGTCTCATGGTAATCTTATTATTCTCTGTCTTATGGTAATCTTATTATTATCTGTCTTTTATTAATCTTCTTATTCTCTGTCTTGTGGTAATCTTCTTATTCTCTGTCTTGTGGTAATCTTAATTGTTGCCTTGTGGTAATCTTTTTATGTGATTGAACAATCTGGCTTACTATTTTTTTCATGTAGTCTGACACTGATGAAGTCCCTTGTTACTTCCTGATATTGTTTGTTATCTTTTTGTCATGTGAATAAACATCACAAGATGACATCACATGATGATAAACAATGCAGGAAGAGAAAACCTTTCTTGAAATTTGGCACCTGTTACAGAATTCCTACCTCAGTGTTGTAATGGATAATGGTGCGGTGAAGATCGAGAGGTCAAGTCCTGGAGAAAATATTGTGCTGCTTAGTTTAACCAGTTCACTAAATGATGGTCAGTCTCACTTGTTGAAGGTAAGATTATTCTATGCATCAAAATGTCTTAATTTCAATTATGTATGAGAGAACTGAATAACAGAGCACTGTGTAAGGGAGAACTGTATAAGGGACGATTGTGTAAGAGACAGTATATAAGAGAGAAGTGTAGAAGAGAGAAATGTATAAGAAAAAACCCCTGTAATCATTATCATCATGTGCCATGCCAATAAGCATGGGCGGTCATGTTTCGCCATCTCTGATAATCAGCAGAGTTGTGTCAGCTCCGTGTTCTTGTCTCGACCATTCCACGTGGCTAAGCCATCAAATATTTACTTCTCTGCTTTCCCCTTGTTTTTTTTCCCCTCAATCTTGTCAGTTGTCACCAAGTTCTCTAATTTATTTCTTCTTATGTGTATAAAACAGTTTTACTGTCTACATCTAATTTCTCTAATCAGTTTACGGTTCTCAATGCTTCTTGTAGGACTTGCTTATTGGTTTAATAATAATAATAAATAAATAATTTGTCAAACATGTAAGAGAATTGTATAAGAGAGAACTGTATAAGAGAACTTATTAGAGAGAACTGTATTAGAGAGAACTTGAGTAGTGAGAATTGTATTAGAGAGAACTGTATTAGAGAGAACTGTATTAGGGAGAACTGTATTAGAGAGAACTGTATTAGAGAAAACTGTATTAGAGAGAACTTGAGTAGTCAGAACTGTATTAGAGAGAACTTGAGTAGTGAGAATTGTATTAGAGAGAACTGTATTAGAGAGAACTGTATTAGGGAGAACTGTATTAGAGAGAACTGTATTAGAAAGAACTGTATTAGAGAAAACTGTATTAGAGAAAACTGTATTAGAGAGAACTTGAGTAGTGAGAACTGTATTAGAGAGAACTGTATTAGAGAGAACTTGAGTAGTGAGAATTGTATTAGAGAGAACTGTATTAGAGAGAACTGTAGTACAGAGAACTGTATTAGGGAGAACTGTATTAGAGAGAACTTGAGTAGTGAGAACTGTATTAGAGAGAACTGTATTAGAGAGAACTGTATCAGAGAGAACTGTATTAAAGAGAAGGATCAAGAATCTATCTGGCAGGTTGCAACAAGATTTGTCATATGATGGTGATTGTAGAAGTGATATCTATCTTACCCGTACTTTGTTTCCTTATATGTAGCAATATTGTGATATTACCAGCACCCTTTGCGCCAGTCAAACTTTCTTCATTGTTGATGCACCTTGTCATATCTTACCTGCAGGTTAGGTACAGAGGTAGCAAAATCTACCCTGAGCTTGATGGCAACAGAGAAGCCTTTTCTGTAGAAAGAACAGCTCCACAGATTTTCACAAATGTGCTTGATGGGGTCCTCATTGGAGCACTTATATTTCATTCAAGGCAGTTTCACACTACTCCTTACAGGTAAGTTTATGAGTTTATTAGTTTTTAATGAACTATAATATGAACATTCATTGAAAATGTGTTGCAGAGACCATAAAGATTAAATGAAAGATTACAAACTTCAGATAGTTGTATGTCAATTCTAGTTATTCAATCTGAAGACTGGCAGAAAGTTGGTTGAACATGTCATAACACCATGTATCTACTTTTGTAGATGTCTGTAACCTTATTCTTGTGAAATTAATGTGATGGTTTCCCCTTACCTTTCTTATGAATACTTATATAGGGAGTTTTATTCATCCCACATGCAAAGTAGATATTTTTTTAAATTACTTTTACCATCAACGCTGACTGTTTAAAATGAGGACTGAACACTTATGGGAATGCCCCGAGTGCAGTTATATCAATGTTTGACTCAGCTTCAACCCAGCATGCAATGGGTACCAGGAAATGTTCTGGATAGTAAAGGTGGTTGCCATGATACTGACCACATCACCATCATGTGCTGATTGGTCTATGAAAATATCAGGCTAGCACCATATACTAAATGCACCTCAAGGTGTGAATAAAGGTCTTTTACTTGTTTATTATTTTGTTTTCAGGCCTTTGATTGGCTGTATCAGCAATGTTTCCATCAATGATGACAGACTGGTACTTCCTGATGCTGTTGATAGGTACAATGTTTTTCACGGATATTGCAGTTCCTCAGATGTAAGTTTATTCTTCTTGATGTCACTGTTAGATTTTCCATATAAAAATTATCTGTACGTACTATCTAACTACAAGTACCTGTTTGTCTGTCTGTATGTCCACTCATCAAATTCACTTTTCATTTCGTATTGTCTGTTACACATTTAACTATTTTTTACAAAATACAAAGACAGGTGAAACAACATGTTTAAGGATGTACATTTGGACGTGGTAGGTGTGCTAGCATAGTTGATAGTGAACTTCACTGGCAATGTCATGAACATGGCAGGGCATGAGTTCAATGCCTGGGTTCATTTTTTTGTTCACATATCCTTTACAGGACATCGCTGTCAACATCAGCATCTTTCAGCTGATTGTTGATTTCTTGGCAAGATTACTCTCAGTAGTTTGCCATTGCTTTCTGAGCGACAAGCTCACATACCCCGTGAGTTACCGACGCGATGAGAACCGCCACCGATTCTCGTGCACATCACATTACTCACGAGAGTATATGGGATTGCAGAGAAAGTCGCTCACCCCTAGGCCAGGGAGTCCAGCCTGGTTTCATGGCTTATCAAAATGAGGAAAAGATTGGCAATCTACTCCTCCTTGCTCTCAGGTCTACAAAATGTGATGGCGTTACCACATCACAGACCTGTAGCAGCAAACTGCGGTGGGACAATGTATTTAAATTTGGATTTAACCCTTGGTAAGGCAAGTAGGAATTATGAGAGGAGGAATATGACATGTTTACAGCCAGTGTGCTTATGGAACATTTAGCATCTACACCTTACAACACATGCTATGGGAGACGGTGCACTTATAAACTTGCCCAGTGTGCTATGATATTGATTCTTAATAGCTCACTGACATATTGATTGGTTCACATGATACAGCTAATCATAAATGAGGCGTTGTTTGGAACAGGAGCTATGTGCACTTTTTAAAGTAAATTATTTTGTCAAAGAAACTGTTTTCACTGAGGCTCTCTCTCTCTCTCTCTCTCTCTCTCTCTCTCTCACACACACACACACACACACACAGAGAGACAGACAGACAGACAGACAGACAGACATATATATATATATATATATATATATATATATATATATATATATATATATATATATGTCACTGACATTTAAAAAAAACAGTCAACATTCTTTGACCATAAGAAGAGAACAACTGAAATATATTGTCACAACTCTTAAAATTATTGTAGAACAAGATAGAAGACAGCAAAGAGAAATTATGATGAACAGTTTTCAATCTTTTCCATACATATATCAGAAAATGATTTGACCATCAGTAAGTGACTGATTTGTTCATGAATCCTCAGAAAGACTTCAATTATAACTCTTTGAGTCTGATGTAATGGTGTTCAGGTTGTTTGAGCCTTGAACTTCCATCTATTGGAGTGATGTTAGTGAGAGACTTTCCTCCTGATCTTCTACCATAGTACCATTTACACCTGAACTGTATTGCAGAGTTCTCCTTCCCCTCTCCAAGTTTAGACAACATCAGGGTGTAGACAATCGGTACTGAAACTTCACATCTGCAGAGAGGCATACAAGGATGTAAACAGGTCATGTTTCAGCACATACAGACAGGCTGGGATTAGACATTGTTCAGCCATGTTTTCTCCACAGCTTTAGGTCTTTCGTTGTTAACAGACTCCTGCCCAAAGCCTTATCATCATCAAGTGCCCTGCCAGCTGGCGAAGGTGTTTATGTTTATGTCTCCACAGATCTCGGTCTTTGGTGTTCTGGATCAATTCTCCTGATGATATTCCTCCATGCCACCGTCTCAATCCATCCAGCATAATTTCTCTTGGTCTGCCTCTACCTTGCTTCTGTTCGATCTTTCCAGTTGTCACAATGTTCTTCAATGCCTCTCTTCTCATCACATGACCAAAAAAAAGCTGTTTGCCTCTTTCTTATTGTTGTATATAATGTTCTAGTTTCATTAGCCTCTTTCAGGCAATCGTTGTTAGTTACTCTGGCACTCCAAGGAATTCGCAACATTCTTCTCTGGAACCACATCTCTGTTGCTTCTAAGTTCTTCCTAATTTGTTCATTTACGTTCCAAGATTCACAGCCATACAGCAAAACAGGTTCTAAATAGCATTTCAGCACTTTCTTTCTTACATTCAATGATAGTATAAGATATTCTTCATTTTCTGAAATGCAGCTTTTGCATGCCCAACTCTGTTGTACATCTTCCATCTGATGTACAAAGCCTAGATGGAAATAAATAGTAATATAGGCCTACTAAGAGTTTAGAGAAGACATGATTGCTCATGTTGGTTGGCAAGGTATTTCATGGTCATTACTGTCTATAGTAACTTGACAGGAGGGGGTCTTGAGTCTGAGGAATTAAGGCTGCCTGGGTTTTCTTTTTGCCCCCGACAGAAAAAATCCATCATTTTACTGAGGATTTGAACCCAGGTCACCCGAATAAGAGACCAGCATTCTAGCCTATTTGATAGTCATGAGAGATTAATTATGTCAAGTGGACCCATATATTTTCCTGATGTTATGTTATTGTATTTGTAATGTGTTTTATTCTTAAACCATGTTTAACAAATTGTTAACATCAGATAACCAGACACACACAGAAAGCCAATAAATCTGTACTAAACTTAGACTGTATTATCTGTATTCTTAATTTTTCTTTTATTAACAATATTGTCCAGGTAAATTGTTAGTATTTTTAAAATATAAAATATGTAAATTTGACAAATATCACCCAAAAGTAACTAGATATGTCATGTAGTTTGTAGACAGATTTCATTTACTTTTTTAATTAATAATAATTTTGATATGTAACTATGTATTACATCACATAATATTCAACATTTTCTGAAGTAGAATTCTAAATAGTAATTCACATTTTACCTTATGAAAATACATGTTACTTTATGTGCAACAGATCTGGCATTCCTGCGTCAAGTGGACAGACCAAAGCAAGTCACTATCACTGGGTGTTGTGGATAATTCAAACAGAATATCACTCTTGGTATCAAGAAACTCTCTCGGCTCTTTGATTCATTTTGTAAAAAAGGATGTGAGTGCTTTACTTTCTTTAACCTAATATTTCCAATTGTGTTCAGGGCTTTTAAAATAAATAAACTGTCCTGCAGCAGTTTCCTGATGTGGATCTGTGATGAGATAGCACCATCCATTTTGTAAGCCTAGACCAGGCAGGAAGCGGCAACCAGTCTTTCCCTCGCCATGACAAGCAAAGAGCCAACGCATCAAATCTGCACCTGACTGTGCTCTTGACATTACCAGTGGAGTTCGCTGTTAACTTCGTCAGAGATAATTCAGTGTTTTACCTTGATCTCATTAATTTGTAACCAATGTTTTTCATTGTCGGTCTCGGTGAGAGGGGATACATTGAAATATTTACTGCAAACTTCTGATTATTGTGAACAAGGCTTGAATTTGCATGGGAGTTACTTTAGGTCAAAATAACAAACTGAAATGTCAAAATGAATACTGCATCACAAGACACATGAGAAGAAATAAATTGCAACTAAACAATAAGGTGTAAGTGTTAGTGATGCTGGAAAGAGCAACATGGAAAAGACATGAAGTCATAAAGCAGTATTCATTTTTCTAGAATACACAGACTGAATCAAATGTAGGAAGCCCAAAACCACATGGTGAAGAAAATTAAAGAGAAGCTAAAACAAGATTTTGGGAAGAGATGAAGTTGTTGTTAAACAGCAGAATACTTTAGCACTACCTATCTGAAGGCATAGTTTAGTTTAGTTTAGTTTAGTTTAGTTTAGTCGATGGATCAACATCACGGCACACGGGTGTAACCCATAAGTGCTCCTTTCTCCTCCTAGCTCATACCTGAGTCTGGAGAAACTCAGCTCAGTGCACGAACTCCATAGCACCTGCGAGGATCCTGAAATACTTTGGGTAGATTTTTAACTCGAAATTTTGCCTGGGCAGCGCCGTTAGGCTACTCTTTTTCAATTTCCAACTGCCAAGGGATGTTTTACGTGCGCAATAATACACAAGGGCATCCGATCTCGCTACCCAGAGACCAGGGGAAATTTTATTACTAGAAGTCCACATGAAATAAATCCCAATCCTCACCGGGGCTTAAACCCGGGACCTCCAGCACTCGAGGCGGACACCATACCTCGGGACCATGCAGCCCCCAAGGCATATGCAATAGAAAGCTTAGCAAAGGTAACGGATCCCTATTCATGCCATGAGGCATTTATGCATTACAGTGCTCATCCCATATTTTAGACCAGTCAGCACTTGGGATACTTGATTAATATCATGCTAGCTGTCTTTGCTTCCCAGGCAATTTCCTGGCACATATTTTAGGCTGTTGATTCTCTACACAGAAGGTTTACTTAGATATGTCGAATTTGGGGCTGTCTTTTGTATGTGATCTGCTGTTTGCAGTGTCAATCCACATGTACCTGTGGCTGATTCACCAATCTTGAATTTTATATACATGTGGTTGCGTAATCAATTGTGTCCCATTCTGAATAATGATGTGTTCTGGTTTATCCATAAGATAGTAATCATCTTGTGCTGGTGTTTGTGGCTTTCTGATTGATTTGATCATTCTCTACTTTTGGTGGTATGTGACAGGTGCATCAGGTTGGTCTTCTGTTGCTCCTTAGTTAGTTGATCGTCTCTCTTGTTTCTGGGCACTCTGCAGTGAGATATTATCCACTGTATAGTGGCCTTACACTGATTACCTACCTCAGATAGTATTGTCCACAGTACTGGCAATTTCCAAGACTAGAGTGCCTCAAGTACTGATTTTTCCATCTGTCAATAGCACCACGTATCAAGAAGAGAGAAACTCAGACATGATGAAAGCAGGACTGGGGGGGGGGGGGGGGTATAACAGCGCTAAATTTCATTAGAAAACAGCAAGTGAAATGGGTAACTAGGTTACCAACTGACTGTATACCAAAACAAGCAATGATGTACAGACCAAATAGAACCAAATGAAGAGACTGACCATGTAAACGAGGACAGAGGGAATAGAGTCTCGATATATGTAGCCCACAAACGGGCACTCTCCTGCTGTGTATGCTTCACCTCGACATCGCATGGTTCAAGAGGAACAAGATGAGATAATGACGAATAACTCCACTCCATGAGACATATTGGGTATCTGTTGCCAGCGCCATCCTCTTTGACTATTTGACATCTAATAAGTGATGTAGTCAATATCACATTTGCTATCTTTAATTCCGAGTTCATGGCACTCATTTTAAGCTGGGTCAACCTGAGAGCCAGATCAATAAAAAAAAATAATACCCCACCTTGAATGAGACTTAAACAAATTATCACTCACTGGGCTGGCAGACAAGTGCACTAGCCACTGCTTTACCGTGGCTTCCTATATACAGAGCAGACCTGATAAGGATAACCCACCTGGGTCCCAAGAAATAGTTCTTATCAGAAATTTCTCTGATAAGAGTTCAACATATAGTAATGTGTTTACAATGTATAATACATTATTGTTCTTCACAACAGAAATTCGCCACATCCGAGATCGCCTTAAGTAGTTTACACTGTATTTTTTTTTTTTGGTGACGCATTATTTTATTATCTTTTCAGAAATTTGATATTGTGGTTACTTTAACTGTGTCTGGCATTGATGTCAGTTCTGGTGATTCAGAAGGTGTGATGGTTAGACCAGAAAAAGACAAGAGTTACTTTACGTTGATTAAAATCACCGATGATGGCAGTGAGTAAGTATAGCTAATTTATTGTAACCATTTCATTCTGTTATGAAAACCATGTACAGCATTTGAGGGGTGATGTTACTGGAAAATGATAAGAACTACTTGGATTGAAATTAGTTAGTTAGTCGACAGATCATCCTCGTTGCACATCGGACCATTCAGTCCATAAGTGCTCGGATCCCCTCCTCAGCAAATCCCGCAGCGTGTAGCGGCTAACGACGCCAGTTCTGTGTTGGTTTATCAATCTTCTTTGGCTTCCTGCGTAGTGTTCTTGTTTGGCCACCCCTCTTTTAATTTGCTGCTCTCGCAGTCTGGCCATTGTTGTAGATTCACAGTCATCACTTGGTTCTTGCAAAAGTCTCACTTCTCGTAGAGCATTCAGAATGTCAGCCTGGTCCATGGCGCGTCCGCCCTCACCAGTAGCCTCACCTGCGAGCTTGTCAGCCCGCTCATTTCCTTGTACTCCCGCATGCCCTGGCACGAAGATGAAACTAATCTTTGCCAGCCGAGACCGCTTCAGAGGCAGCAACCATTCTCTTCGGATCGACCCCTCCTCTATGCTCTTGATCATGTTCATTGAGTCGCTAAGGAAACAAGCCCTAGTGAATGTCTGTGTCTCGAGCCATGTTATTGCTTTACTTACTGCCATGACTTCCATGGTCAGGCTACTTGTGGTTTCAGTGAAAGCACCAGAGTCCTCCTTCACAATTCTCCCTCCGGCCCGAGCTGTAAAGGCCCATGAGCTTCTCACATGTCGGATGACCGACCCATCTGTGTAGATGACCGCGTCACTGTCTAGCGAATTCTCGAAAATCAACGCTTGTACTTCAGCCTCAACAGCAGCCGGATTTTCTTGTCTGCATTTTCTATCTAGTTGGATGCAAACTGAAAAGGATGTGCAGAAGTCTGTTGGCACTTGCACCCACTCCTCGCCAGGTTCTAAGTCCTCAAGTGAACACACCTGTTGAAGAATGTCCTCGGCTTGACCCATCCACGACCGTCCTCTTTTTAACCTGCTGCCCTTCACCTTCCTAATTTCACTATGCAGTGGATGCTGTGTGTTTGCGTTAATTCTGAGGTAGGCGCGTGCCCTGCAAACTTGCATTCTCTCTTCAATGGTTGGAAAATCAAGAAGGTAGCGCATCGCCCTGCATGCTGTATCTCTTGTACATCCAAGAATAATGCGCATAGCTTCATTCTGTATCCTTTCCATCCTTTCTATCTGCTTATGGCTGACAGTCAGGATTGCCATTGCATACTCCAAAACAGACATGACCAGCCCCTCGTACAGAAGACATAGATGGCGCTGCTCACAGTTTGCTGCCGCCATCACCCGCATCGCTGCCAAACCCCGCTTGGCCTTTGTTATCACCTGGTCTATGTGCACATTATAAGCAAGGCTTCGATCAAACCGTATCCCCAGGTAATTCATTGCCTGCGTTCTTTCCACCGTCTCTGAACACAGCATTACAGTTGGTGTTGGATTGTTGACAATATGATTATTCAACGAGAACCAAGTCACTGTTGCCTTTGTTGGGTTGACCATTGCCCCAGCTTCATCACACCAAGTACTTATGCGATTGAGTTCGGTTTGTAGCTCCACAGCAACCTCCTCTCTATCCTTACCCTGACGATACACTAAAACATCATCGGCATATGACAATGTCCTGCCAGGTCCAGTGATCTGCTCACTGGTGATTCTCACTGTGTAGGCGTTGAACAGTACCGGAGATAATGGTGATCCCTGTGGTAGGCCAGGATATATTGTTGTTGGATTGAAATACCAACAAATAAGCAAGTTGTTCAAATCATAATAGGGCAAAGAAATTTTCTTAAAGTAATAGAAAAGCAAAGGCGTTCATAACTTGATCACATTATAAGTTAGTGATGTGTCCTTTGCAGGCACAGCATTCAACCTCAGCATTTATTGGCTGTTTGTAATTTTCTAGGAAAATGTATGTTTAGTAGTTTGCTATTGCTTTCTGATTGGCTGATGCTCATACTTTTGTGAAAATCAACCTAAAGTGGTCTGCTCCCAAATTGCTTGCTGCAGATTTTGAACCATGTACGTTGGGATTGTAACACTGTGATCACTACCCCTAGACTAGAAGCCAAAATACTAAGCAAAACAGAGAGAAGTTAACAAGATCAAACATTTATATAGCAGGCATTCTCAGATGTATCAATACAGACATGTGTGGAATTAAAGAGAGAGACACAAGACAGGCATAAGTTGATATGAATGATCAGGCTGCCTCATGGCCAGTCCATGTGATTAAATACTTGATGAACATGATGATGATAATGATGGTGATGATGATGATGATGATGATGATGATGATGAGAAAGAAAGAGAGGGATAGATGTACACATTTGCACGCACATTCTTGTGCATGGCATGCAAACATGAAGAGGAAGATTCTAACAGAATATATGAAGAAATAGTATTCAAAGTTGAAAATGAAATCTGACTGAAAATGTACAAAGATTTGAACAAATCAAATGACCGCCTCACATTCTATGTACCAACACATTTCTAGGAAAACATGAACCATCACTGGATGTTTACAAATCAAAGATTATAACAATATTAATTGAACAAACTAATATTTTAAATTAAATCAATTAATAGATGACAGAATACATGTAAGGGCTACATGATGGTAAAATACCAGATACAGATTTTAAAGAAAATGGTGAGTCTACTAATATTTGCTGCAGAACTTGAGGGTTCGCTACAATACATGAGCAACCTCAGGGAGGCAGGATGAATAAATGACTGAAGGGATGGATGTGATTCTGCAACTATTATCAAACTGTAAGAAAATTTAATTAAACATGGTGAAGCTGGACAAAACTCCATGCGAGGAGCCAAAGAAAAATAGTCAGCCAACACAGAACTGGTGTTGTCAGTCGCTACACATTGAGTGAGACACTGAGGAGGGGATCTGAGCACTTTTGGACTAATAATTTTATGTGCAATGAGGATGACCTATTGACTAACATGAGGAAAGAAGTATCACCTGAACCAGACTTATGTTGTAAGAAATTGATCCACTATAAGATTTTGAGATCAAAGTAACATTTCTAAATAACTTCTATAGTACTGGATACATTCACATTGGCTTATTAAAATCCATATTTATAGCTCTACCAAAGAAACCATGTGCCATAGAATGTAAATATCATTGCACAAAATGTTTTTTGAGTCACATGACAAAGCTGTTATTGAGAATAATTATGAGAAGGGAGAGAAACAAGATAAAACCAGAAATTAGTGATAAACAATGTGGATTTGTAGATAGGCAAGGGCACAAACAATGCTATTTATATTCTCAAATCACCATTTGAAAGAGCTGTAGAAGTAAAAACATATATGTATTTATGCCTCTTAGACTACACAAAAGCATTTGACAGCATAAAACATGAAAATATTGGACAATTAAACATTGATTGCACACATTTTCTTCTGCTGCTGCTACTGCCTGTTATGCCCAAATGGAACTAGGCCTTCAGCCAACTCGTGCCAAGCCCTATCTTTTGCTATCCATGCAGCTTCCTCCATCTTCCCCATATTATTCATCTCTATCTCAAATTCTATTCTCTGTGGGGTTTTAGGTCTCCTTCTGTTTCTTTTGCCTTGTGGGTTCCAGAGGAGGGGCTTTCTGATTATATTGTTAACATGCTGACTGTTAACAGGTTTACTATTAATCTGCTTATTGTTAACAGGCTTTCTGAATGTGTATCCTATCCAACATAAGCATCTTTTCATCACCTCTTGATTTGCTGAAAATGGTTTTGTTTTCTTCATGAACTCTGCAGTAGTGACTCCGTCATACCATTTTAGTCCCTCTGTTCTGTGCAAACACCAGTTAATGAATGTTTGTAGTTTGTTAATTATTCATTTAGTTATTCTCCATTGTTTCTGATTCATGTAGCAGAACCGATTTAACATTCCGTTAAATATTCTCAGCTTGGTACTAATTTTAATGTCTTTTGACTTCTACACATTTCCTAGTGCTATGATAGTTCGTCATGCCTTTTGTATTCTTATTTTGATATCTCTATCTATTCTCCCATCTTTCTCTATATTGCTAGCTAAATAGGTGTTTAAAAAAAGGTCGCTTAAAAGTCGACAGGGTCAACTTCATTGCACCGGGTTTTATCCCATATGGCTTGGTCTCTTTCCACAGAGCGGAAAGCGTCGCACCAAGCACGAACTCCGTAGCTCTAGCGATGACCCACAGGAGTCTCCGAAAAATTTCACTTGTGAACCGAAGGACGCGACCCGGAATCGAACCTACAACCTTCAGAGCCTGAGTCAAATGGCTTGATCACTTCACCACGGAGACTCCCTAAATAGGGAGTTATTAAATAGAATATAATTATTTATTTTTTTTGCGGACAGGACAATTAGAAAATAAAATATTAAAATAGAATATCTAAATAGAATAGCTAAATATGTGTATGATTCCACATCTTGAAGTGAGGTTTCACCATATAACACCGGGTTATCATTTGCTTGGTTTATGCTCATTATCACTGAAGTTAAAGTACATTAATTATTCGGGATGCTATAATGTATTCTACAATGAACATAAACAAATACTGTATCAGCCATCTTCATTCCATCAAATACTGTAATGGAAGATCTGAATCCTGAAATAAAACAAGTAACTACTGCTTTCATAAGATACAACATGGATGTTTGAGTGTGAACAAGGGAAAAGAAGTAGTATGTTACAGTATTGCTGTCATAACCCATCCTAAGCAAAATGATGATGACTGTTCCGATAAACTCAGAGACAAATAAAAGCCGGATTATGAACCCGTGACCTCTCTCACACAAAGTGAATACCCCTGGAATAAAGAGGTCCCCGCATAACTCAGTGGGATGCAGGGAGTGGTTGTGGGTCAGGCGTTACATAAATGCAACTGACTTGTCGGAGCACAGAGAGTCAGGTCCTACAGTAGAAGTGTGTACTGCATGCTGTAGGACTGAGGTCAGATGTCATAACCCATTCATTCATGTCTCAGCTTATCCAACACAGTCATCTTTCATAAAATGGGCTATGAAACCTGCTGTTTATGGTTTCCTACTCGCTATAATAATTTTGGAAATTTATCTAATTAAATTCTCAGTCAGGTCTAGTCAGATACCATATGAAAGTAGACTTCACTACCTGTTTTCTGTTAGCACTGAATGTTGGGCAGCGATCACCAAAACCAACACACCACATTGTGCCAATGGCTTCAGGCGGTGGAGTGCAATTTGGAGGGTACAAGCCTTCTCCTGGTGCGAGGAAATGCAACCTAAAGACTAAATGTCGTGGCAGGGCAGATCAGGCCCTAAAGTCTTGGTTGGCAATGGTCCAGGATGGAAGCTCTGACAGGTGGACAGTTAGAGCATTGCTTTGCTGATCCGGCAGCTTGTCTTGTTCCAAATGTATTAGTGTTACCTTTCCTCTGGAGTAAACTAGTCAGGCAGAGAGAGGAATCATGCTGCATGGGGAACCCATGGTCTCAACAATTCAGCCCAAACTCTGTGCCATGGAGAGGTTATTATGCCTTTTTCTGAAGCTCTACAGCTATCATCTGTCAAGACAGCAAGGTGCCAGTATCCAATGAAATTAGTTTAAGAAATGCTATTTCTTTTCAGTGTTTCTGTGAAGGCTTGGGATCAGAGTGTAAGCGTTTCCTATGGCAGCATCTGGAGTTGGAGTTTTTTCTCAAAAGACTTGAGCATCCCTCACACTGTGGTCATAGGAGAATCCAGAGATGGACAAGACAGAACATTTAGTGGATCTATTTCTCAGTTTACCATTGAAGATAGGTAATAATTCATATTATTATTTGGTAAGCATGAACAAGATCACCTGCTGTCTGTGGCAGAGATCATCATCATCATGATCCCTGGTCCATCCAGCATCACTTCTTTGGGTCCACCCCTGGTTCTTTTAGCGCCAATCTTCCAGTCATTACAGTGTTTTCCCCAATGCCTTTTTTCTCATTACATGACCAATTAATGCCCTTTTTCGCCTTCTTATATGTGTTCTGCCTTCTTGAGCTTTTTCCAGGCAATTGTTAGTTACTGTGGCAGTTCAAGGTATTCGCAATATTTGTCTTGCTTGCTTGTGTTCGTTGGCTTGAGCTCCAACGCCAAGTCCTGTGTGTCGGATGAAGGCATCCTGTTGTCCAACATCAGTGGCATGTCATACAGGACCTGAGGTTTGCGTGAGTATCCGTTGTCCCATGTCTGGTTTATTGGTGTGCAGACTGGTGGTTCCTCGCCGTACAGGCAGACACTCTCCGACTTCGGAGGAAATATTTGTCTTAAAAACCATGTCTGTGCTGCCTCCAAGCTCTTCCTAATTTGTTCATTTACATTCCACGATTTACTGCCATACAGTAAAACTGGTCCTATATTAAATGTTAGCGCTCTCTTTCTAACATTTAGTGCTAGTGACTTACTTTATAAGATACTTTAAATTTTTTTTTAATGCAGCTTTTGCTTGGCCTATTCTGTACTTATTGTTAGAGATGTTAAAGATGACAGTTCTAACAAATATTGACACCTTTCAAATAAACCTGGTAACACATTTCTGCATAATAAACAAGAAAAGTAAAGTAACCTCATTTACATGTCATTAACCCTTTCAGCTTTGTTCTCCTTGACCTTCAGATGTTGTGTAACTGTGCTCCTGAGAGGAAGAGCTCAAATTCCTTGTCATCTTACCATTTCTTTATTCATCATCTTACTTGGGGATATACTTGGCAAAGTGGTCAGGCCACCTGCCATGTGCTCTGAAGAATGTGTTTGTTTTCAGATGCTGTCATTAGGTTTACAGGTGCAATTATTTTAAAAACCATTGAGGGTCATTGCTAGAACTATGGAGTTCATGCTTTGTGCGACACTCTCGGAAAAGACCAAGCCATATGGGTTAAAACTTGGTGCAGTTAATTTGATCATTTAGCCTTTAAACCCACCTTCCCCCTTCAACAGCTTACTGCCTTTATATTCATTAACTTACCACATCTATATAAATAATCTGACCACTTATATATTCATTATCTTATCACATTTATTTACATCATCTTACGAACTCAATATTGATCATCATACAACTTCCATTTTAATCATCTTACCATCTCTGTATTCATTAACTTACCACCTCTATATACATCATCTTAAAAAAAAACAAAAAAAAAACATCATCTTACCACCTCTATATTCATTAACTTACCACCTCTATATTCATCAACTTACCACCTTTATATTCATTAACTTCCCACCTCTATATACATCATCTTACTACCTCTATATTTATTAACTTACCACCTCTATATACATCATCTTACTACCTCTATATTCATTAACTTACCAACTCTACATATACATCTTACTACCTCTATATTCATTAACTTACCACCTCGATATTCATTAACTTACCACCTCTATATACATCATCTTACTACCTCTATATTAATTAACTTACCACCTCTATATACATCATCTTACTACCTCTATATTCATAAACTTACCACCTCTATATACATCATCTTACTACCTCTATATTCATTAACTTACCAACTCTACACACACATCTTACTACCTCTATATTAATTAACTTACCACCTCTATATTCATCATCTTACCACCTCTGTATTCATGAACTTACCAACTCTATATTCAACATCTTACCACCTCTATATTCATGAACTTACTACCTCTATATTCATCATCTTACCACCTCTATATACACATCATCTTAATACCTCTATTTTCAACATCTTACCACCTCTATATACATCACCTTACTACCTGTATATTCATGAACTTACCATCTCTATATACATCATCTTACTACCTCTATATTCATCATCTCACCACCTCTATATACATCATCTTACCTCCTCTATTTTCATCATTTTATCACCTCTATATTCATCATCTAACCACCTCTATATTCATTAACTTCTTTTTTTAAGGTTGCATATCCTTTACAGGATGTTGCAGTCAACACCAGCGTTTTACTGCCACTGTTGATGTCTTGGCAAGTTTCACGTTCAGTAGTTTGCCATTGCTTTTTGAACGACCGGCTCCCATACCAACACGCTAAAACCAGCACAATGCAGTCTTATCAAATTGGTCACCACTGTGTTTCGAACTCAGGTAAGCGGCATTACGAATTGCGTTCGCAACGCCATCGCCACAGAGACCGGCGTCATTAACTTACCATCTCTATATACATCATCTAATCACCTCTATATTCATCTGTAAATAGTAGTCTGTGTACTAGTCTGAGCACCTCTATTATTTTGTGTATTCGATTGGACACGTCTGTTATCACAGAAGCGAAAAATATGTCCACATTGGTGGCACCCCCAACAAACCACATTTGTGTTATTTGTGTTACCTACCATGTTTCTTACAGTATTTCTCACTTGTCCTTCTCTACCTTGATTATATACGTTACTGTTTCCTTGTACCATCTGTATTTCTCCTCTTCTTCCTCTCCATCCATATCTATACTGTCCTATTTCCATTGGTTCTTCAATTCTATCTTCCGAACTACTACCTAACTCTCGTCCTACCCTCAATCTAAACCTTCTCCTCAAGCTTTCTTCTTGTATAGCGATATCTACAGCTTGTGACAACCTTGCAGGATTCTCTCTCATTAATTTAAATGTCAATCCATCTGACCTAATCCCATCAACAAAAATCCCCACCAACATCCGTTCCACTTCTTCAGCTCGTACATTCTGACCCAAAAATGACTCTTCAGCTAAATTGATCAACCTATCACTGTATAGCTGTACACTTTCTGTAGTATTTTGTCTCGTCTGTCGCAACACTGAGAATGCGTGTTGAGGGTCAGTAATTTCTGCATATTTATGGGCCAGGTCGTCTTTGAATTGTTCCCAGGTTTCACCTCCTCCAGCTTCTAGCTTTCTTCTTATATGGTCAGAAACAGGACTTGTACTAGTTCTATATGCTAAATTCTTTTTATCCTCATCTGTAGCATTTACTAGATAAGCATGTTTCTCAATAGAAATAATCCATTTCTTAAATTGATTTGCCTGTCCATTAAATCTCTCGACATCACTGATTACACTTTGCTGTCTTAATACTGCGTCCAACTTTGATATTGCCCCGCCAACTCCACTCAGTACTTGAGAAAAATCCTGGGCTTCCATCCTAAAAAAATCTGTAATGGAAAGTACCAACCAATATAATATACTAATATTTTAAGACAATATTATTTTAAAGTAAGCAGCAAGAAATATTCTGTTCAATTGAGTATGTTGTTAATTAACCTAAAATTATTCATTACCTATACTGCTCTGTCGTTTGTTCTGGGTTCTATGGGTAGAAACAAAGTATGGTCCAATCGACAAAAACGACGGAAGAGGTTTCAATCGACAAACTTGATGGAAGAGGTTCCAATCGACAAACTTGATGGAAGAGGTTCCAATCGACAAACTTGATGGAAGAGGTTCCAATCGACAAACTTGGTGGAAGAGGTTCCAATCGACAAACTTGATGGAAGAGGTTCCAATCGACAAACTTGATGGAAGAGTATGACGCCAAATCGATAAACTTGAAAGTTGTCCTCTACTCTCGCAGGAACAGAAAAAGAAGAGCCTCTGGATTTCTCACTTCAATCGAAGTCGGTGCCTTCTAGTCGTTTCCATGCCGCTGATTGTGCTCGTCTGGATTTGAAATTACAACGATCGAGACAATACTGATTGATTATTTGCTTGATTGATTGATTGATTGCTTGCTTGATTGATTGCTTGATTGATTGATTGCTTTAAGCGTTGGCCAAGAACTCCGGACTTTACCTTCAGCCAAGCAAGGTCACCTTCACTGTAGTTCAAACGATAACGGTTAATAGTTCCAGCAAAACCAGATTTCACGGCAGCATATCTGGAACATCCATACGTTTCGAAAAAACGAGCAGGTCAACAATGGATTCAAGCTTGACGATGGCTGCTCTGTTTCACCACTCAGAACATTATGTGTTGTGTGGCGTTTCCAACAACGGTCAACCCCATCACAAAAAACTTGAAAATCCAACATAAGTTGTTCCTCCAGAGTGCACAAACCTCCATGACTTCTGTTGACTTTTATTTTATTTTCTAATCGATTTATTTGAGGACCTCTGTGATCAGTGGTGTCCGCGACAGCACGATTTCGGAATCCTGGTAAACTCGGCACCAAATCACGTCATATCACAGTGTGAACATGGCCTAACCGTAGATCGTTAGTGGTTGACATCACTACAGATGACAGACTCCGCGTTGTATTATATAAAAGTTTTATTTGTTCAATCCATTACATTTCATGCTGTCAAAGTACATGCAGACATGTTTGTTGATTCTTTCATTCTCAGTCCCAAGTGACGTGTGTGCAACCCCTGGATACTTAAACCCATTCGTGCACACACGTTCACCAACTATGATTTCCCCACTAGTTAATGAATGCGCAGCATTCATTAACTCTCCACTACTAAGCTAACTCCCTTACTGTTATACATCATCTTACTACCTCTATAAGCATGAACGTACCACCCCTATTTACATAATCTTACCACTTACATATTCATTAACTTACACCTCTACAGCAGCATAAGTTCTATACATTACTTTTTTTTCTCACAGCAGCTGACAGCGTTTTATTGGTCAGTATGTTTTTATCTTGCAAAAAAGCTACTTTTGCCACAGCAATTTCTTATTCTAAGATCGACAAGGCATCTTCCATCAGATGTAATGACAAGATAGTTTTGCAGATTCATATATATTAAAATGTTCCCATTTACTTGAATGTTACATATCATCCAGCAAATTAAAATTAGTTAGTCGACAGATCATCCTCATTGCACATCAAACCATAGTCCATAAGTGCTCAGATCCCCTCCTCAGTAAGACCTGCAGATTGTAGTGACTAACGACACCTGTTCTGTGTTGGTTTATTACATCTTCTTTGGCTTCCTGTATAGTGTTCTTGTTTGGCCACACCTCTATTAACTTGCTGTTCTGCCCTTCGTTGTATATTCATAGTCATCACTTGAGCAAATTAAAATGTTAGACTGTAGTTGATAGCTTTGACTATTCATGACAATGCAGTTAACAATTTCTTTCCTTCTGGCATAATAAAGAAAGTTATTCAGGTAAATAAGTCAATCAGTCAGACAGTAAAGAACATTTTCACACTCCTTAATGCACATTGGCCGGTCTCCCTGGTCGAGGAGTTAGCAGCTTTCTCCGTAACCCCGAATACTCTCGTGGTTGACGTGAGCGCACGAGAAATGGAAGCGGTTCGAGTCGCACCAGTGGCTTATGAGAGTATGGAGCCGGTCACTCAGAAAGCAATGGCAAACTACTGAGCGTATTCTTGCCAAGAAATCAACAATCAGCTGAAAGATGCTGATGTTGACAGTGATGTCCTGTAAAGGATATGCAAAACATTTAATGCACATTGGGCATATGGTGCTAGACCCATGTTTTTACAGACCAATCGGCACTCGCTGGGTCATGTGATCACCAGTTGCCTTTACTTCCCAACACATTTTCTGGTACTCATTTTAGACTGGGTCGACCAAGGAGCCCAGGTGAAGATCTGCTCAAATGTGGATTCAAACTGATTACCACCTGGCCAGCATCTAGCCACTATGCCATTGCAGGTCATGTGGTTTGCTCAAATAAACAAGAATAAAGAAAAACGGCATTCAAATTTTTTTTCGCTAGCTCGCTCGCTTTGAACTCAAGCGTAGTCCTTACACACCAATTCTAGTAATGCTGGACTGAATTTTTGCTTGTGAATTAGCTTTACCTATTAACAGTGTCCCTCGCCATCATGCGAACCCACTCCGACTTCAGAGGTATTTGTAATTAACATCCCCAAGTCAAGGACAATAAGTCAACATTTTAGTCCAACTGTCAGATGCAGGGGTGCCCTTACCTTGGCATCAGCACACCGGATATTTAAGAACATGCGTTCTTATCCATTCGGCCATGCTGACCTGCATTCAAATTACCAGTCACATACATATCTTTTTTTTTCCTTCAGATTCTATGACCTCAGCCAGTTTAGCTTGTCACACAACTTGATGTCCTGTGAGAGGCCGCAAGAGGATATTCATTCACCACCACTAGTAGATACAGATGAACCATTTTCATGTATTTAAATGCAGTAAAATGATATGTCATACAAATTATTGTCTATAATTTGTTGTGTGTTTTGATGCACGAAAGAAAAAATTATTATCAGGAATCAAATAAATAATGTAATATGTATATAAATATGATTAAATAAATTCCATATTTGTAAATACTTTTTGTTCAATCCTAGCAAAATTACATGAACATAATGTTAAAATCGTGCAATTATGTGAACATTAAAAATACTCTTCGATCTATTTGTCTTGAGTTATTATTTTGTTGTAGGCTTTTAAGTAAACAGTGCAGACCTGATAAGGCGAACTCACCTGGGACCCACAAAATAGTTCTTCTTATCAGAAATTTCTTATAAGAGTTGAGTTTAGTTGAGTTAAAAACCAACATCACTGCTCTAAGGACATTTCCATACATGCTCCGTCCCCTCGTTTAAAAGCCAGCGAAGAGTCAGACTACTAATCGTTCCCACTGCTATCTCATTGAAAGTTCATGTCTACCCTCTCAGTAAGAGTTCAAGCATATAGTAATGCATTTACAACGTGCAATACAATATTGTTCATCACAACAGAAATTCGCCACATCCAAGATCACCTGAAGCGGTTTGCACTGTATTTATCTTCTTCTGCCCCTGATCTCCCTCTGGAGTATAGGTCCTATCTTCCTCAATGCACTGTATACTAAACGAATACAACTCCCATTTTTTATGCCTTGACATACTTGGTGCAGAGTGCCATTTCTGTGCAAATATTGCAGCTCTGCTGTAAAATGACACGTGATCATATAAAAAAAAATTTTAAAATATCAGATGAATGACGAGGAAGAATTATCAGTCGGCACATAATGGGCGATGTGGCTAGTATCATGCTATCGTCTTTATCTTCCCAGGACATTTTCCGATACCCATTTTAGGCTCAGTGGACCTGGCAGTCTAGGCCAAGTTTTAAAACACCTGACCACTAGATTGTATGCCAAGAGTTAAACAATTCCTCAATGATGGTTCTCATGTTTTAGTAACAAATTGTGGAGATTTCTGTATTTTGGTGTGCTAACATAAGGTTTCAAATTGCCCACTAGAACTCGTAAGTCATCACTGATAATTTATCATTGATAGATCAACATTGAAATGTCCCAGAAATTCTAAGTTATCCCTGAAATTACAGAAGCTGTAAGTGATTGTAATTAGTGCAGTGGTCATTTGTAAGGAAATATATGTGTGTTGTAAATATAGTAATCCAAAGTAAATTATTTGTTCCTTGTATGTAATATAGCATTTAAAATTATAAAATAAATCAACAATTCAGATAACAATTTTATTATTAGTAAGGGAGGATAGAATAAGGTTACAATGTTGAAGATACAATAATTAGTCCTCAGTCTAAACATGTACACAACTGTCCACACTTCCACCCACACACACTGATAAACTCACAGAACTCGCTTTCATACATCACTGAAAAACCAAACCTGAGATGCTGACACATATTTGCACTGACAAGATCAACCTTTCTCACTTCTACATAATGTACTAATACATCCATCACCATCTTATGTCTTGTTTGAACGTTTAATAGTCAGCCATATTTTACAGCTATGTATGTTAAATAACATATATTTGATAACATTTTATAACTGGTTAACAGTTTGCTGAAATTGGGCAAACTTTTTGCTAATATAATGCTATATGCGAACAAATTTTACAACTTTCAAATTGTAGTCTTTTGTCAGCATTCTGTTATACGAGGGGACGTCAAATTAATATAGAAATTACAATAACCATGCAATTGTCTTGTAACCTGTCAATATTGTTGTTAAGGATGTCAAGAGTGTTAAACACGTGACATCACAGTGCAGACAAACAGTGATGTCATAAGGACAGTTTAAAGATGGCCGCCCCACTTTTGACATGCACCAAAGAGGAGCAGCGTTCTGTCATCCGTATTTTTTTTTTCTTCAATGAAGCTGTGAAAGCCACAGAAATTCATTGGCAATATGGTGATGCATGCCTGTCAGTCCAGCAAGTGTATGAGTGGAGTAGAAAGTTTCAATACAGTTTGGTCTGATGAAGAGTTACAGTAGGTGGTGCAGTGGTTACACACACGACCAAGAGAATTTTTTATTCTACAGGAATCCAAGCACTTTATCTGCGCAGGAAGGCTTGCATTGAACGCAGTGGTGACTACATTGAAAAATGATACATTTGTTCTTTACTTTTTCAGAAAATATTCACACCCACATAAAAAAAAAATTAATAATCCCCCTTGTATTTGATCCAATTTTCAACAAGCAGGAACAAAATATTTAGAACATTTTTAAGTATAAAATATGATCATTGTATTTAAATACAATTGTTGTGGTTATCAGCATTAAAGCAGAGGTCAATTAGCACAGAAAATTATTTACAAGTTATACACACATACATGCATTTTAGAAAATAAAATATTTTCCTAAGGAGATTGTACAACCCAAATTGGTTACATACAGAGACTGCATAAAGTAATATGTCATTTACTTTACACAACGTGAAACAAGCAACTGATATGTTAATAGTCACGTTACATCCGTTATAGATTCCGCTGAACCCCTGTGTCACCATAAATTCAGTTTCGGATTATCATTAAGCCAATCTGAATACATCCTTAGGTGCTCCAATCTCTTCCATAGTAAATCCAGAACCAGTACAGTGTTTAATTGTACCCGTTCAATGGTGATTGATAAGCCTCCACGAATACTTAGTGTTCTGTTCCATCCTGGCCACGCCAATCTTCAATCTGAATGCCTGCAGCCTGGCTATTGATTCCTTCAGTTTAAAGTCCTTGCTTTGGCCTGTCTCTTTAAGGGTGTTCGTGGTGACAGCTCCACCTATTATTTGACGCTGATATATTGCCTGTGCCAGCCAGCCTATCCACTCTTTCATAGCCAACAAATACTTGTACGTCCTGGTATGAAGATTAACGTAATTTTATGAACTATAGACCTCTGCAGAAATTTCATCCAATGCTGTGCATGAAATCTGCCTCATCTTCCCAAATCATGCACAATGAATCACCTCGTATTGTACCACAATCATATATCATTTGTATGCACTGAAATATTTGATGTCTTTCTCTCCTTACTTTCAAGCTCGTGAGGTTGCTTACTGAAGTAGTCTGGTTTCATTCTTCTATATTACACCTTATTTTTGATGTCAGGGCATATCAATAGCATTCATTCATTAACACTTGTACACCATTCTTACTCTACACAACACATATCACTTAATATGCATTCTCTTTGGACAAAAATCACCTTCAGATCAATATCCTGTATGGGTAAAACTCTGATCAGCCATTACTTGTGGCTGACTCAGTCACAGGACTTTTAATCTGAGCCAGGGATGGACCCTAATATAACTTCTCTTTGAGGTTAAACAGGGTAAGAGTAATGGTATAATCAAAATCAATGCAACCATACCTCACTCTGAAGTGTATGTCCTAATGAGATTGTTGAACACTCTAAATGAATGTCCAGCCTTACAGACAAAGAAATTGTTATTTCACCAAGGCCATGTAAGGGTATACTTTATATGGAACAAGGCAACAGCTGTTGAATATTGGCATGCATGCCTCCACAAGCCTTACATGCAATTGATTTGGGGGGATAGTAGGAGGCGGAAAGGGGTTTGTGGGAAGAGAGAGAGAAAGAGAGAGAGAGAGAGAGAAAGAGAGAAGGTGTCTGTGTGTGTGTTATTTGAGGTGAATATTCAACACCGGTACAGTGCTAAGCTGAGCATCCACAAATATACAAATATCTATCGTGGTGTTCAAATAAATTAACTACAATGGAATCCCATAACACCAACTCTATTTAACACATGTAAGTAACAGCCTCATATGTGATCCTGAATGTGGTAACACGCTATTAAAAATCCCAGTGCCACTTGGCAACTAATTTATCAGGATTTGTTTGTGCAGACCAGAAATTTTAATAAAAATGTGAAGTGGTAATTAAATGACGGTGTGTTTTGTTCTGGTTCTGAGTCTCGATGACTTTCTTGTGCAAGGGTTGTCATTCTCGTTCTGGGCTTCGTCTAGTACCTGTCATAAATGGAACAAATGGAATGATTATTCGTTTAGTTTAGGTACTTGACCATAAAATTAGCCAGTGTGTGTGGATTAGGGTTAGTGAATGCAGTGTCACAATCCTCACATGCTGGGTTCAAAGTTAGTCGCAGGTGATTTGGGAGCAGATCGCTTTGCGTTAATGTTCATAATGGTATGAACGCTGGCCATTCAGAAAGCAATGGTAAAATATAAGATAGATTTCATTGAAAATCACCAACAGCCAAAAATTGTCTGTAAAGACAAGCAACTAGCTTGTTTAAATGCTACTATCTACCTATAGGATAAACATCGGATCTATTCAACAACTCAATGGACTACATTCAATGTTAGCAAGATCAAGGCTATCTTTAACCCTTTACGGGGAACAGCGACCGAAGCGGCCGTTTTACGGAACGGGCGAAACGTCTGCAAGCGCCTGTGGAAACTAAGCATTGTAATCACGCGATCATTAGAATTTGCGAGACTTCCAATTGTCTACTTTCGGTTGTGCCGATAGCTTGATAACGTGGCTGCCATTTTCAAGCGTTCTCTTTAAATTTGATCGGAATTTTTAAAAAAAATAGTTTTCAGGGTGTTTATGCTTTGTTTTTCAAAATGGATTTTGACGATTCTTCAAAGTGATAGAGAAGATTTTGCTGGGTTCAATTTAAGTGATATTGAGGTGCACGAAGTTGATTGAATCGGAGCTAGATATCTATCAGTGATATCAGTGTTAGCAGTGTACACATTTCGGACCTCTCTGAGACTTTTACAACAATTGCTGATCAAACAAATGAGTATGCTAGACAAAAAGATCAAACAGATAAATGATTGAGCATGGGTTCCAACAAATGCAACCAAAATGCAGGCAACACTGGATTATTTATTTAACACGTGAGTAAATTAATAAATCTGCATTCCTCCATTTTGTATTTTAATTTTTAAAAATACGCTCACTAACAGCTTAGATTTTATGTTTTTACTAATGTAACCCTAAATCTGACCGACAACCGGAAAAATGTTGCCCGTTCAGAGTTACAAAAAGTAAAACCCCGTGCTCTGTAAAGGGTTAACCCCTTTACCAGACACAATCTCACTGCTAGTGACCTATTTTAACTAAGTTATATCATGTTTGTGTTTACATGAACACTTGCATGACCTATGATCTTTGTTTTTTTACTGTTCCTGGGCTTTCAACTCGAGCGTAGTCCATACAAGTGCTACTACTTCTTGTGCACTGGACGGATTTTTGCGTGTGGATTAATTTTCCCTATTATCAGTGTTCTTCCCCATCAAGGTGAATCGAACCCATTCCAACTTCAGAGGCACTTGTAATTTACGTCCCCAAGTCAAGGACGAGATGTCAACATTTTAGTCCAACTAACTGGTGTAGGGGTTGAACCCGCTACCTCAGCATCAGCAGTTCATTTGTTCCGCCTGAAGAGAGGACAGAAATTTCTCAAATCAAAGTCAAAGCTGTCTATTGTGAGAACAAACCAATGCTTTTCATTTAGTATTAATGTATGGTCAGAGAGGTTTTGTAATCAATAACATTAAATACGCTGCTGGAAGAGCTGGTAAAAGGAACTTTTTAGAATTATAATAAATGCCAAATTCAACTTACAGAATATGGTGCCAAATCAAATGGAGCTGCGGTCAACAAGGTTTTAGTTTTCTTGACACTTCTCTCTCGTTTCTTTGCTAAAAACAAATATTCATCTCTATATAAACAACTTTTAGAAAAATTCTTAAACTAATGTATTAATAAAATAATTTTCAATATGAAATTCTACAGTTACAAGTGGTTAGTTAATACCATATCAGAATACATTGAGTATAGAAAATAATAACAAAACAGTAATATAAAAAAAAAAAACAAAGAAACAATAAAAAGATATGTTGCTGAAATTTTACATCAAAATTCAATGACACTTCTAGATTGCTTAATTTAGCAATGGCAATAAAGATTCAGTCTGGCAAGTTCCTAAGCATTGGAGAGAAAAAGAGAAGTTCTGGCAACTTGATTGGCAACAACAGATGTTTGTTCAATGTTTCAACACAGGGTTCCTTGTGTTCGCTATATAATTATGTGTGATTAAGTTACAAAGTTAATCAGAGTTTGAGTGTTTGTACAAATGGCAAAACCACCAAGACCACTTATTCATGACAATCTTATTTTATTTCTTCTCATAACAAGCCCAAAAAAATCTTGACTATCTAATCAGTTTATGGTTTTAATTTGTTTCTTGTAGGACTTGCTCATTGAGATGGAACTAGTGTGTCTTCATTTCTGACCTTTGTATGCTTTGGTAAATAATTTTTTTTAAACTGTTGTACAGTTAAGTGTTCACTCAAATGCTGATCTGGGGGAACCGCCCTTGGAGTATACTGATGAGAGTGAAGAAAATCAATAACAAGGATAGAAGAAAAATGTATTTCTTCTGTTTTGGTGATCGCTCGCTTTGAACTCAATCTTTTAGTCTGTACACGTGCTACTATTACTAGTGCACTGGACTTGATTTCTGCATGCAGTCCAGCTTTCCCTGTTACCAGTGTCCAATGCCACCAGGCGAACCCACTCAGACTTCTGAGGTACTTGTAATTTACGTCCCCAAGTCAAGGACTAATCGGAGGTTATAATATAAACAATATGCTCTATGCAGATGACACAACATTGGGGGCGGATAATGCAAAATATCTACAACAATTTTTGGACATTGTAGTAACAGAGAGTGCCGAGAAAGGGCAATCCTTGAATATCAAGAAAACAGTACCAATGGTTATATCAAAGAAAAATGTGACACCAAAATGTGAAATAGAAGGAACATTCTTAACCAAGTGGATAATTTTAAATACCTAGGAGTATTTATAACATCAGACAGAAGGTGCATAACAGAGGTTAAGAACAGAATAGGGCAAGCAAAAGCTGCATTTCAGAAAATGTAAAGTATCTTATGCAATAAGTCACTATCATTGTATGTAAGAAAGAGAGTGCTGAAGTGCTATACAGAACCTGTCTGCAATGAATCTTGGAACAAATTAGGAACAAATTAGGAAGCAACAGAGATGTGGTTCCTAAGACAAATGTGAATTCCTTGCACTAAAAGAGGCTAATGAAACTAGAACATTATATACAACAATAAAAAAGACAAACAGCTTTCTTTGGTCATGTGATGAGAAGAGAGACATTGGAGAACATGGTAATAATTGGAAAGATAGAGGGGAAGAGAGGCAGAGGCCAACCAAGAAAAATGATGCTGGGTGGATTGAGATGGTAACATGAAGGAATATCAGCAGCAGGGTTGATCCAAAACATCAAAGACCAAGATATGTGGAGAGGCATGAACGCCTACGCCAGCTGGCATGGCACTTGAGATGATGAAGTCAAGGACAAGAAGTCAACATTTTAGTCCAACTGACCGATGTAGGGGTTGAACCTGCTACCCCGGCATCAGCACAACACATATTTATAAAATAATTATATGTGATAAATGTTTAATGACAAGTACAATGTAGCTCTTATTACACCACCATTCAACATCATCATATCTGCACTTAAGATCAGTGCTAATAAAGCTCCAACACTTCCTGCCCTGTTTCATAGAACTTTCAGATAGGCATCTTCTAGTCCAGTGGTTCTCAACCGGTGGGGAATCCAATTTTAGGGTTTCCAGGGGGGGGGGGGGGGAGGAGGAGATAAAAGGGGGATTAAGATTATTTAAAGATCGCGTTAATACAAGAACCGATTACTTGATATTGTTTTTTCCTTCATACTGTACGGTTCTGTACGTCTCACTCTTCTAAAATTCAATTTATAAAGTAAGTAGACCCACAAATCATGTTTTATGTGGACGTGTAGACTTGTTTTAGTATGTGCTTTTAAATTTAGCTGCCATTATTACGTATACTGTGTAGGGGCGGGGGCGAGATTTTTAGGTAGGAAATACGAAAGGGGGGGGGGGGGGGAGAATGACGGTCTGAAAATATGGTGAAGGGGGGCACGGGCTAAAAAAGGTTGAGAACCACTGTTCTAATCCTTCTCTTGATATTGTCTATCCAAACATTGTCCTCCAAAACATGTGTCAACAAGGAACTACATCCCTTTTCATAAGCCTGATGTGTTTGTAACTATCTGACCGATCTCATTCAGCAATTAATTACTTATTTCTGTATGACTTTTTTCTTCTTTTACCCATTCCTCGTATATTTCATTACAACCAAATTTCTAAAGCTTCAATTTTGTAACCACATAGTTTGTTCAAGTATCTATCTCCACCATCCATTAATGAAGAGTCTAGCAATGAATAACATACTTGCTCACAAACATGTAAGTAAATCACATACTTGTTTACATACATGTAGTAAAAACGCTGACACGGAGCAATCATGGCATGGGGCTTCTGATCATCAGAAGTACCCCTTCCCCAAGTTTTTCGGACACATTAATTTCTTAATACTTTCTAGGGGCGGTCCCGTCCGAGTCATGACTCCCGGGCGTCTGTCCCCTGCTGTGGAGACGTTTGGTCACATTAGTTATCCCCGATTTTTAGATGTTACGCTTTCCCTTTCCTTGTCCACTCTCCAGCCTTTACTCGCCCCTAAGTACATGTGGTCATGGGGATTCAGCCTCATCCTCCGCCACTGCCTCGTCCACTCTATTTGTCACCATTCTCTGTATCCCGTTCACGGCGCCGCACTCAGTTAGGAAGCCGGCTCTTCCTTTATATTCACATCAGCATATGACTCCTGGCCAGATCAGCCAGATGGACTATTCACACGCACACGCAGGCCAAGAGTAGCGCGCCCTCCCGGTACAAGGTGATACATGCAAAACCACTGGACGCCTACTGAGGAGCTTTCAAGCTACGCCGGCAGGACTGGCCAAAAAGCTATACCAGCTTACTGACTGCAGGCCCACTACTCATTGAGAGTCGGCACTTATTGAGACTGTCCTCTTTCTTCTGCTCAAACCACGCCGTTGGTCTTTGCAGTTGATTGAATGCGGCTTTCGATTATCGCTATGTCATGGTTGTTCACTACCTTGTCATTCAGCGACTAAGATTAAGAGACTAAGTATAAGAGAAGAATTAAGAGCAGAAATGTGAGGTTTCACAAACGTTTCATACCTGATCTAGATAAGGGTGAAATGCTGGCAATGACCTCACTAGCCAGTCCTACGACTCTCTCATGGAGATTACTTTTGGTGGGACTTATGCCTCGTGTAGTACCAGGGGAATTCTCATTCTGTTCCTTCAGAGAAAGTTAGTTAAAGATTAGTACAATTGATTTCAGTGTTCTCTCTTGCATGTTTACGTAAAAATATTAATTACTTTTGTGCTTCTTTCTTTTTTATTTTATGTGTTTGCTCGCTTTGAAACTCCAGTGTAGCCCATACACGTGTGGCTACTACTAGTAGTTCCACAATTGGGGAATGCACTGGACTGATTTTGCAAGTAGATTAGCTTTTCCTCTAACCAGTGTCCCTCGCCATCAGGTGATCCACTCCGACTTCTGAGTTAACTTTTGTGTTTCAACCAGTTAGACTTTTTTCTCCCCAGTGAGCATGCTCTTTCTGGCAAATTGTAATGAGCTCAACAGCAAACTGCCAAAGTTCTCTAGAAAACTGCATGGCTGTAAATTGGACTTGTTCTTTTTGGACTTGAGTTGATTATTTATTTCCCATAAATTCCACCCTGTCAACTCTGATAACTGTCTTGCACAAGTTACTTGTCAAAATTCTTGAGACAGAAATATTTGCAACAGTTATCTACAACAATTCTACCTACAACAGAATATTACATGGAAAGGAGATGGGCACCACCAAATATATCTCCTCTCTGAAAACACAATGATGGTTACCTTGCACAGTGTGTTATTTCCATCACACTAAAAATGCAAAAATACTATGATGGTTACCTTTGCACAGTGTATTGATGTTTCCTTTATGGTACCACTACAAAAATACTATGATGGTTACCTTGCATAGCAGATTGATGTTTCCACGATGGTACCACTACAAAAATACTGTGATGGTTACCTTGCAGTGTATTGATGTTTCCACCACGGTACCACTACAAAAATACTATGATGGTTACCTTGCATAGCGGATTGATGTTTCCACCATGGTACCACTACAAAAATACTATGATGGTTATTTTGCATAGCAGATTGATGTTTCCACCATGGTACCACTACAAAAATACTATGATGGTTATTTTGCATAGCAGATTGATGTTTCCACCATGGTACCACTACAAAAATACTATGATGGTTACCTTGCATAGCAGATTGATGTTTCCACCATGGTACCACTACAAAAATACTGTGATGGTTACCTTGCATAGCAGATTGATGTTTCCACCATGGTACCACTACAAAAATACTATGATGGTTACCTTGCATAGCAGATTGATGTTTCCACCATGGTACCACTACAAAAATACTATGGTGGTTACCCTGCCATGCGTGCTGGTATTTCCATCATAGTATCACTAAAACCCACGATCATACTGTAAGTTTACTTCAGTTTTTTTAAACATCTTCAAACAAAAGTAATTAGCTTAATGGCTTGCCAACAGAGGTCTGGATTTAGTCGTTTCTGGGGCTGAAATATGTTTCTTTTGATTTTGCATGTAAATGAGCTTGCTTTATCTTATCAATACTGTGCCAAAATGACATATACAATTGAATTTCTGAGTGCAGACTAACTGCAAAAAAATGCTTTAGTATAATCAACAGACACATGCATATGTGAAATGAAATATCATTTTTAACAAAAGTAATGACTTTTTATTAAATAATACTGAGGAAGTACTTAAACCTGTATTTTTGCCAAAACACATCCCTACGCAAACACTCCTTTCATGCTAGTGAAACAACCACCTACCCCAATAAAATTACTTTTCAAACACCAGGGAAAACCTATTATAGCCACCTCCATCAATAACCAGCTGACCCTGTGAACCCTGTGACTGGCTACAAGCCAACATCTTTACAAGAATGCTACTTGGTTGTCCAAGAGTCGGCTCAACCTCACAGGTTTGCAGTATAGTCAAGCTACTTGGCCGTCCAAGGAACGGCTCAAACCTCACAGGTTTGCAGTATAGTCAAGCTACTTGGCCATCCAAGAGTTGGCTCAACCTCACAGGTTTGCAGTATAGTCAAGCTACTTGGCCCAGCACAACCCCACAGGTTTGCAGTAAAGACAAGCTACATGGCCGTCCAAGAGTCAGCACAACCCCACAGGTTTGTAGAAGTCAAGGATTCCTTTCCACAGACAAACACTGGGTATATGGTGCTAGCCCAGTGTGTTTAGACCAATCAGCATTCGGTGGGTGGTGTGGTCAATACCACGCCAGCTTTACATCCTGGAACATTTTCCCATGCCAATTTTAGACAGGTTTGGAATGCACACAACCAAATGTTTCTAGTTCTGACAAGTAGGTGGTATTAAATACTCCACAAAACTTACCTCTATGGGTTTCAGAGATTTGAAGACTGGTGTTAGTAACTGCAAATAGGCAAATAATAAACCTGTATACAAGCAGCTTATTTAATGTAATATTAATTGTTAAGTAAATTGTAATAAATAAAGCCCAGGCAAGAACAAACTAACAGTTCTCATTTTATTTCTGTCCACTGTATTGCCCTATCTGAACAACAAAGGGAAGTGCCTTATAAACATCACTAAGTATTGAAACTGAAATACTTTAGTCGTATTAAACGTCACAGTGGCAAGGAAAGAACAGGGATGGAAGGCCTGAATCCTGGAGGAAGAGGCTGGGGTGAACCAGCATGAAGACACAGGACACTGCAGACACATTGGTCATGAGGCCGGCAAATTGGCAAGAGATCGAGAGACTTTTCAGCAAGCGGTGTTGACAGTGACGCCCTGCGGAGTGATGATGATGATGACTGTTTAGCCTTAGATGATCAATGACCATCCATGTTGTTTGTTTGTTTTGTTTCCTCTGGCTGTTAAGTCTACCAACTTCAAATGACAACAGTAACTCACTGAATGAACTAGCACACCTGGATGCCAGGCCAGCTATAAACATGGCATCATCTCTGGCCAGATCAATCGTCCACCTGAACAGACTTCATTTCTAGCCATGTCTCTCTATGCATCTCCTGTGAGTGTGAATTATCTTGTTCATTTATTTTTGTGTAAATGCACAGTGCATATGCTTGATTACAGAACCCAAGTAACTGAAAATAACTTAAATATTTCTTTGTACAATCTAACATCATAAGCATTGTGTGTAAATTAAATTTCAAAAATCTCAACATTATAAAAGCAGAATTTCAACTTTCATTAATCATCAGCATTACTTTCACTGACAATTCTTACTACATATTGAAAAGGCTAGATGTAATATTAAACAGAAACAGCAATGTATTTCATGTTATTTGTTCACCCTATGTTGTATGGGATCTCAAAAGAAGCAAATTTTAAGAAGACAGTATACTACAGACCAGTAATTTGTTTGCATGCTAGAATAATTAAACTAATAGATTCTATTGTCAATACCTGGTAATTTCTTACCCCGGCACTATTATACAGATTACGATTTGGCTTGCGACTCTCTGTAAGCTGACAGATTAATCATAATCACAGGTCTTACCATTTACAACTTGCTCTTCTTCATTCCCCTAAAATTAACACCCAAACACAGAGACAGGCCACAAAATTTTTCAGTAAGCCAAATTGTGTACACATATTCACACCTACATTCCAGCTTTCTTCAGAACAGCCTCGTGTATAGAAGTCCAGCCCACAAAGGAAAGCAAGGACAGAACATCAGTATTCATGAACTGCCATCACAGGTTTCATAAGAACTTCATGCAAAATAACTACCTAGGAAACCACTTTAAAGGGTTGAAGTCACTTCAAGATTGCAGCAAGCACATCATCTCTGACTTTAACTCAGTTACTGCTACTCTTCCTCAATATATGTAAACAAGTGCCTTAATTCATATCTTTCATCCTAATTTTACAACTTTAACCTTGAAATTTATACTGTATCAAAATTAGAGGTGAAATAGAGAAATTTGCCTTTTGTGTGGAAATACTAGGCAAGAGAAGCAGAGAAATTCACAGAAAGATGATGTAGAATGCTTCAACTGCTGGAACAAATAAGTCACATCAATTTCATCAAAACATCAGATAACAGATTAAAATATTTAACAGACAGAGGCTGCACTTCACACAAATAAGTCAAAAACATTTTAGCTACAAATATAGGTTACAGTACTGTCTCCTTAACAACCATCAACTGCTTTGGGCAGGTGGCAAATGGTTAGACAGGCATGGGACAAATGGTTAGACAGGCATGGGACAAATGGTTAGACAGGAATGGGGCAAACTGTTAGCTTTGTTAGACATTTATATCGTGATAAGACATGAAACAAAGAAACTAGCAAACCTCAGAATCAACAGATGAAATTGAAGATGACTGTGCCTGCCGAGACTGGCGTTTCCTACATTTCTTGGCTGCAATAGGTGGGGTAGCATCAATCTCTAGATGCCCTGTTGTGTCCAGGTCTTCAACAAACTCACCCCGACTGAAAACACTGTTATCAGGAGTTGCAATCTTGGGTGGAGAAGACATTCCCTATACAAAGTGACGTGCAAGGTGATTATGATAAATGCCATTCTCTAAATGCAAGGATACAAGTTTAGGGGGCATATGATAAATATTCTTTACATGTGACATGCAAAGCTGAACAGTGTAGGATAAATGCCACATGCAGAGTTTTATAGTACATGATGGCATTCTCTAAATGTGATGCACCCATTTCACAATGCATAATAAATAAGTAAAGTTAAAGAAAGTAAAGAAATCTGTTTCACACCTTGAGGCTTATTAGACATATAAGGAATGTGACCACCAGGCAAATGTGTCTCTGTACAAAAGTGCATACATAATTTGTGAGAATTAGAAACAAAGAAGCAGGCCAGGCCAAGTTAAAATAGTATTCCCTAGATGCAGTAATGTGACAAGTCTGACAGTGTAAAAGAAACATTCCTCGTGCCATGTGACTGTATATGCTCATCCTTAAGTGGCTAATGCAAAGCTGAATATACATAGTCAACCTTATATGCAGCCACAAATTGAGTGCATGTCATCATCCTTATGAGCTGCATGCAAAATTGAACGATAATGGTACCATAAAATAAATGACAGGCAAATATGAGGTCAATTGATAAGCAAGATAACACAGATACCTGAAAGTATATAAATGTACACATGTTCAGATTCTTACCCTATTATGCAGCATTAAATATTCATTATATCAGTCTTTTATAACATGAAAAGGAAACGTTAAATATTTTCATATTTTGCTCATCTCATCTTTCAGTTTGTATCTCTGTGTTAGTTATTTTGACACCCAACACTGTGGCCATGAAAAAAAAACATTGACTAAAGATGCTTGGGCTGCAATTTCTTTTTGTATGTAACCTGTATCATCATCATCATTAAGTGCCTTAGGTATGTGCAATCTTGCTTCTCCTCATCTCACAACCTCCAATGGAATGTAAAATTCATGTGCTGGCATCTTTCCATGCCATAACAAAAGGCTGTGAAATTGTCAAAACCTGATTCTGATTGCCTCTTCCCAAGAGGATACAAAAATACTACTACTGGCTGTTTCTGATGTTTGAGTTCAGTTGCCTTCCTATCTTAGCCTCATAAGGTAGGACGAGGGAGCATGTCCTACTACTACACGCATCCAGTGGGTGGCAGTAGATATGGTGGCATCAGGTGGCCTTTAGATATATAGGTAACCTAAAATAAGCAGCCATGTACTGGCACAGGCATTGGTCACCGAGAGGAGGTGATTTGGTGGGGCAGCTAATTCTAATACCTTAAAAACTCATGGTGATCTTCAGGTAAGGGGCGCAATACATAACCTCTCCTCCCTGCTGCCTTGCTGGGTCTGTCTTTTTTTAGACAAAAGATATTAGAGCTAACCAAAATCAAATTGATGGAAGCCTAGGGAAATGACCTTCATATTTACTCCTTGTAAATATTGCTTTTTAAATTGTTATAAGATACTGAATTTCCGAGGAATTTCAGTATTCCATCAGCGTCATGTCTTGTTTACAAATATGGTAGCTAACAGTGTTACCGTTCTTCCTTAAGCTATTTCAGTCTCACAAGTTCATAGCAACTTCACAATGGTGGAACGATAACAATATAATAACCAATTTATTACTTTCATGGGGGTTAAATATACACACCATGTTAAAATACAAAAAAATGGTCAGATTTCTTCAGGAGGCTCTGAGTAAACTTAAGTACAACCACACACATCAACTCATGCATGTTTTCTCAGCGACTCCACGAGCATGCTCAGGAAGGAAGACGGACTGGGCTAGAAGGCAATGGCTGGAATCTATGAGGACAAGACGGACTACCATCTGTATCATTTATGGGCCAAAGCACATGGACGTAAGAGGAAATGATCGTGCAGGTTGGCTTCATTGCTGTGAGGAGTGGACAATGTACCAGGCTGACATCCTGAATGTCTCAGGGAGGCTGGACGAGCACGTGACTCAAGGGATTCATGAGACTCAAATATAATAAAATAACTAAAAACATCAAGTCAAACAGGGTGAAGCTAGACAAGAGCGCCATGCAGGGAGCTGCACGCTGAGCGAGATACTAAGCAGACATCTGAGCTCTTATGGACTAATAGTTCAATGTGCCATGAGGATTAGATTATCTGTTGACCAACTAATATGACAAGCAAAACAACTGATAAACGAGCAAGCTAAGGTATGAGTATGAAGCGCTACAGATTTCATAGATGCAGAACACAAACAGAATATAAAAACACGGCTAAACATAATTCTATGAATTGCATGTGCTCATTTAAAACATGTTTATGTCCCATCTCTTACCTGTGCATGTGCCATTTGTGTAGACAATATGTTATTTTGTTTTCTCAAATCAGCAATCACAGAATCCTTCATATTTGTGATGTTGGCCACAGTTTTCACCAAATCAGCGTTGTCTTTTTTCAGTTGCTCAACCTAAACACAAGCAGACAAATATAGCTCCTATATGATGTCATTTTCCTTCATTAGCCAAAGTGTAACTACAGTAAATACATACATTTGACCTTAGGTAATTCTAATTGTAGAGGCGACCACAGACCTGTCATGTGATAGTACTTCACACATACTAGACGATGGTATTATAAAGTGCGGTGACCAGTTACCTTCCTTTATAGACAATTTTTGGCAGCCAAATTTAGAGACTGGATTGGGAGAGTGATCTGATAATGAAACATGGATCCTGAGCTGAAAGGCACATATGAACTACATTTGACACAGACATGACAAAACTACAGCTACAATTTGAGTACACTGGGAAGGAAATCTTTCTGCAAAAACCCACACTAAGCTGATGTTGCACACATTCTTCAATGACCCAAAGCAAGACTTTTCAGTATAAGAAATGTTACAAACTGAAGCTATGATAACTCAGTATGCAAATTATATTTATGCAGAGAAATCAACAAGTTCCAGAAAATCAAGAGCTATGGAAAAGAAGGTAGTGCTGGATGGGACACACATTGTATAACTAGACAGTTCAATCTCTGCAATAGAAATAGACATCAGCTAAAAACGCAGCAGAAGAAAATTAGAGAGAGATGAAAAACATGACAAGAGGGTGTGGAGGGAGCTGTAAAAGATGGAAAAATAGGTCCTGGTTTGGGTAGGTTGAGGGATTATGCTTCATTCATCATCATCATCGTGTGCCTAGCTGACAAGCGTGGGCAGTCATTTCACCATTTCGCACAATCACCAGTCGTGGATCAGCTCTGTGTTCTTGTCTTGACTATACCAAATGGCCAAGCCATCCAGGTATTTACTTCTCTGCCTTCCCATTGTTATTTTCCCCTCAATCTTGTCAGTTGTCACCAAGTTCTCTAATTTATTTCTTCTTATAATGTGTCCACAAAATTGTGACTGTCTACGTCAGTGGTTCTCAACCGGTGGGGAATCCCCCCCCCCCCCCCCAGATCGCGTTAATACAAGAACCGATTACTTGATATTGTTTTTCCCTTCATACTTTACAGTTATATTCGTCTTATCCTTCTAAAATTCATTTTATAAAGTAAGTAGACCCACAAATCATGTTTTATGTGGATGTCTAGACTTGTTTTAGTATATGCTATTAAATTTACCTTCCATTTTTACGTATACTGTGTAGGGGGGATTTTTAGATAGGAAATATGAAAGGGGGGGATTTTTAGATAGGAAATATGAAAGGGGGGAATGACGTTCTGAAAATACGGTGGGGGGAGGGGGGGCCCCATGGGCCAAAATTTTGATAGGAAGGGGGGAATGGCGTTCTGAAAATATGGTGAAGGGGGGCACGGGCCAAAAAAGGTTGAGAACCACTGGTCTACGTCTTAATTTCTCTAATCAATTTACAGTTCTCATTTGCTTCTTGTAGGGCTTGCTCGTTAGTTTTTCTGTTTGCCCATGGTATTCTTTGCTTCATTGGGAGATGAGATAAAAGACAGAAGAAGTATTGCGATACACTTTAATAAAATTAATTTCCAAGCACAAACGATACAAATATAACATGTCTATCAGTTTAAGCAAACTTGAGTTCTGTTACTACATTTAAAAAATAATAAACACTACATTTAAAAAATAATAAAACAAAGAACTGTGTGATACTAAATATTAACATAATGCAGAGGTGCTGATGTGCCGGCTCCGTGGCCGAGGAGTTAGCAGCTTTCTCCGCTAACCCCGAATACTCTCGTCACGTGACGCGACGAGAATTAGCAGTGGTTCGAATCGCAAAAGTGACTTATGAGAGTATGGAGCCGGTCGCTCAGAAAGTCGTGGCGTGCTGATGAGCGTAATCTAGCCTAGGAATCAACATACAGCTGAAAGATGCTGGTGTTGACCGCAATATCCTGAAACAGGATGGAAACGCGGGGGGAAAAAAAAGAAAAAAAAAAAAAAAAAAAAAAAAAGAGGTGCTGATGTGTCATGGTCAGGCATTGGGTTTTTCTTGGAAACAAACACTAATTTGTCTGATTAACTATGGGAGTAGAGACTGTGGTATCCGCTGCTATGAAGTCTGCGGAGGGCTACAATCATTGAACACAGCGAAACTGCAAGACATTTTGTACTCACCACTTGCATAGGTTATGATAATGTTCAAAATGTTTGTGTGGCTTGTCTAATGGGCTTAACTCTTTACAAGGCACATGTTTTTCCGTTTCTTTTAACTCTGAACAGGCAAGATTTTTCAGATTTAGGGTTACATTAGTAAATATCTAACCAAATCTAAGGTGTTAGTGAACAGATTTTTGTGAAATAAAAAACAAAATGAAGGAAAATGAATGCAGATTATTTTACTCACATGTGAAATAAATAATCCAATGTTGCCAGTAATCCACACATGAACACAAATATTTACAAAATACAACATATTGTTTGTGATTGTCAGTCATCTATACACTATTTACAAACACATTTTCAGAATCAGAATCACTTTCTTCAAAGTCCGAGAGATCCGAAATGTTTCTTACGCTGATATCACTGATTGTCAAGATCTTGGATGAGATGACAGAAGTAATAGAAGGATATCAATTAGGGATAAGACCAAGATAGGATAAATATAACATCCCTGAACAGGGATTGGAGATTCAGGGGACAGAAGAGAGGATAGAACTATTAAGGAGTTATCCAACAGGACACACAGGTGTCAACAGAAGGACATGATAGGACACGACGGGGATTTGCTCCCAGGTTAGTTAAACACGGGAAGTACCCGTAAACAGCCTTAACTAGAATATAGTAACTAGTAACAGGCTGCTGAACAGCGTGCCGGGTAACAGCGCACGCAAGAGTGCTGACACACGAGGGTTCACAAGTCCGCAGCTGACCAGCGCTGCTAAGGTTAGCCAGACGGAGACTGGACAGCTTAGGAGACAGATCGTTATATTTCACCTTGGCCATTGTGTAGTTGTTAGGGCACTGTAGGATCATGACTTAACTTAGGACAGTTAGAGAATTGTGCTTAGAAATATGATTGCTGTATTGAGTTTGATACTTTGTTAATGATTGTGAATTACTCATGTGAGCTCGTAGAGCCAACTGTATCATTACGCAATAAAATGAAGTATTCCCTTTGTACACCTACGAGTAAGTATTCGTGCGGTACAAACGAAGAATCCCTGTATGCCTGTCTGAACAAGGTTGTTGACACTGATATCTAGCCTCGATTCATAGTCAACTTCGTGCACTTCAATGTCACTTAAATTGAACATAGGGAAATCTCCGCTATCACTTAAAGAATCGTCAAAATCCATTTGGAAAAACAAAGCATAAAAACCCTGAAGACTATTTTTTAAAAATTTGGTCAAATTTAAAGAAAACGCTTGCAAATGGCACACACATTATCAAGTTATCAGCAAAACTGGACGTAAACAATGGTAAGTCTCGCAAAGTCTCGTGGTCGCGCATTTTCAACCCTTAGTTGTAACGGACACTTTCAGATGTTTTTCCTGTTCAGTAGTAAAGACGTTTTCGACCAGTGTAAAGGGTTAAACTAAGTCACCCAATTCTTCAACTTGCGAAAGAGTGAATAACTTTGACTGACATTGAGTTCTAAAAACACCTACAACAACCTATGACCCTAAAATATTTTGATACAAGCGCTACCACTATCAAGTGCCTCTTCTCTTGGCATGAATACTTCTCTACAGTTACAATCTCCAGCATGATGCATCATAGGTGATTGAGGGAGGGAAAGAGAGGATGAAGATACAGGAAACTGTTGTTGATCCCAAAACAGGTAGTACATCTACTGTTATACGGTAGCTCTGTCATATCTGACTAAGACCCGTGGAGACTAATAAAAATGAAAACTAATACCAATATAGCATCTGCAGTTCTTTCTTTACGTTTGCTGATGAAGGCTTTGTTGCCATGTTGGCACAGATATACAGAACAGAATGGGACCAGCATAAACTGTTGTATACAATGAATATTTTAAGCAGTTAGTCCCTGTTATTAGAAGATGGAACAATAATAATTGTATGTCACAAGGAACCAGTTCTAACGCATGTCTGGATAATTAGTGAACAAGCAGAAGGATCCCATGGGAAAATATTTATATGATATATTCTGCTGGAGATTGCGAGATGCACACTGAGAAGTAGATTCTGTACTTTTTTATGGATGTGAAGCGTGGACAATGAGCAGATAAACTGAAAAACATCTGATGGCTGTGGAAATGTGGTTTCTGAAGAAAATGCAAAGAATACCATGGACAAACAGAAAAACCAATGAACAAGTCCTTCAAGAAACAAATGAAGATCATAAACTGATTAGAGACATTAGATGTAGACAGTCAACATTTTTGGGGGATATTATGAGAAGAAATGAATTGGAGAACTTGGTGACAACTGGCAAGATCGAAGGGAAGAGACCAAGGGGAAGACCGAGAAGTAAATACCTGGATGGCTTGGCCACATGGCATGGTCGAGACAAACAAGGGAGCGGATCCACGACTCTGGTGAACGAGTGAGATGGCAAAACACGATTACCCACACTTATTGGCATGGAACATGATGGATGGATGGATGGACATAGAGAAGTGATATTTTCAGCAACACTGGCTCACCTCTTTTACCAAATCTTTACATTCCTGCTGTCTCATGTTTAAATGTTCTTCAATTCTGCTGACACAGATATCCCTTTCCTGCTTCCAGTTCTGCATGAGATTAACAAACATAAAGAAATGATAATTTCTTCTTGTGTTACTGATATTGTGCTATCATTAACCCATTTTTACATAGTGTCATGAATAGTTACATATGAAAGGTGTATTTTAAAAATTGGCAAGGTTAACATTTCTTATGCAATGAGTGTATGTGTGTGTGTGAAGACAGCAAATGAAACAGCTACATTAACTGATTTCTCAGGCTAGTATTGTACTCTCTCACTTCATGTGTTTGTGCAAGCATGTGTACACATTTATGTGTATGTAGTACTAAACAAGTCAATAAAGTTATAGAAACATGATCTCTTCACTAAATCCAGAGAAAGCCATTATGTTTCAGAGACACAAGAATTGTTCCAATGTTTAATCAACAGGAAATAAATGCAGATAAATCATCAAAGTAAGCATGAGAATGCATAATTGAACAACTGAGAAGTCTTTGTCTCAGTATTTTTCTTCCTTTCTTTGCAAGTGAGCTTCAATCAATGACTATCCAACAGCTCACTGACATATGTGGGTGCTGAACCACGCAGCCTTGCAAAAAATTATAAATACTGGTTTCAAAAATTTTAAGAATTGATAACAGCAGCAGCCATTCAAAATGGCATGTCTAAATATTTGTATAGTATTTGAAGTTGAGACTTGAAGTTACTTACCTCCATTTCTTCTCTGTTCCTCTTATTAATCCTTTCTTGTTGAATGAATTCTTTCTCTTTAGCCTGTAAAGTAACAGTGACTTATTATTTAACATATATTGCAATTTACCACATGTTTGCTTTACACACAGTATTTAACGCATATTTAAATATGAAACAAAAGGCAACACTGGGCAAGATATGGTCATGAGGTATTAAGGGTATGTGTATACTAGTTACGCATAATGAGGTGGATGACCAGCTACTTTCAGGCCACTTTACCTCCTCAAACAATTTATACAAATTACTAAAAGGTGCTCATTTTCTGAGGCCAGGTCAGCAACAGTCATACTTGTAGAAAACATCCTGCCGCTATAAGGAATTCAACCCAGAACACTATGCTGGTAAGCAAAGAACTAGCCACAATGCAACAAAATATAAATTAAACATGGCCTAGAAGTAATGAAATGGTATATGATGTGTACCTTGATCTACCCGTCTTTATTTTTTTTTAAAATATATATATATATATCTGGACCTAACTCTTAGCTTCTTGCAGATCACCTTGTGCTGGTTTTCATACAATGATGTGGGTGCAGGTCGTTCAGAAAGCAACGGTAAACTATCGAACGTAAACTTGCCAATACATCACAAACCGCCCATAAATGTTGGGGTTGACTGACGTTTTGAAAGGGATATGCAACTAACTAACTTTTTAACAGCTGAGCTTCATGTTAAATATGTTGACCGTAGATGTCATGTCTACACTGACAGGATATTCTCTGGGCGCTGACTTTGGACCAACCTAGGCCTAATCACAGCCAGTCCATACATGCTATTCTGAATCATGACCTGGTTATTTATTTTGGTTCACTCACTTTGAACTCAAGCGTTGTCCATACAAGTGCTACAGCTTCTAGTGCACTGGACTAATTTTTGCATGTGGTTTACCTTTCACTATTACCAGTGTCCCTCACCCTTACTTCTGAGGTCACTTGTAATTCCGTACGCAAGTCAAGGGTGAGAAGTCAACATTTTAGCCCAATTGACCATTGTAGGGGTTGAACTTGCTACCTCGGCATCAGCACACCAGAAGTTTACGAGCAAGCGCTTGTATTCATTCAGCCTTGGTGACCATCATTGACCTGGTTACATTCTAATATGTCTCTTCAAAGATGTAGATTTCAAGTACAGGTCTTGCACATCCAGCTGGTTTCTGAACTTCTGAAGATTTCTGAAGAAGGGGAAAGAGCTCTGCAACAGTAGCTGTGGAAATGCTCTTTGGTACTGGTTTGGAAGAACACTCAGTACCAACCTCACCCCAATAGATCAATTCCCCCCCCCCCCCCCCCCAATAGATCACGCCCTATTCAAGGCTCACACAACCTGAAAATGGATGCAAAACCCAGTTCTTCAGAGGATTCAATCAACCAACACTGAAAGGATTTGCAGACATCATAAATCTACCTATAAGCAACAGCTGGCAAAACAAAATCAGCTACCACATTGTAAGTACAGGGTGTATTAACGACTGCAGTGTTTGAAAATATTGCCGGGCCAAGTTTTGTATTTACCTATTATGTTGCATGGCTTTTACAGAGAGTGAATACAAAAATTGGACCAGCAATATTTTCAAAAACTGCAATGTCATTAAAAATACACCCTATACTAGGCAGGCCTAATAAAGATATTACACATCATCAAGTGCCATGCCAGCTGGCATAGGCGTTCAGGACTCTCCACAGATCTCGGTCCTTGGTTTTCTGGATCAACTCTGCTGATATTCCTCCATCTCAATCCATCCATCATCATTTCTCTTGGTCTGCCTCTCTTCCCCTCGATTTTCCAACTGTCATGATGTTCTCCAATGCCTATTCTCATCACATGACCAAAGAAATCTGTTTGTCTCTTTCCTATTGTTGTATGTAATGTTCTAGTTTCATTAGCCTCTTTCAGGCAATCGTTGTAAGTTACTCTAGCAGTCCAAGGAATTTGCAACTATCTTATCGGGAACCACATCTCTGTTACTTCAAAGTTCTTCCTAATTTGCATTACCGCAAAACACATACATTTCAACTATGAGCAAAGTTGGTGTCTGAAAACAAAAACCTTCCTCTGTGCTGTGTATCCACCTTTATGTGGCAGATGGGTTTGCGTGTTCCAATGACCCCCCCAAGGGTCAGACAGTAGCTATGCCGATGGTAGCACAGCTACTGGTTGAATCACCCAGGTAGGACTAGCCATGGGATAGGGACCAGATAAAAAGATACACAAACCTGCTGCCTTGTAGGTATGCTGGACAATCAGAGGCTAGGGAAAGCAAACCGACATAATGCTTGTTGTAGTTAGATGTACTGAGCCACAGGCTCATATAACGAACTCTGAGATCTGAACACACAAAAATGCAATCTTTTTTTTCCTATTTTCTTTTAACACAAATCATAAGCAAAGATTTTCTGTTATACTTCCAACTTCCATCGACAGAACAAACAAACAATGAAAGCTATTAGATGCACACAAAAACATCTGGAAGAGTAATGAACTATCTGGATATCAGCAACTGTTGATGAATGGATGGACATTCCTCACCTTCAGCTTTTCAACTGTTTCCTTCAGACTCTCACTAAGTTTATCCAGTTCACTCTGTTTACCTGCAGTAAACATGTTTGCATTAAGTGTATTTCTTAAATATAACCATTCATTTCACTATGCATTTCTAAAACATCCCCATATATTTCTAAACCACCAATTATTTATAAAATATTACAATATATTTATAAACATCACCATGTATTTCTAAAACATCACTATGCATGTCTAAAACATCACCATGTATTTCTAAAACACTTCCTATTTCTACATCACCATGAGCTTCTACAATAATACACTGAAATATCTATTGTTGCGGAACCCTTGAGGCCACTTCTTCTCCTGTCTTTTAACCCCCAAATGAAGCACTAGCCCTCAACCAACTCACTCCAAGCCATTCTATCTTGACTTGTTCAAGAATGACTGGACTTCGTAGCTATTGTGTTTTCTAAGGGATAAAGTAACCAGTCCCAGGCCAACCCTCCTTAGCCACCTCTTAAGACATGCTTGGTAGGTTACAATGTTACTATCCTTTTTCCCCCCTATGGGCCCCAGTAGCATACAGGGATTATTCTAGAGTAGCAATATTTAGCAGACTGCCAAAAAGCTGTCAGCGGTACTAGAAATAGGTGCAAATTCCCCGAGTTTCAAGAACCATCCTGATCGCATTTTAACTTATACATCACCGCTCAGAACATAAACTCTAGTATTGGTAAGAGTACAGAACTGGGGGAAAGGGGAGTAGAGAAAGGAAGGACACACTGAAGAGGTTTAGAGATGAAGAATCCAAGAAAGATTATACATATAAGATATACACTGTTAGCAGCAGATCTGCATACAACAATCAACATGCAATGGGTGACAGAGTCATTACCACAATGGTCAGCTATACTTCCCAGAACATTTCCCCATGTCTTTTTGTATACTGCAATGTGTACTTCATTTCATATTTTTGGAGTCCATTTATATATTAGATAAACCAGAAAGAACAACACTTGGCAAGTTGCTAGACTAGATTGTAACAGATGCTTTCAACTTACCAATTGTCTCTTGTTACACTACCTACTGTTTATTGTAGTTCCAGCTAAAGAAATTAACTGGATTTTTTTCTTTCCAGAATAAACATATGAATTGTTGTTTCTTCAATAATTGAGTTGAGGTTAAGGATTTATTTTTTAACCTAATGTATTTAAGGATCAATGTCCCACATAACTGCCAGATAGAAGCACTCAAACGATACATACTTGTAATGTCTTGTGACAGCTTGTGTATCTCTTCCTTCAAATTTGCATTTTCTCTCACCAGATCACCATTATGCTTGTCTTTCTCACTGCTACTGTCCTCTGTCTAAACAAATATTACAAAACCAAAAAAGAAGTTAGTCCCATCATTACTAAGAAATGTTATGAAAATGTAACTAACAAGGATATGGATGCTATAATGCCACTGTTCAAATTTTGTATACAAATGTCCTGTACTTAAAGACAATTTCAACAATTCTAAGCTTTATTAAACAAGCCAGTTTTAGCACAACTTGACATAAAATTGAACTGGAGAACTTGGTGACAACTGGCAAGATCGAAGGGAAGAGACCAAGGGGAAGATCGAGAAGTAAATACCTGGATGACTTGATCAAGTGACATGGTCGAGACAGAAACACTGAGCTGGTCCATGACTCTGGTGGTCGAGTGAGATGGCAAAACATGACCGCCCACGCTTATCAGCATGGCATTTGATGGATGAATGGACATGAAATTTGACAAGTATAATTGGTGTATTAAATAGGCTCTGAAATTACTGATATTTTCATCAACCAGGGATATCCCAAGTGGTATCTTTGAGGGTGCTGGACAGAAAGAGGTTGGATGAAATATGAATTTACTGTCGGTTTAATATCCTGAAAGACGTGTGTGCCTGTGAGGAAGGCGAAGGACGTGGTTTTGTAGGCACGGGGTAGGTAGCTAAAAAGTGTTGGTAAACATTCATTTAAAGAAACAAATATTTCTTTTATGTGTGTTTCTTTCTGTCTGTTTCTGTCTGTGCTACAGCCAAAAAAACCAGACTGGTGAAGTAGCCCCACTGAGATCGTCTGAGCAACAAGAAGAAAGAGCTATTGTTGGGAGACTGAGAATTAACCCTTTACCGGGCAAAAAGTCCGAGAGCATTTTTACCCCGGAACGGGCAAAATGTCCCAAAGCGTTCATGATGACTAAGTATTGTAAAAACGCGATCTCGTGGCTTTCCGAAACTTCCAATTGTCTACTTTCAGTTTTGCCGATAGGATTACAATGTGGCCACCATTTGCAAGCATGTACTTTGAATTTGAACGTTTTTTTAAATAGTTTTTGGGAGTTATACGCTTTGTTTTTCGACATGGATTTTGGCGATTCTTCAAGTGATAGCGGAGATTTCGCTGGGTTCAATTTAAGTGACATTGAACAGCACAAAGTTGACTATTAACCTTTTACGGGCCACAGCGGCCAAATTCCGGCCGATGCCATAAAACGAGCGTAGCGTCCGATTCCGGCTGATACTATTATGCATTGTAAAAACGCGATCTCTCGGCTTTCCGACACTTCCGGCGGCTACTTTCACTTTCGCCGACAGCTTGACAACGTGGCTGCCATTTGTAAACGCGATAGTATGAATTTGAACGGACTGATATTAAATATTTCGTAAATATTTGTGTTCATATATGGATTACAGACAACAATCACGTGAGTAACATATTCTGTATGCTTTTCCCTTCATTGTGTTGTTTATTTAACTAAAATCGGTTGACTAACACCTTATTTGTGATGTTTTTACTAACGCGACCCAAAATTTTACCGAACCTGAAAAAATATTGCCCGTTCAGGGCTAGAAAACGGACAAGCATCTGCCCTGTAAAGGGTTAATCGGAGCTAGATATCAGTGATCAGCTTTAGCAGTCGTGAGTCGGACTTTAAGAACGGACAAACGTCTGCCCTGCAAAGGGTTAAATAAAAAGCAGACCACAAAATCACAGCTGACAGGAGAGACTGTCTCTAGTCTCCCTCTCATAGAAGGGGCTGTCTCTACTCCCTCTCACAGAAAAGGCTGTCTTTTGTCTCCCTCTAATACAAAGGGCTGTCTTTTGTCTCCCTTTCATAAAAGGGGCTGTCTTTAGTCTCACTCTAATCAATGGGGCTGTCTCTAGTCTCCCTATGTAAACGTCAGAGAGCTCCTGTTTGCTGATGATTGCGCTCTATACGTCAACTCAGAGGCGGACATGCAACATAATGTTTCATAGACTAAGTGTTGTGGACCAATTCACCTATCTTGGCAGCACTGTGTCACAAGCTGCCAAAATTGATGATGAAGTGAATGCAAGAATCTCCAAGGCCAGCGTGGCCTTTGGCAGACTGTACAAGAATGTATGGGACAGAAATGGAACATGCCTGCAAACAAAGCTGAAAGTCTACAAAGCAGTTGTATTATCCACACTGCTATATGCTTGTGAAACCTGTACTGTTTATCAGTGACACGCTAGGAAATTAAACCACTTCCACACAGTCTGCCTTAGGAAGTTACTGAAGATTAAATGGCAAGACAAGATCCCAGACACTGAAGTCCTAGAAAGAGCGTCCATGCCCAGTATCCACACTCTACTAATGACGAATCAGATTTGCTGGGCTGGTCACTTGACTTGCATGCCAGATCACAGGCTCCCTAAACAATTTTTTTACGGTGAGTTGTGTTGTGGTAAACGTTCCCAAGGCGGCCAGAGGAAACGCTTTAAAGACACTCTGAAAATCTCACTGAATGCTTTTGGGATTCATCATGACACCTGGGAGACTGCAGACAGAGACCGAAATTCGTGGCGTGCATCATTACGCAAGGGTGCAGTCACTTGTGAGGCAACCAGGACTGCAAGAGCTGTGAAGAAAAGACAGAACAGAAAAACCACAGCAGAAAATCCTCTTCCAGAAACGTCAAGCATTCTTTGTCCACATTGTCAAAGAACATTTCGAGCCAAAACAGGCCTTATCAGCCATCTTAGAACTCACGGCTCCATACTTTCAACCCCACTGGATGAAATGAATGGTCATCATCATTCTTAATGGACAAACAACAATAACATGTAAACTATACTCTGGCTCTAAGAATTAGAAGTAAAATATTTATATTTTCTAAAACTGTATAAGATGAAAATTTACCTCTTTCCTGAGCTGTGTCAGCTCTGCTTTCAGTGTACATGAACGTTCCATCTCTTCCACACACTGCCGATTAAATTTTTCCATCTGTTCTTCCACTAGTTTCTGTTTTTCTGCCATGGATTCTATCTCCTTTTCAAGGTCCTTTTTCTGTTTTTCTGTTTTAGCCAACCTTTGTTCCAAATCGTCTACACATTCCTGTTCTTTATTCACTTGTTTTTCCGAGATATTTAATTGTTTCTCCAATCTCCTGTTTTCCTCTTCTACTTGTTGTAACCTGTTTTCCAGCTCTCTCCTCTCCGACTCAAACTTCTGCAGCTTATCATGACAAATGTTTTCAACATCGGAAGCTTTTTGTTCAGAATGGTGCAAAACTGTGACCTCAGCTTCCAACTTTGAGATCTGGGAGCAAAAATAAATTGTTAAAAGTTAGTTGCATATCATTCACAAGACATCGCAGTCAAACCCAGCATTTCTTAAGCTGTTTATGATCTCTTTGCAAGCTCATGTTCAGTACTTTGCCACTGCTTTCTGAACGACTGACACCATTGCACAAAAAACAGCGCAAGGCGGTGTGCTTCCAAATAGCTCGCAGCTGTGTTTTGAACATAGTATGTGGGATTACAAATCACACCTATAAGTTCCTTCGACAGTGTCGGCTAAATTATTAAAAGATAGTAAATTTACACTGTCTTTAACTGTAACCAATAATATTGCAGCATTTCCTTTCTGTTGGAGAATCCAAGGCATCCACAGTTGTATATTTTTAAAGCTTGTTACCTCATTTGCCACAAGCCATTTTTTTTACCTCATTTGCCACAAGCCATTTTTTAGATGCCCAAAAATAACCGTCTAATTCAGAAATATTGCACATACTAATCTCTAACAGTAATGAACTTTAATTACATAACAAAAATGGCATCAACCAATTTCATTTCACAAAACATTGTACTTGAATGTCAAGAACCTGAAACTAACTATGACTTTTATTACTAACATGAGCATGGAGGTCTAAGTGTGGATGTTAATGAAGAAGAAGAATGTGATAATGGTATATTTGAAAGTTGTGCACAATTTATTAGATTTTCCCTAAATCTAATATTCTTTACTTTTTTTCTTCGTTTTATTTACTAAACATAAACTACTAATGATGATAAACTACCAACATAACTAACTGTTTGCACTGTAAGATGAGCCTGTACAATGTAGTTTATGAGAATATAAAATGTGGTTCTGGGAAAATATGGTTTATGAACATGTAATTTGTGGTTCACAAACATGTAAAATGTGGTTCTGGGAATGCAACTAAAAGTATGTAAGTTAAGTTGGAAAAAGAAAATGTTAGCATTAAAGCAACCAGCACTATAAAAAAAAAAAAGTACAGGTCTTCTTTTCAAACAGTGAGGCGTAATTATATAGGCTGCTGGACCCATGCATTTTTAACCAACTAGCACTGCATGGGTGAGCAATGGCAAACTATTACTCGTAATCTTGCCAAGAACATTTACAACAGCTGAAAAATGCTGGTGTTGACTGCCATGTCCTGTAAGGGACATGCAACTAAAAAATAAAAATGGTTAGTCAGCTCCTAATTTAACAAGTAAATGTGAAATGCCACACTGGCTGTCTATATGTCGCAAGGAATTAAAGTCAAATAAACAAAAATTCCCTGGCGAATGGGTTAATGACTTTCTCCGTAACCCTGTATATCCACGTAAGGAACACAGCTGTATGAGATTCGGCAGCAGATTGCATTGCGTTGGTTATTTACGGGATATGTGAGCCAGTCGCTCAGAAAGCAATGGCAAACTACTGCGCGTAATATTGCCAAGAACATCAACACCAGCTGAAAAATGCTGGTGTTGACTGCAACATCCTGTAAGGGATATGCAACTAAAAAAATTTAATTTAAAAATGGTTAGCCAGCTTCTAATTTAGCAAGTAAATTTGAAAGAAGGATTTAACAAATTAAAAATTGACATTAAAAAACCCAACTTATTTGGGGCATAAAATCCTGGGTTACACCATCCTTTTTCTCCCTTTGAGAAAATCTGCACCATCAACACAGTGATTCGTGCCAGGATTATTTGAGTTTCAGGCTAAGTTATTCCACCACGTCGTGATTTGTTGTATCAGATTTTAATGCAATGCCATTCTGAAGATCAACCATCTCAAGCTCTGGTGCTCTTATCTACTAAGTGAAATGGGGGCGGCCATTACTATACTGGAGGAGCCATGACAGCGCAGTGGTTAGCACACTTGCCTGCTGACCCAAAGGTCATGTGTTCACATTTGCATTGAAGCAAATTTGTAACATTGACCTGAGCTCCCAGGTCGATTCTGCCTAAAATGGGTGCCAGGAAATGGCTTTAGAAGTAAAGGCAGACGGTGTAATATTGACCACATCACCCTCTCAAGTACTGGTTGGTCGATAACAATACAGGCTATCCAAATGTACCCAAAATCACCTACTACTATATTTACACACCACATGAATAAGTGAACACTATTGCTAGACACATTATGATAATTATGTCTCATGACACAACAGAAAAGTCACATAATATACATATTTTTCACCTTGGGCATATGATACATAAAGAATTAGAAATGAAAAAAATTGGATTCCCAAGATAAGAATGTAATATCAACAGCCAAAGATAAAGAATTGGACAATAGTGACACTAAACCAGTAACCACGAGGTCAAAGGACTACAAAGTAAGCGTAGGAGCTATAATTATGAGTTGACTCACTTTTTTGTTCAAACTGGCAACTTCAAGTTCCTTTGAAACAAGCAACTGGTCTAACTTCTCAGTTTCAGCTGTGAGAGCATCAATCTCTACAAATCAGAAAAGCAAATACACACACATTTATTCATTATCACAAATATTCGTTCACAAATATAAGAAAAATTTGCTGAAAAAAACATTTAAATTTTAAGACATATACCATTGAGTCTTCTGTAGTATGGTGAATTGGATATTCCAGCAGACTTCTTCCCAAGTTCAATGACATGGTTTATCAACAGGAGTCATTACATCTGAAGTCGGAGTGGGTTCGCCTGATAGCGAGGGACACCGTTAATAGGTAAAAGCTAATCCACACAAACTTCAGTCCAGCATTACTAGAAGTAGTGTGTATCATTCGTTGACGACATCCTCGTGTATCGACAGGGTCGAGATAGACAGGCGGTTGCCAACTATATGCAGGGCGAACTAGATCGAATTTCCTCATGGTGTGCTGATGCCGATGCCCTTGTCAACCCTGCAAAGGCAACGGTTACATGGTTCTCACTAAACAACCATATTGTGAAAACAGACCTGCTGGCAGTAAGAATGGATGGGACATGCGGGAGTCGAGGGAAATGAACGAGCTGATAAATTGGCTGGCTCTGCACCCCCTGTAGATGGCCAGCCCATGGATCGTGCCGATGGTATTAACGCCCTTAAAGATATGGCGAGAACAGAGGATTTTGACGCCAGTGATTCCACATCGCTTTCCAGGATGAAAGACCTGGGAGTAAGAATCGGCACAGCCAGACGCGAGAGGTACATCGGGAAAACAAAGCGCCTCGTCAACCAACACAGAACTGGCACTATTAGCCACCGGACGCTGATGCATATGCTGGGGGGAGGATCTGATCACCTATGGACATGTCCGGAGTGCAACGAAGATACCCCAACTGATAACTAACTAACTAACTAACAGTGTGTATGGACTACACTTGAGTTCAAAATGAGCAAGATGGGAGCACAGTGAATGTTTCACTGGCAATTCAAGTTTTCAGCCTCAAGAGTTCTTCTTCAGGAGACTGGTCTGGAGCAGACATCAGTGATCACAATTCTCAGATCTTCTGTGTTGTCTGGTATTTTGATGTTTTGTGCAATGGAAAAGTAATGACGGAGAAGAGAATGAACGAACAAACTTTATTTTTATAGGGAAGAAAAAGCAGTGAGATAACATGAGACATGCATTTTTGTGGGAAGAAACACAGGGGATAGAGGGACTTTTAACACGCCTTGGGTTACGCCTATGATGCTAGCCTTCTATTTTTATAGACCAGGCAACAATCAAGAAGAAGTGATGAGATCAGCCGGCCGCCTTTCCTTCCCAATGCATTTCCTGGTGCCAATTTTAGGCTGGGTCAGCATGGGAGTCTGTTGTCAATTTGTGTAAATCTGTCTCGATGCAAGTTTGAACCTATGACTGCCAAGCCAACAGCCAAGATTTCTAGAAAAACGGTTGTTGTAAAATAAGGCTGGAGATTTTTGTGGTAAGAAAAAGTGGTGAGGTAGAGGAGTAATGAATATTTTCAGAAAGAAAAGTGGTGTGGTTGTAATGCAGTGACTCAGCAAGTAATTTTTTTTTTGGCATATCCTATTTACAGGACATTGCTGTCAACACCAGCATTTTACTGCTGCTGTTGTCTTGGCAAGTTTACGTTCAGTAGTTTGCCCTTGCTTTCTGAACGAGCAGCTCCTTACCAACATGTTAAAACCCAGCGTGACGCTGTCTGCTGCTAAATCGGTTGCAGCTGTGTTTCGAACGTGGGTAAATGGGCTTACAAATCGCGTCCGCAAGCCCTTAGCCAGGGAGACTGGCCAGCAAGTAATAAAGACCATAAAACAACTGTGACAGTATCTACTACAGAATTACTTCTATAGATGAGATTATCAATAATCAAGCTCTAAGTAACTCTTACTCGCTTTAAACGTGTTCAAGTCATCATCTTGTTTGTTTATGATTATTTCTTGCTGATCCATTGTCTCTTGACATTCTGTGAACATGGACTTCAGCCCAGCACACTTTTCTTGGAAGTCTTCAAGGCCTAACAAATACAAATTCAGAAATATTTGGTTAGAAAATTAAGGAATATGTCGTCGTATCATCAACAGAAAAGGAAAGTCATTAAGTAACAGAAATTTTATTATAAAGTGCATGGAAGAGTATGAACAAGTGAAAATCAGATTTCAGGACATAAACTGTCTCTTAAGCAATACCCAATGTAGAGGTATTGCTTATGAGCAGTTTTTGCATGCACAATGGAGATTATAAAATAGCTGATTCACTATCAACCTTTTTTTTGGTGGTCAGAGGGTCTGAAACCTTGTGAAATCTATAGAAGAATGATGGTTCAGTATGGAAACAGATGCTCGAGTAAGGAGAGAGTTTATAAATTAATATGTTGGGGATTTCTCTCAAAAGGATTATTATTGCCGCATGACAACACCCGCTCTCAAATTTGATATCTTGAAACATCCAGCCCAGTTTAGACGTTGCACCATGGGACTTCTTTGTACCATTGAAGGAACATTTGCAGGGTCAGATGTTAGCAAACGACAAAGGTAATTGAGGTGGTGAAAAATTGGTTTAATGCCGCACACAAAAACTTGTTCCTAGAAGGCATTATCAAGCTAGTGGACAGGTAGACCAAGTGTGTTGCCAGGCAAGTGTCTTTGTTGTGAAATAACACACAAAATTATATGTTCACACTTTTGTTAAAAAAAAAAAAAAAAAACAATTCATAAAATTCCTGTTTAATTACTTCACCTCGTATTTATAACATATGATATCTGAATTTACTAAAAATGCTAAGGAAAACAGACAAAAACGTTTGTGGTTAGAATATTTTCAGCACATCTGATCCACTTAATTGAAACATGGTCATGAACAAGCAGCTGCTAGAGTGTTGAAACATCAAAGTGGTTTGCCGTGCAAAGGTGCTAAAACAGGGTTGTATTCTCTACTGATACCTGTTCAACAACTATGCAGAAAATGTAATGTGAAACATCAAAAATGATGAGACATGTGACAAATTCTGATCCATTCATAACTGTTGGAAATTCAGTTCCACAGCTCAGATATGCTGCTGATATGGTCCTTTTCTCAAACAGTGCTAAAAGATTGTCAAAAGACACAATGAAGATAAAAATCTTGTTTTGAACTTGAAAAGATAGTGATGGCGAGGTATACACTATAAATGTTCCCCACTTATCATGACAGTATGATAGCAAGGCGTACACTATAAATGTTCCCCACTTATCATGACAGTACGATCACCATGCTGTTTCTCTGTACTTACATCACACCAAACCACAGATTTGAGTTGTTTTTGTTTTATCTGCATAAGCGGCTATTTGTTGTAAACTCATTCTTATTCCTACTATTCTCTATTTTGTAACTGATTTGTATAAATTGTATTTGTTCAGTTCTTTTAAGATTCCATGTATATAATCCTTCTACTTTTCACAGACTTTGGATTGGAGTACAGATAATGATATACCTAACACCTGAGAAGGAAACATAACCAGCCAAGGAACAATTCCACCCAGTTTGTATGTGCTGTGTTGAATCATCGCTCATGAGTTCCCCAGAGGAGAAATCCGAAAAACAGTAGCAATTCAGATCCCCTGAGCATATCGTAAAAGGCGACTAAAGAGGGTTACAGCTGAAACTGGCTATCTCACGCCATAGAAAAGACGAGGACAAGAAATTTCATGCCGTAGAAAAGAACAGAAATCAGCCACCATCTAACCAATCATGAACTGGCCTACAAAGCAGTTGGCATGCATAGTTGTGGGCCTATAGACTCCACTAGGAGTCTCAAGGTAAAAGAATCATCAGTAGTACTGAATCATGACTTGGTCACATCCTAATGTACCTCTCCATAGATGTTAAGCACCAGTACCAGTCATGCACACCCCGCAGACTTCAGGCCATGTAGAGCCCTCAAACAGCAGACAGGCAATGGGTTGGAGTCTTTTCAATATGAAACACCTCAAACATGTGGAAGAAATATGACCATTCTAGGCCTAATCCTAGCTGGTCTTCATGTGCTGAATTATGACCTTGTTACATTCTAATATGTCTCACCACAAATGCCAAGTGTCAGTACCAGACTAGCACAGCCCATTGGTTTCTGAGCTTTATGTTAAAGAGGGGAAAGGAGAGATCTGGAACAGCCCCAGCTGAGATGGTACTTTATGTTAAAGAGGGGAAAGGAAAGCCCTATAACAGCCCCAGCTGAGATGGTACTTTATGTAAAAGAGGAGAAAGGAGAGCCCTAGAACAGCCCCAGCTGAGATGGTACTTTATGTAAAAGAGGAGAAAGGAGAGCCCTAGAACAGCCCCAGCTGAGATGGTACTTTATATTAAAGATGGGAAAGAAGAGCCCTGGAACAGCCCCAGCTGAGATGGTACTTTATATTAAAGAGGGGAAAGGAGAGCCCTAGAACAGCCCCAGCTGAGAGGGTACTTTATGTTAAAGAGGGGAAAGGAGAGCCCTGGAACAGCCCCAGCTGAGATGGTACTTTATGTTAAAGAGGGGAAAGGAGAACCCTGGAACAGCCCCAGCTGAGAGGGTACTTTATGTTAAAGAGGGGAAAGGAGAGCCATGGAACAGCCCCAGCTGAGAGGGTACTTTATGTTAAAGAGGGGAAAGGAGAGCCATGGAACAGCCCCAGCTGAGAGGGTACTTTATGTTAAAGAGGGGAAAGGAGAGCCCTGGAACAGCCCCAGCTGAGATGGTACTTTATGTTAAAGAGGGGAAAGGAGAACCCTGGAACAGCTTCAGCTGAGATGGTACTTTATGTTAAAGAGGGGAAAGAAGAGCCCTGGAACAGATGGTACTTTATGTTAAAGAGGGGAAAGGAGAGCCATGGAACAGCCCCAGCTGAGAGGGTACTTTATGTTAAAGAGGGGAAAGGAGAGCCCTGGAACAGCCCCAGCTGAGATGGTACTTTATGTTAAAGAGGGGAAAGGAGAACCCTGGAACAGCTTCAGCTGAGATGGTACTTTATGTTAAAGAGGGGAAAGGAGAACCCTGGAACAGCTTCAGCTGAGATGGTACTTTATGTTAAAGAGGGGAAAGAAGAGCCCTGGAACAGATGGTACTTTATGTTAAAGAGGGGAAAGGAGAGCCTTGGAACAGCCTCAGCTGAGATGGTACTTTGGTAGCAGGTCAGCAGAAAAGTATCCACACCAACCTCACTCAGAGATGCAAACAAAACAATGCAGGGCTCAACCAGGCTGAACGCCAATGAATCAAACTTTAGCACACGAGTTAGCACACATTCCAGTTTTCACATCCAACCAGTCATCAGGCTGGATCAACCCATAGATATGTACTGATAGAATCATTGCCCCACTAAATTATGGAAGAACAGAATGCATAACTAAAAATACCCACATGTAACAAAGTAAAACACAGATGTAAATAAATAATGGCATGTAACAAAAGACCTGTATGTAAAAATATCTGCTTTTTGCAGCAACCTATATGTCTGTAGTCCAGAAAGTTCATGCTAACATGATGCTGAAAGTCATAACATGGACAACATAAAGGAAGAAGAGAAAGATGACAGCCACAATCTGGATGTAAATTGTATCTAACAAACTTACTTTTCTGAGTCTGAGATCGCTGTTCCTTCTCTGAAGCTAAAGACTGTTCAAGTTCCTTGACTTTCATCTCCAGATCTTCTGTCTTTTTGTTCTGGAATGATACAGGTGATATTTTTCATTGTAGTAGTAACAGTGTAGTTTATAAAATAATATTCAACAATATCAATATTTCTGATCACTAAATATTTAAAGTTGGATGGCCGGTTGCTTGATTCATTGTGAAGCCTCTGGAAGGCTGAGATTTAACTCTGAAGACCAGTGTGTTCAAGTCATCTGATCCCCACAAAGGGCTGGTATCTATTGGAGTGGGCTGGATGTGGGCTTTTCTTGTAACCCCTGTGTCAATTCCACAGGGGCTGTGTTGCTGACCTCTCCTTCCCCTCCCTCAGCTGAGAAATCAGTAGAATATGCAAGACTCACTAGCGAACGAAAGAAGAAGAAGAAGCAAGACTCACTGGAACTTCACATCTGTGGAGAGGGATATTAGAATGTAGGCAGGTCATGGCTGAGCCCAGTACGTACAGGCTAGCTGAGATTAGGCCGAGGTTAGCCAGGTTTCCTCCGCAGGTTTTAATTATTTCATTGTCAACTGACTCCAGCCCAATGCCCAATGTTAATGGCAGGATTAACAGAGGAGTATACGTAGCTCACTCAAATCAAAGCGGTTACATTTGTAATACGATCATTGTATTATTATTAGACTGGTTGAAGAATATTCAAAGTAGCACACCATGCAAACTCATAGATGCTCAGTCTCCAACAGACAATGCCATACAGTGTAGATGTTGATCTTTCCAGTAGTGAGCTGCTAGTCAACATGTTGAAATCTTCCTCTCATATGCTCCTTGCGTAAAAATCCAACTTATTAGAATTCCATTAAACAAACAACCAACTGCTAACATTTCATACAATGACTAAAACAATCATCCTAACAAAACACAAAACTATTTTGCAAACATACATTTATCTCTGTCCAAATCATATTCTACAACCAAGAAAATAAAACCCCTACATGTGATTCCATATTGGCGAGTTCCTCTCTCAACTGTTCCAACTCTTTATTCTTGAAAATCAATTCCTCGTTGAGCTCGCTAGTTTTCATTGAATGCTTTCTCATATTATCAGCAGCAGACTTCAGTTGTTGGTGCAACTGTTGCTCCAGCTAAAATGAGAGAGTGTGGGAAAGCAATACCTGAAGCGAGATTCTTCATGTTATATCAGTCACTGAGCACAATTATCTGTTAGAAGCCCAGAGTCTTTCAACTGTATGCACAATGACTGTTTTCATTAACACAAACAACCTAACATGCAGCTCATACAGAAAATGTAGATTAAAATAAAACCATTGTAAATCAAACTTGCTACACTATATTTATAGTAGTTAATATAAATTAAATATCAGAGTGGCTTGGAGAGAAAAGTAATGGAAGGAATGGTTGCCAGAAGAAAAGGCAAGGATTAACCAGCACAAAGATGGGCACAGGACACTGCAGACACCTCGGGTATGGGGATGCATGGGGCAGGAGAAATAACAAGAGACTAGCAGGCTTTTTGGAGTGCCATGATGAGAGTGACTTTCTGCAAAGGTCTATATGATGATGAATATAAATTAGGGCTGTTCAAGAAAATACACTGCTTTTCTCTTTCACAACATACACAAAAGAAACATTGTATGAAGCCATTTGACCAGTTGTAAGAGCACTCCAAACAAACATGTACTGTGGCCAAATGATATATGCATAATGCATGCCAAAGACAGTTGTTCAGTCAAGTTGTTGCTTCTTGATACTGATCTGTATCTGTCCACAGATGTTGGTGCATTGCAATTTGTAATAGTGTTGACTTCTGTGTTCCAAATCTGCTAACATGTACCTGCAGTTAATGTACTGAAAGACTCTTAGTGGTAAGACTGCCTTGTCTAAAGAAAGTACAACATGTGTATATGAACTTGCTGCAATAATCCTCATCGCCCTTGAACTCTTTCTAACCCAGGCAGCCATTACTTTACCTCCATCTGACCCAGACACATATATATTAGTCACAAACGAATGGTGTGGGATAATTGCATAAATCTGTTGCCAGGTCAGAATATTTTTGAAATGTCATTTTATAAAGTTCTATCAATTCACTTTTTTATATGAATTTTTTTTAAAGTGCTTGTTCTGTATCATAAGAATATGAGGTGTATTAATCTGGCTGGTTGAACAAGACAAATAAATGCTAAATTATGCATTGAACAGAAAAAAACAGAATAGATGATGCCCTTAAAAGAAAGTGGAAAAACAATGTTCACAACGCTAGATGTGTGCCAAGTTGCTAACAACAACTTTCAGGAAGTTACTAAAGAAGGCATACTTATGTTTGGAATAATTCATGCAAATCAGAGACCATTATAGTAGCTAACTTTGATGTCTTTAAAACTGCCTAAATAGCAAACTAACAACCATTTAACTATTAACACAAAAGTGAAGTACAAAATATTAAGTAAAGTAATTAAAGCTCTATACTGAAATTTACAAAATACTAAATTTCTTCATTAAATTTTCTTACTGACCAAATGGACCTGAGGACAATTACCCGCTTTCTCCCACAAACCAAATCTGAAGACCAGAATATATAATCACAGAGATATCTCATTTCACTTAGGAAAAAGTAATGCAGGTAAAAAGTCCATAGTTTTAGTCCAATTATACACTTCAGGAAAGAGTGTGTGTGTGTGTGTGAATAACCAGTACTTTAAGTTAACTACATGGTACATACAAAGTTAAGCTTTCAGGCATAACAAGTACAGATAGCTGACACCAAAGACAAACAGGCATAATGTGTTAACCGGATGCTCAACAAATATTGAGGAAGCATTACCTGCTTCTGAGAACTACCATTTGTTTTAAAATATTTATTTCTATCAATTTTCGACTGTACATAATCACCTCTATTGCTTATTTGTTGTACTTAGCTTTTTTTTTTTTTGTTTCAATGTGATGTCTGGATTACGGTTTGAATTGTGATGTTTATGTTGCTAGCCAACTATTCTTGTTTTCTGTTTGCTGAAATGAATTTTTATTTGTATTTGTTTTTAGTTGAGTTTCCTGGTGACATTTTCATTCAGTCCTAACAGGTACAAAAGGATGATTAAAGCACATTTGTTTAAATTGCTTTATTTACACTGGTGTCAAACTTTAAAACAAAAATTATCTGAATAAATACATAAGCTTGTAATTCTTATGTATGCAGTTTTAACTATTTTATTTTATCTCAAGCTGTAACTTTCAACAAACCATCATTCATACGAGGACAGACAATAGAAAATAGAACTTTGTTAAAATCCAGATGGTCGCCATGCTATATTTTAGAGGCCCCAATCTAATATCACATGAAAATGTTACAGCATGTGTTAGATAATGTTCAATATATAGCAAATATGTTTATTTGTCCATTTTGTCTTATAGAGGACTCGTGTACCTGTTTAATATGATCTAGTCCTTGGCACTTGAGCTGCCACTCCAGCTCCCTATCCTTAGCATCAGCTGCCTTTCTCTCTGCCAGCTTTTTGTCCCTCTCCAACATCAGCAGCTTCTGGGAAACTTCTGCACTCTCCTCCTGTCGCTGACACTCAATTTTCTCTAGCTGATTTTTGTTCAAACAAAAATTGCCCAGTTAGAAAAATCATGATTGTTATATATATAAATGTTATATAAGATGTAAAGAAGTTACACAGACAAAATATCAACATGAATATTGTTGTTATTTATGCTCGCTTGCTTTGAACTCAAATGTAGTCCAACACATGCTATTACTTCTAATGCAATGAACTGATTATTGCATGTGGATTCGCTTTCCCTATAAGCAATGTCCCTCAAAATAAGGTGCAAGCACTCCTACTTTTGAGGTACTTGTAATTTACGTTCCCTAGACAAAGACGAGAAGTCAACATTTTAGTCCAACTGATTGGTGTGGGAGTTGAACCCACTACCTCAGCATCAGTACACTGGAAGTTTAAGAGTGAGTGTTCTTAACCATTTGGCCATGCTGGCCTCCAAACTATAAGATTAAAAAGCTATATATTGTAAACAGCCATGCGAAACAACTGATTTTACTAATTAACTCATTCAATACCAAGCACTTGCCCGCCCAGACAGTGGTCCGGGCTCAACCCCCAGCAGGATTATTTTTTCTGACTTGTAGTACTCTGGGGTCCACCCAACATCATAATAATTGGTGACCCATGACAGATTTCATGAGTTTCTGGGAATTGTCTGAAAAGTTCAGGTAACAAGGAAGTGACCAACCCACTTTATGTGACAGCCTTACACTTCACATACTAATGGCAGTACTATGGGGGGGGGGGGGGGGGGGGGGGGGAGAGAGAAGAGAGAGAGAGAGAGAGAGAGAGAGAGAGAGAGAGAGAGAGAGAGAGAGAGAGAGAGAGAGAGAGAGAGAGAGAGAGAGAGAGAGAGAGAGAGAGAGAGAGAGAGAGAGAGAGAGAGAGAGAGAGAAACCCTTTCCCTACCAAGCAAAACACCAGATGTTAATGTGATAGCCCGTATATGACCAACATGAGATGTGCCAAGGTCAGAGTTCATCATGAAAAAAGACCTCTTTCCCTCTCCATGGGAATACCTGGGCAAACAAGTCTGGCAATAAAGGGAGGACAGATCATGGTCTCCACTGTGTCAAGGACTACAAACTTTGCATGCTGCAAAACTGCAAGTGAGCCATACTAATTCCCCATAATGATGACAGACAGACAGCAGTAAATCTTGCACTCACCGAGGACAGCTCACAATCTGAATCATAATGAGTGTTGCTCTCTTACCAGGATTTCATTAAGTCGTCATCATCAATTTCCAATTGAAGTGCAAGAAGTTAACTGAAATGGGTGGAATTCTAACCACATGGACAACATAAGATCTTTAATCCAGTCACCAACAGTTTTTGCTTGTACCCACTCTGTTCCAGTGCTATTAAAATGTCTTTTGTCTTTTAACGTACTCGTGCATCCAGCAATTAATATTCTAATTACTACATAAATTCCTTTCATGTCTTTTAATGAACTCATTCAGCATCAGACAGTTAATTGCTTGTACCCACCCTGTTCTAGCTGCTACTTAAGTTTCTTTCCAGTACTCATTCAGCCCAGCAATTACTTGTAATCGCTCTGTATAAGTTACTACTGACCAAGTTTCTCTCCTATCTGAATTGTACTCTTTTAGCACCATACGGTTATTGGTTGTACCCATTCGGGTATAGCTGCTACTTATATTTCTTTCTTGTCTCATACTGTACTCATAAGCTTCAAACAATTATTGCTTCTACTCACCCTGCACTAGCTGCCACTAAAACTTCTTTTCAAATTTTCTACTGTACTCATTTAGTCCCTGACAGTTATTGCTTGTACCTACTCTGTTCTAGTTAAAAGTTAGCTGCACATCCTTTACAGGGCGTCAGTCAATCCCAGCATTTTATGGCTGTTCTTGATTTCTTGGCAAGTTTAAGTTCAGTGGTTTGCCATTGCTTTCTGAACGAGCGGCGCTCATACCATTTTATAAAAACCAATGCAAGGCAGTCTGCTACATAATCGCCCACAGCTGTGTTTCGAATGCTATATGCGGGATTACGAACTGCATCTGTAACCCCTTCGCCACAGAGCCGGCCCTGTTCCAGCTGCAACTTAAATTTCTCTCCCATCTTTTACTGTGCTCATTCAGCACCAGACAGCTATTACTTTAAATCCTTAAAACCCAGAGTATTATTTTTCAATAATTGTCAAAGACAGAACGTGTGACAATTTTACATTACAAACAACCACCATTTTTTTTAAAACCTAAAGCAAATAAACAAAACAAATCAAGTGAACAGATATTTACCTCTGCAGTTTTCATTTTCAGTTGCAGCTTCAATTCATCCACCTGTTTCTCCAGTCTCATTAAGGCCTCCACCTTTGCCTTCCCTTCACCAGAGAACTGCTGCTTCAGGGCATTAACTCTGCTATTGTGCTCCTCCATCTGCTTGTTCATAAGTTCTCCCAATGCTGCCAGTTTCTCATCAGCACATTTCAGCTTCTTTTCAAACTCATTCTTCATAGATGTTGTCTTCTCCAAGGTCTCAGTAACATCATTACAGTTTTGCTCTAGTTGTGTCAGTTTTTCTCTACAGGCATCAAGTTCCTTTGACTTATCTTTCAATGATTTTTCCAACATTGTTTTCTCTGTAATTGCATCTGCTAGCTTGGTTTCAGCCTCTTCGTGTTGCTTTTCCTGTGTCTTCAGGTCATCTTTTAATGATTCAAGCTCACTTTCCATTTTTTCTAACAAGTTCTGAGCTTCCCTAAGTTCCTGATCAACTTCCTCTGCATTGTGACCTTGCACATCTTGATTCTCTCTGAGACTGCTAATTATCTCTGTCATATTATCCTTCTCACTGTTGAGATCTTGTACAGTTTTCTGTAATTTCTTCAGTTCCACCTGCAATTTTTGAAGCTCTTCATTTTTTGTAGTTACTTCTTTATTTGCATCAATTACTTTCAGTTCAGCTTCATTCTTAGCAGCGATTGCAGTTTCCAACGTTTCTTTCAGCTGTGTGATTACAATATTCTGGTTTGCAACCTCAGATTGCAACTGTTGTTTCACAGCATCTGATTCCTGTAGTTTCTGTTCAATCATCTTCTTTGAGCTCTGCTCTTTTTCCACTGTTCCTACTAATTTTATTAGTTCATCTGTCTGCTGTGAGTCCTGCTTCTGCAGCATTTCATTAAGTTTGTTTTCAACCTCCAACTTTTCCACACTAATTTTCTCAAAAGCTGTCTTAGATAGCATAATTTCTTTATCTTGCTGGGAAATCTTGATTCTCATTTCATCCATTTTGACAGAATATTCATCTAGCTCAAACTGCAGCACACTGTCTGCAACATTCTCTTCCAATCTGAAGATTCCATGAGCAGACTGGCGACCACGTGGAGTACCCAAAACCACATCCTTGATAAAAGAATTAGTCGTATTTTTATTTTCCGCTGCCTGGAGTCTTCTATATTCTGCAGCAAGAGACAGAAGCTGCTCCCGAACTGAAAGCAATTCATTTGACAAAACAAAAACAGACTGTTTATCTTTGAAATTGTCATCTTCTCTTGCATTTGCATGATTTAAATCAGCAACAACATTGGCTTCATTGATGGAATCAGACATTGACGAAGACACACTGGTGTCCATGGCCTTCCTTTTACCCCGCTGTGGCAGCAATCGGCCAGAGACATCAAGTTTGCTCTTGTATTTAGCCAGTTCATACTTTAGGTTTTCTATTTCAGCTGTGTAGCCGTGAATGAGGGCTTGTTCTCGTTTGAAGTAATCCTCCTCTTCTTTCTTTAATTTATTTCGAAGCGCTGCATTGGCTAGCTCTGCATCCTTCAACCTCACTGCCAAAGTAAAATTTCCGCTATTGTGTGATGATTGGGTTGATGGTGTTTTCAGAATCTCGTCATCAATTTCAGCTTTAATTGACAGGACTGAAACCTCTTTTCTGCAAACAACACCTTCACCGACATCGCTGGGGTCTGTATCATTTGAATGACATTTTCCAGACACACTATGTTTAGGGAATGGTGTACTTTTCTGTTCTATATGTCGAACCATGTCACCTATGTTAATATCTTTATCATCTGAGTCTTCATTTTCTTCAGTGTCCTTCTTGCTGAACTGGTCTTCTAAGTTCTGAACTCTCTCTTTTAATGCAGCGTTGGCTGTCTGAAGATCAACACATTCTTGTCTTAATTTATCATTTTCACTTTTCAGTGCCTCTTGTGTAGTGATGTCCATCTTCATATTAAAAACTATTTCATTATCATCGCTTTGATTCATGGTCTTTTCATTTAACATCTGTGACTTGTCTTGCTTTGGACAAACAATTGTCTGCAATGTTATCTTATTTTCAGCAGATTTGTCTCCTTTTTCTTTAACACTGACCTCCATGACCAAGTCATCCACTCTACTCTGCAGAATTTGTATCTGCTTTTCTAACTCTTCATTAGCCAGTTTCATTTCTTCCACCTCTTTGTCTTTCTTTGCAGCTTCCTCTCTCAGATGTGTTAGCTCTTTTAACATATCTGCACAACTTTCTGCAGTTAAAGAATTCTCTTCCGAACACTGTGTCCCGTTTTCTTTGACATATGTTTCTGGTGCAGCTTCTGTTGATTTATCAGCATGTTTTGAGCTGTTTACATTGCTAGGTCTGTTTTCTTTGTGTAGTGATCCAGCAGATGTTTCCAGCTCAATGCGATATTTGCTGAGCTCATCCATTTGACTCATCTGATCTTGAAGTCTCTCAATCTCATCTGAAACAATATTGATAGTTGCCAATATTGTAATTAGAGTATTATACTAATGTCATATATTATAGTCTTTAAAAAACAAAACAGAAATAGTGTGTGCAAAATAAAGAAATAATTGACATAAAATCATCATCAAGTGCCATGCCGACTGGCGTAGGTGTTCATGACTCTCCACAAATCTTGGTCTTTGGTTTTCTGGATAAACTCTGCTGTTGATATTCCTCCATGCCACCGTCGCAATCACCCAGCATCATTTCTCATGGTCTGCCTCTACCTCTCTTCCCCTTGATCTTTCCAGTTGTCACGATGTTCTCCAGCACTTCTCTTCTCATCACCAAAAAAAGCTGTTCGTCTCTTTCTTATTGTTACATATAATGTTCTAGTTTCGTTAGCCTCTTTAAGGCATTCGTTGTTAGTTCCACTCCATGTGGATGTGGAAGGCAAGGGGAAACCACCACATTATCTTCCCAACTCTTCATGACATCAGATATGAAAACAAAACACATGTAAAATATTACTTCAATAGTTTCAACTTCACTTAAATTTTTAAAGATGTCTTTATTTACTCTTCGTCTTCTTCTGCCCTTTACCCCCCATTGAGGCCTAGGCCTTTGACTAACCTACGCCAAACCATCCTGTCTTTTTCTATCTCCTGAAGCTACCTCCATGTCCTCTCAATATTATTCATCTATCTGTAATTCTCTTCTCCAGGAGTTATTTTAGGTCTTCTGCTATTTCATTCACCTTGTGAGTTCTAGATAAGAGGATGTCGTTATATTGTTCTCAGGATTCCTCTGTGTGTGCCAGCATCTTTTTTTTTTTAACTTCTTGGTTCATTGCAATTTGTTTAGTTCTCTCCATAAGCTCTACATTGGTGATTCTGTCATACCATTTTAGTTCCACCATTCTGCGCAAGCATCATTTATTCACTCTACTAATTTACTTGAAGCAGCATCATATAAAAGCAACACAACTTTTCCACACACAAGAACATGATCTTCAAATCAATTTAATAAACAAAGCGAAAACAAAACCTTAAACCTAACATGCACCTTGCAATTCTTTACATTCATCTTGTAATGAGGTAATTGTAGCATCTTTGTTCAAGATCTTTTTATTCAGCTTTTCTTCCAGAGTTTTCCATTCCGATTCTTTGGTCTTCAAGGATTGTTGCAGAGAATTGTACTTAGAAGTCATTTCCTTTAACTGAATGTCAACATCTTTCAAAGCAGTCAGCTAAAAAATAAAAACAAAAAATATGAATAGAATCATACTTTTAATGTGTTTCAATGCAAAGTAAGGAAGGAAATACTGTGTTATACAGAGTGTATTTTTAATGACTGTGCAGTGTTTGAAAATATTGCTCGTCCAAGTTTTGTATTTACCTATTATGTTGCATGAACTTTACAGAGGGTGAATACAAAACCTGGACCGGCAATATTTTCAAGCACTACAGTCATTAAAAATACACTCTATTCATTGGCACCTTGCCGTCTTGACAGACGATAGTTTGTGCTCTAAAAAGGCATAATAACTTTTAACTATGGCGGTAGCGAGTGTGACTGATAAGGCCAATTTGCGCTGTAAATGTCCGTTCACAGTGGGTGCATGTGAACATGTGGTCATTTCCACCATCATGCACTATCTTACGTCTCAAACGCTTGGTGTGTGACTTTTCTGCAATAATTTTCTCCTTTGACTTTATTCCATTTCTGATATTTGCCCTCCATGCAACACGCTCAGCGGCGACTTGCTCCCAATGTGCATTATCAATGCCTGTATCAATCATGTCCCGCTTACACACATCTTTGTATCGTAGTAGAGGCCGACCCTGAGATCTCTTACCCATCTGTAATTCACCAAAAAAGATATCCTTTGGTATTCTACCATCATCCATCCTCCTAAGATGTCCTATCCATCTAAGTCTACGAAGACTGAGCATGGAATAAACTGTCACACAACCTGATCTTTCCAATTCTTCAGTATTTGTGATTTTGTCTTGCCACTTAATACCAAGAATTCTTCGCAGACACCGCATATGAAAGCTGTTTAAATTGTTCTCTTGGTGTGAGTAAGTTGTCCAGGTTTCACTGCCATAGAGAAGAGTAATAAGGACACAGGCTTGATAGACAAGGACTTTTGTTTTGGCAATTGCCTCTCCATAGCACAAAGCCTGGGCTAAAATATAGAGATCATGTGTTGCCCATGCAGCATGATCCCTCTCTCGGCCTGCCTAGTTCACTCCAGAGGAAAGGTAACACCCCTACATCTGGAACAAGACAAGCTGCAGAAGCTGCCGGATCAGCAAAGCAATGCTCTAACTGTCCGCCTGTCGGAGCTTCGATCCTAGACCAGTCGCCAACCAAGGCTTAGGGCCTGGTCTGCCCTGCCATGACAATTTTGTCTTTAGCTTGCATTTCCTCGCACCAGGGTAAGGCTTGTACCCTCCCAATTGTGCTCTTCCGCCCGAAGCCGTTGGCACAATGTGGGGTGTCGGGTTTGGTAAGCGCCGCCCAACGTTCGGCGCTAACAGAAACTCTATATAATACATTCTACACTCTATATAATACTCTGAAAACACTATCTATATGAATACTCTGAAAACACTATCTTACTTTAAGAAATGGTTTCCTAACACTTGAGTTAAAAGGCGACCCTTTTCTCCACATTAAGGCAAATTGGATATATTGTGATAGTACTATATTTTTATAGGCCAATCAAAACTTGATGGGTGAAGTGGTGTGGTTGGTCATCTTGACTTTCCAGGACATTTCCCGATTCCCATTTCAAACGGGGTCAACCTGGGAGCTTAGGTCAATTTTAAAAATGCCTTGTTAGCTACTGCACATTCTATAATACAAATTCAGTCATTTACTTTCAGAATTATTTAGTCCAGTGGTTCTCAACCGGTGGGGAATTTCCCCCAAGGGGGGGGGGGGGGGGGGGGGGGGGGAATTATTTCAAGATCGCGTTAATGCAAGAGTCGATTACTTGATATTGTTTTTCCCTTCATACTTTACAGTTCTGTACTCCTCACCCTTCTGATATTCATCTTATAACGTAAGTAGACCCACAAATCACATTTTATGTAGACGTCTAAACTTGCTCTAGTATGTGTTATTAAAGGTAGCTTCTAGTTTTATGTTTACTATGTAGGGGCAGGGTAGAATTTATAGGGAAGAAATACAAAAGGGGAGGAATGACATTCTCAACATATGGTGAAAGGAGGGGGGGGTTTGCGGCATGGGCCAAAAAAAGGTTGAGGTTGAGAACCACTGATTTAGTCAGAAGATTTTGCAGCCGGTGCAGAACAGGGACAATAACCAGTAAGATAATCACTAGTGCTTTACATTCAAATTGAGTTGTATAAAAGATGATTTTCTGCATTGTAAAATACAATCAAAACTGGAGAAGTGTGAACTATATGCTCAGCAATTAAATATCAGTTTACTGTACAATCACACACAGTGTGTTCCCCAGGACAGAAAGAGTTAACAACAATTAAAATATATGTCCTGCTCAACATATCAATCAGTCTTCTTCTGACTTAGATCTGCCAATGGAACATAAGCCTGCAGCCAGCCGACACCTAGCCCTGTGTAGATTTGTTCGTGTTATAAACAATAAACATACAAACTATTGGCTAACAAGTGTTTGTTTTTATTGTTTCTCCACAAGATCTAAAAATACCCTTTGGTTCATGGTAAATTGTAATTTCCTGCTCCAGGGAAGATCACTCTTATGCATTTTTTTTGTGCTTGTTCGCTTTGAACTCAAGCGTAGTCCATACACACTACTTCTAGTAGTGCTGAACTGAATTTTCCGTGCGGATTAGCTTTCCCTATCAACGGTGTCCCTCGACATCAGGTAACCCCACTCCGACTTCTGAGGTACTTGTAATTTACATCCCCAAGTCAAGAATGATAGGTCAACATATTAGTTCAACTGCCTGGTGTAGGAATTGAACCCCTTGCCTCGGCATTAGCACATAGGATGTTTAAGAACATGCATTCTTATCCATTCGGCCATGCTGACCTACTTATGCATTGTTCAAGACACTTGGATCTTGCAGTTAAAGCTCTCAGTGGGATGAGGAAGCCAGTCTCAAGCCAACACTCCTTGGATGCCTCTTATGACATGCATGGCAGATTACTGAAAGACTATTCTTCAGTAACTAGGAAATGACTTGAGCAGTAAAGGCAGCCAGTCTAATACTGACCACATCGCATATTAAGTTCCATCTGGTCTACAAAACTATACCCAATGTGCCTAAAGCGTTTAAACGAGTCATTTTACTAAATGTGTAAAATCGGGCAATCACATCTTGTATACCTGAATGAGCGGAGGAATAGGCCTTGAACCTGCACTCATGACATTATCAGCGTAGTTCCCAATTCACGCTAACATGCCCGCTTTTAAAATAACAGGACCAATAAAAGAAAGAAATAGGCAGGGAAGAAACACAAACATGGTTGTAAGTGAAATATTTATTAAACAATTCTTTCATTACGCTAGTCAGACATGAATTTATAGTAACTCTACCTGACATTCAACTTTTGCCTTCTCCTCTGTCAGATGTGATATTTCCGCTATATGCTTGTTGTACACATCTCCTGCCTCATAAATCAGCGACTCTAGCTCTTCAATTTTCCCATCCTGTGGACATTTCAGAGACATATTTGTGCCTGTGCTCCTCTCCAACAGGAATAAACGTACAACTTTACTGATACAAAACTGACATGTGTTTTTACAATACAACTGTTTAAATACTAGGAACATTCAACAGATACATAATTATACAGGAAAATGTGTTTAAATACCAGTGACAGCTTTAAATTAGTAGAGGCATACTAAAAGATATCAAAGCGCGCACACACACAAAAACCGGCCATCAACTGGATATCAAAGTTTGTGCCTTACTTTGTAATGCAAAACTCCGGTACTTCATACAACAATTTTTAATCTGTCTAATCTTCTTCTGCCCTTTTTCTCCCATCAAAGCACAGGTCCTCAACCGACTCATGCTAAGCCATCCTATCTTTTGCTATCTCCCGCAGTTCTCTCAATAATATCCCTATGTTATTCATATAATTCTCCTCTCCGTGAGTTTTTGGGCCTCCATCTATTTCATTTACTGTGTGTGTTCCAGAGAAATGACATTCTACTTATGCTATCAGGCTTTCTCAATGCATGTCCTGTTCAGTGTCTCTTCCGCCCTTCTTGATTTGCTGTAATCTTTAGTTCACTCCCTAAGCTAATAATTAGTGATTCAGTCATACCAGATTAGTCCTTTATTTTAGTCATTCTCCTTGTTTCTAATCCATACCAGTCTAAATACTTACAGACACCAAACATACCTTTTTCAGTGAATCAGCAACTTCATTGCTTAGTTTCTCAACTTGTGCTTTGAGATCAGTAATTTCTTTATCCTTTTGCTGTAATATACAACAAAACTCAGATGCATCAAATAACTAATGGACACCATTTTATTTACAAAAGGAACATTTAGGCGGGGATACCCAAGAGATTGCTTGCTCCGTGGTGAAGAGGTTACGAACACAGTTTGTAATCCCACATATTATGTTCTAAACACAGCTGCAGGTGATTTGGCAGCAACCACCTTGCATTAGGTTTTTTATAAAATGGTATGTGTGCCGGTTGTTCAGAAAGCAATGACAAACTACTGAATGTAAACTTGCCGAGAGATCAGCCAAAAATACTGGGGTTGACTGCTACTTCATGTAAAGGATATGCAACTAACTTAACCCAGGATATTACAATCAATGGTAAGACATATGCTCACCATTAATAATAAAAAGCATCTTTATGTTTTGAAAATTATGTTTTTGTATCAATTGAAACGAGAAAAAGAGTTGAAGTGCTACATAGAACCTGTACTTTTATATGGATGTGAAGCATGGACAATGAGCAGACAATGAGCAAACAAGCTGAAAAACATCTGATGGCTGTGGAAATGTGATTTCTGAGGAAAATGCAAAGAATGCCATGGACAGACAGAAAACCCAATGAACAAGTCCTACAAGAAACAAATGAAGATCGTAAACTGATTAGAGACACTAGATGTAGACAGTCAAAATGTTTTGGGCATGTTATAAGAAATGAATTGGTGAACTTGGTGACAACTGGCAAGATCGAAGGGAAGAGACCAAGGGGAAGACCAAGAATTAATACCTGGATGGCTTGGCCACATGGCATGGTCGATACAGAAACACGGAGCTGATCCATGACTCTGGTGATCGAGTGAAATGGCAGAACATGACCGCCCACACTTATCGGCATGGCACATGATGATGATGATGTTTTGAATGTAAACAATCTGTTGGCTTCTGTGGCTTAGGACAGTGTACACAGTTGCACAATCAAGACATACTGAGTTTGAAATCGGCGGCCAGAGTTTTGAAAACAGGTCATTTTGCATTGATTTTTACAATGGTATGAGTGTCTGCCGTTCAGAAAGTAATGGCAAACTACTGAATGTAACACTACCTAGAAAATCACAAACCGCCTACAAATGTTGGGGTTGATTGTGACATCCTGTAAAAAAGAACTTTAACACTACATAGTGATTTCTTGAGCAAATCAAAGTTTGTATTATTCCTCGCAGTAGCCCACAGAAGGAATACACTGTGCTGTAATCATTGTTTTATGCTAACTGAGGTATAACATTACTGTCAACACAGTTTGATGATTATAGCATTAATGTCAACAAAGGTGGATGATTATTGTGTTAATGTCAACACAGGTGGATGATTATAGCATTAATGTCAACATAGATGGATTATAGCATTACTGTCAATACAGTTGGATGATTATAGCTTTATTGTCAACACAGTTGGATGATTATAGCTTTATTGTCAACACAGTTGGATGATTATAGCTTTATTGTCAACACAGTTAGATGATTATAGCATTATTGTCAATTCAGTTGGATGAATACAGCATTATTGTCAACACAGTTGGATGGTCATAGCATTATTGTCAAGACAACTGGATGAATTTAAATTATTATCAACTTTTCTTCCTCAAACATATTCAAAATCCACTAATTTACATTTTAAACCCTCTTATGTTATGTGCTGTTGCCATGTGTCCACGGCTTTCTGTGACATTGCTGCCACTTATTTCCAATCAAGATGTTTCTCCACATCACAATTTCAAGCCAACCATCTTCTACCTAGGTCTTCCCCTGCTGGCTTCCTGTTATTGCATTTTCCGGATTATCCCCTTCTCTTAAATGTGTATTTTTGCTACTAGTAATCAGTTTTAGCGAGTTGGTTTCTCTGACGCCGTAATTATGCATTTATTTGCTCATGATGCCTTTTCCTCTGTCAGCATTCAATATTTGTTTTTAATAACAACCATATCTTGGCAGCTACCAAGAAATGTCTCACATGTTTTACCACTTTTAAATACAACAATGGAGAAGTCACTGTAATGTAGGCTTCTGTAGCGTGTGGATTAGTCAAAGCAGTTTCACAATTCACAGATATACAGGGGTCAAAATCAGCTGCAGGTGATTTAGCAGCAGATTACTTTGCATCGGTTTTGATGGTTGGTCGTCCAGAAAGCAATGGCAAACTGCTGAATGTAAAAATTGTCTAGTACATCATAAACAGCCAATAATCCATGAGTTGATTGCAATGTCCTGTAAGGAGACATGGGACTAACTGTGAACTGGGATGTGAATGGCAATGCACATGACATAACCACAAACCTGAACTTTGAACTGGGATGTGAATGGCAATGCTCATGACAAACAAACCTGAACTTTGGGATGTGAATGGCAATGCTCATGACAAACAAACCTGAACTTTGGGATGTGAATGGCAATGCTCATGACAAACACAAACCTGAACTTTGGGATGTGAATGGCAATGCTCATGACAAACAAACCTGAACTTTGGGATGTGAATGGCAATGCTCATGACAAACACAAACCTGAACTTTGAACTGGGATGTGAATGGCAATGTACACGACATAACCACAAACCTGAACTGGGATGTGAATGGCAATGTACACGACATATACACAAACCTGAACTGGGATGTGAATGGCAATGCTCATGCAAACACAAACCTGAACTGGGATGTGAATAGCAATGCTCATGACAAACACAAACCTGAACTTTGAACTGGGATGTGAATAGCAATGCACACGACATAAATACAAACCTCCACTTTAAGCTGCTCCTGATGGTATAACAAGCTGGACACCCATTCATCGTCTTCATCGACTTTCCTCTGTATTCTTTCTATCCGCTGCTCATACACATCCATGATGCCTCTCACACGCTCATCAGCCAACTCCTGTGCATCTTCGTTCGTCTCCTTCAACAGGGCACTGTGAAATATACATAATACTGGTAATGAAATTAGTCCTCATAACTAATTACAATGAGGAGTCACAGTTACAAAGTTGCTAGATGCTTACCTGTTGGATCATTGGTCGTGGTTTGAATCTGCACGGGACAGATATTTTAAAATTGACGTGGGCTCTGCTGTCAACCAGCCTAAAATGGATACCAGGAAGTGTTTTGAGAAGTAAACATGGCCAATGTGATATTGATCACATGATCCACTGGGTGTCGTTTGTGAAAAATATGGGTCTAGCACCAATGCGCCATAAGATGTGTAAATGGGTCCTTTACTTTACTCACTAGGTGATTACATAAGATGTGTAAATGGGTCCTTTACTTTACTCACTAGGTGATTACATAAGATGTGTAAATGGGTCCTTTACTTTACTCACCAGGTGATTACAGGTGTCTTAGTCTGAATCACAGAAATCATGGTAATAACAAAAGCATCTTTCCGAATAAAACATCAAAGCGAATGGAACTAGCCTGAAACCACACAGACAAAATACTAGTCTCATTATTAATGTAATAATACAGTAAATGCTTACGATAGTGGTTCTCAACCTTTTTTTGGCTCATACAACCCTTCACCATATATTCAGAATGTCATTCCCCACTTTCACATTTCCTCCCTATATATTATACATAGAGACGGAAGCTAAATTTAATAACACATACTAGAACAAGTCTAGACGTCCACATAAAACGTGATTTGCGGGTCTACTTACGTTATAAAACAAATTTCAGAAGGGCGAGAAGTACAGAACTGTAAAGTATGGAGGGAAAAACAATATCAAGTAATCGGTTCTTGTATTAACGCAATCTTGAAATAATCTTAATTTCCCCCCTGGAAATCGTAAAATTCTCAACCGGTTGAGAACCACTAGCTTGTAACATACTAAGAACATTTATGCCAGGTTGAATAGAATGGTTGTTAAATGCCCAAAGCTGTTCTACTTTATTCTGTTTATTGAAATCATTCTTAACATTTTTCTACGACTAATTATGAATTGCTGTCTATTCACTAGGCCAAGTTACCTGTATGTCTCCTCAATGTTTACAACTTGTTTCATCATGGCTTGTGTTACTTCGTGCCTAACACGATTCTCAATGTTGCTGGATACCTCAAGTTCCTCCTGCAGCATTTCCACCAGTCGTTCATTGCGCAGCTCCAAAGTCTAAACAATAATACCCAGGAAAAACATCGACATTTTTAATATGCTAATAACTAAACTGAAGATAGCTGTATCAGTTACAATCATTACTGATATTTCAAACTATATGTTCTCAAGCGTTTGTCAACTGGAGTCACATTTGTGTGTGCAGCCAGTACAATAATCTTCCAGCTCAGTGTTAAGTAAATAAGCCTTAAGACACACGAGGCATACAGTGCTGGGTCCATATGACCTAATGACACTGGGCGGGTGGTGTGGTCATTATCACAGCTGCCACTTTTATTTCCCAAAACATTCTTAGTACCAATTTTAGGATGGATACCTGGGAGCCCAGATAAATGTTTTAAATCTGCTCAGTGGCCGACATCCTCCACATTTACCGTGGAATCACAATTTACCAGGTTCAATGACCAGCATAGGCGGTTAATGAATGCAGTTTCACAATTCACTAATATAGATATTCACAAAAACACATATACTATATGCCGACCTCCATATTTACCGTGGAATCACAATTTACCAGGTTCACTGTCCAGCATAGGGCTAGCAATGTTTACAAAAACCATTGCTTCTAATGATACTCATTCTTCTTATTAATTCAATAGTGAGACTGGATGCCCTGTCTTCGATAAAGGTGAAAGACACAAGGTTTCGTGTGCAAGGTGCACACATAAAAAAAAAACCACAGAGAAGGGCAATCATCCAAATTGCAAAGAATAGGCTGCATGTCTACTACCTTGCAAAGTGGTTAGGGGGGGGGGGGGGGGGGGGGGAAGAGAAAGAGAAATCTCCTAGGCTCCCAGCTTAAAATGGCTACCAGGAGATGACAAGTAAAGGTGGCCAAGATGATACTGACATGACCTCCAAGTGCCGATTGGTCTATAAAAATATGGCTACCACCATACACCTAATACACCAGAAGGCATGTAAAATGGTGCTGTAATTTACTTATATAATTATCATTTTTACTTACTTTACTACTTCTTGTTTTTTTTAAATTGATGGTCTATATCTGTAGTGTTTTCTACTTACTTTACTATTTTCAATCTCTACCAACCTTTGTTCTAAAATGTTAATCTCGATAAATTTAGCAATTTAACCTTTTAAACGAGGAACTACTTAAACAGGATAGCTAAGGTTACTAATGCTGCTTTATCAGTACAAATACTGACGCGGCAATTGAGACTTAACTAAGTTATTACAATGCGGAGATGCCAGGGTTGGGACTTATACTGACCAAGACCTCTCTTCACTTCCCTGCAGGACACCCTAGCCCTACACCAGTCTGGCAAATTACATAATCTATCATGGTCTCCACGGTGATGAAGGTTCTAAACTCTGCACACCACAAGGCTGCAGGAGTGTTACAGCTACACACTATGATGGTGGTAGATGGTCAGCATCCAACTCTCGCATTCACCGTTTGAACAGCTTAAGAGTTTTCTCAAAGTAAACTATGTTGCTTGCTTGTTAGAATGGAATAAAATCATTGCCTGTCGCAAAGTCTTTCAATTTACTTAATTTCTACCGCCTGTGATGCTCTGTTAAGCCTATTTCCAAATAACTATACGAGCAAATTCTTGGCTGTCTGAGAATCTTGGGGATAATTATTCAGACATCACAGTTAATTCTTAATCCCCAGCAGCGACATTACACCTGCTGGTATATAACCAATCCTTTGCCAGTACCTCAAGCCATGCAAGAGTGAACATTCCCATTTTATGGTGTCTGAAAACATAAGTTATTAACTACCAGTTTAAAACAAACACCACGGGAGGCTGATTATTATTATATTTTTTAACTAGCTATATTCAGCTATAATCCATAATATAACTAACACCAAATGAATTTCTGTTTTGAAACTGTTTGCAAATTTTGGAGCCGGCATTACTAACCTTAATATAGCCTTCCATTTCTTTAATATTTTTAAAGCTTTCTGAAATATTCTCATCTTCATCAGAATCTTCGTCGTCGTCTTCATCTTCAGGAAGTGGCTTATTCTGTGCATCTTTGAGAATGGGATTATCTATTGCTGTTGGGATGAGAAAATAAAATGTTCACAGGTTCATTTTACATGTGGAAGTTTGTAAGCAGGTTTCAAACTTATATTTTGTTTTTTAATTGGGATATAAATTTCAATACCGTCTAGTACAGTGGTTCTCAACCTTTTTTGGTCCATGCCCCCCTTCACCATATGTTGAGAATGCCATTCCTCCCCTTTCGTATTTCCTTCCTATAATTTCCCCCCTACTTCCCCCACCCTGCCCCTACATAGTATACGTAAAAATGGAAGCTAACTTTAATAACACATACTAGAACAAGTTTAGACTTCTACATAAAACTTGATTTTTGGGTCTACTTACATTATAAGACGAATATCAGAAGGGCGTAAAGTATGGAGGGAAAAACAATATAAAGTAATCGGTTCTTGTATTAACACGATCTTGAAATAATCTTCATTCCCCCCTGAAAACCCTAAAATTCCCTCCTAGGGGGGAATTCCCCACTGGTTGAGAACCACTGGTCTAGTATATTCCTGATCTGGTGTCTCAACCATATTAGTGCCTCACATTTGATATCCACTTGTGAAACATTCACCATCAAAGTGAGCCTTTGGTTGCCCAAACATGTGAAAATCACTTGCATGCGCACACATGAGTACATCAGGACTGTAACATGGATGATGAAGACATAATACCTCAATTCAGTGTTAGCATCGGTTATGTCATCTGCCATTATCATAATAAAAAAGTACTGCTTTAGTCAGTAGATCTAGGTATTTGCTTCAAATGGCTTCCCAAAGCATCAGCAAAAGCTTTACAGTATGATACAGTACTCACTCTCAACTTTCTTCTAGCAATGTGTCAACTGAACTTGAGAATTCCCAAATTAAGCATAATCTTCTCTAAGGCAAAACCTTGTTATTCCTGGCTAAAGTAGAGGTATCTTCTTCTGCGTTCATCCGGAGTTTTTTTTCCGGACGTGATTGCGTTGTGCCTGTTTACAGCAGAGCTGTGTTCTTGCGCTGTTAGGCCGACACATCTGGCTTCTGCGGGCATTTGTTGACCGGGTTAACCTTCCCGGGAAAGTAGAGGTATGTTCCAGTACATTGAAATCACCTGTATTTATCTGCTGTACCGAATTTATTTATTTTTATTTATCTGTGGCACCGAATGGTATGTTATCTAAGCCATTCATAGAGTTTGTCATGATCCGTTGGGCTAGTGGGTCATAGTTAGAAGACAGGCACATCAACAATATACATTTGGGTGAAACGTGCATATCACGCTACATAACCATCTTTTACATTTGGTGAAATTTATAATTCATCAGTTCAATTAAAGGAATATTAAATATAATGGAAAGGGGTTTGGTGGTGTGTGTTTGTGTGTTGGCTGGCCATGTCAGAATCTATGGTGTCTGCCTCAGAAGGTGTCAAGTTCTTTCACAGCATATGGCTGAAATTTGTCCAAGAACCATTGGTTATCTAATGAGATCACACATTCCAGTGATCTCTTAGTAGGGTAGTCGGATACTTAGCTTTCTTGAATAAGGGTCAAGTTTAAAAAATAAACAGGAGGTCCCATGTGCAAGTTTTGCACATTAAAGAATCCTGCGGCAGTTACAAATTGCAAAGAGAAGGCCATAAGACCACTGCACTGACAAAATTGTTAGAAAAGAAAACCTACCTAAGGGTATAAGGAATATGTCTAAAGGAAGCAGACCTCACAAATGCACGCTAGTCTGATACACTGATTGTTTAGATGCATAACTAGAACGAAGAAGTCTGTGGTCATTGATTTCTACTAAAAGCTAAATAAGATGACATGGACCCCCCGGGAAGGTTAACCCGGTCAACAAATGCCCGCAGAAGTCGGATGTGTCGGCCTAACGGCGCAAGAACGCAGCTCTGCTGTAAACAGGCACAACGCAATCACATCCGAAAAAAAAACTCCGGATGAACGAAGAAGAAGAAGAAGATGACATGGACAGGAGAAAAAATCCTTACCCTGAACCTCCCACTCAATAGACGGCCTTTGCACTTGGAGAATTACTTTCTTCTTCTCCTGCTTCTTTGGTGGCTCGGGTGGTTTTTCTATATACTTCACTTGCTTGGCAATAGCAGAAAACTTGAAGACATGCAAGGTATCGTCAAACATGGAGGCACTCTGGCTGACATTCACGATCATTGCAGCTCTACCACTTCCATTAAAGTAGTTCTGGAGCATGCGCGTTAGTTTACTGTCTCTGAAAGGAACTAGTCTCTGTTGCTCTCTGTTGGGAAGAGGATATACTGTGTGAATTTTTGTTTTTATCATAACCACTTTAAAATATGCACAATATACCACATTCGCACACCATGAATTCTGGACAATTAGTTAACAAGCAAGAACATCTTGGCAAACCAAGGTTATAAATATTATAGACAGCCAAAAAGTGTGCATGTTTCAAAATAAGCAAAGACAGAAAAGAAACTAACCAGACAAAAGAAAACAACATTTTTGACGACAGAAGAGTTAAACTGGAAAATACAGTAAGACTGATAAGATCAATGGGGAAAAGTTACAAAGGAAGCAAAAATGGTTCTGGGTAATCTTGCATCACGGAATGTAAAGACAGCACATTGGTACATTTTGCTCAAGAACACATATCGTGGTAAAGCAATAGAACAGTTGTCAAGTCAAGGTATCCAGCCATACTCTAAACCAGTAGTTTCCAAGCTTTTCAAGCAGAGGCCATATCTACTATTTTTGGTAGTTAAGCAGGCCACGTTATAAAATTATATATATAATTAAATATTATATTAAATAAAGAGGCCAAAGGGCTTGTCAGTAGTTGGTTGAAGACCTCTGCTCCTCTGGAAGAGGAAAGACAGAAGAAGACACTCATAAAGTCAGTATGTAATTGAACAACCCTTCATAGTTTTCATCATCATCATCCAGTGCCTTGTCAGCTGGCATGGACAATCATGCCTCTCCACAAATTGTGATCTCCGACGGCATGGATCAATTCATGTAATGACTACCTTCCATGCCATAACACCAAGACTGCCAAGGATTGTCTCACGCTGTCTTCCACTATCTCTCTTTCCGATTGTCACATGTTCCAGTTTTTGTCTCCTCATGAGGCCAAAAAATGATGACTGCTTCTTTCTGATGTTTGTTTTAAGTTAACTTTGCGACTTAGCTTCCCTCAATGTGTCTTTTCATTGGCACAAAAAATAAACTCTCAGAAGAACAAAAGAACAAAAATGAATTAGTTAAGCTAACTGAAACTGTTTTTACATTAATATCCGTAATTATTCCCACCTGTGCAGCTGATTATATCTTAATGTTTCTATACACCGTCCAAGTGTCATCAAAGATGAGTTGATGTTGCCTGCTTCCTTCAGCCGATCACCCGTAGCTTGTGTTTTTGAATACCTTTCTGATCCAGCCAAATCACACAGGGATAACCTTAATAGGGCAAGAAATGTTCAGTGGAAATTATAACAACAAAAAAGTACAGCAATGCTGTTAGGGAATTCTTATAACATTCTTAAGTCACTATTGAGCATAAATTTGCTAGCATTGTTTTAGGGGCCATGGAAGCACAGTGGCGAATGCACGCACCGACCAACAAAGGTCCAGGGTTTGATTTTCAGTAGTGACAGAATTTGTTCCTGCCATTACAGACTTGTGATTAACATACTCATAATATGGTTAACCTGGCAAAAGTAAAGTCAACAGACAAATACAGACATTTTATTTTGTTCGCTCGCTTTGACCTCTGAGTGCAGTCAATACAAGCTACTTCTAGTAGCACTGGACTGAATTTTGCGTGTGGATTAGCTTTCCCTTTCACCAGTGTCTCTCGCCATCAGGTGAACCCTCTCTGACCTCTGAGGTACTTGTAATTTATATCCCCAGTCAAGGACAAAAAATCAACATTTTACTCCAGCTGACCAGTTAAGGGGTTCAACCCACTACCTAGGCATCAGCACACCGGAAGCTAAAGTGTGGTGGCTCTTATGCATTCAACCTCCATATTGTATAATAATCAATGACAATATGACAAGGAAGAGAATATATTTCTTGATATTGGGATCTATACTTTGTATAGTAATGCCTCACTGAAGCACTCAAGTTTGCTATTGTGAGTGAAAGCTTGCTCTCCAAAGGCCAAGGATTGACTCCATCATTCAGTTCACAAGTGTAATTTTTTCAAAGACCCCTGGATGCCATCGATGGGGTCACAGAGTATGCACTGTGCAGTGCTTTCAGCAGGCTGCCCTGTGGAATAAGCATGAGACCGAGCCATTCGGCATCAAGTCTGATATCTTTTAAGTCATTCCTCGTCTTTAAATGCCCTTTAAACAGATGATACTCATCGCAAACAATTATTTCAGCGATTTTTTGTTTCTAGAAATATGAGCCTAAAGATCCAGACTTGCTAGTCTGCAATACAAAAACCAATTACAAGGACACTTACATGCTCACTCTGGCAATATGAGGATCGTCTTTGTCAACAACACGAACAATTTTAATGTTGAAGATACAGTGACTGAAAAAAGAAACAGTAACAATTAGACCAGATTAATTTTTAAATATTTTATAAGCAAATTCTACTATGTACAAACACTATTCAAAACAGAAGAGACAAATGTTAACACCAATACATAAATGTTAACAGAAGAGGCAAATGTTAACACCAATACATAAATGCATACTAAAGTCAGACACATTGATACTTGGAGTTTGAGAGATGCATAATTAGGTGTGAATGAAAACAATTTTTAAAGGGTTAAGAATTTGGCATATAGGCTCGTCTGACAATTTGTTCTTATCTATCATCTTTTATACATTATTTCTTTCATACATCACTTATTAGATCAATCTGAAGCAGCAACCATAATATAGTCATTGTAAACAATGGGAATATGCAAAAATCATAAATCATTTCTACATAAATACTAATTTTTATAATGGTCATAAGGCTAGGGGAAGATACTGTAGAACAAGGATGCCTAATACACTAGGATTTTTTTAAGGTGGTCCATTGTGAGACAGCATTGTGGCGCACAATTTGGTGATCCAACAGAGGAAAGAAGAAGATTGGGTTTATAATAATGTAATAAACATGTCTAATTGTTCTCCAATATAAACGTTTTAAACAGAAAATCAAGAGCAAAATGCTATAAGAAAATTTAATAGTAAAGAATCTAAACATAATGGTAAATATTAAATACAGAGCAGTGAATAATTTACCTGCGAGATGAACAATGGTTGAGACGTGTGCATGCTGTCTGCAGATTTCGCTGGCCTATTGTTAAAAGACGGTAAGCCTCATCAGCTGATTCCACATGAATCTCTTTCAGGCCTGCAGGAAAAAAACAACATGCAAAATTTTAGAGAATTAAATTATTCGCAATCTGTCTTCATATTTCACAGCTCGTGAAAAAAACATATTAACCCAACATTAATAAACATATATGAAGTCTGTGCTTGTCCAGTACTTAACGTCTTCTTTCTCCTTCTGCCCTCTATTCCCCACTGAAGCATACTCTCTCAATCAACTCACTCTAAGTCGTCCCATCTTTTGCTATCTGCTTTCGGAACGGACAACTTCACATACCATGGAATTCAGCGCAAAGCAGCCTTCTTTTTAATCGCCGGCAACTGATATCGAACCCTCGACTCATTATGTCAGGGAATTATTACAATGTTCACTTCACTATTCGCTAAGCCATAGATTCCAGTTAGGAAAATTTAGGCAATACTAAACTGACATTGGCACCTTGCCGTCTTAAGAGACGATAGTTTGTTACATTGTGCTTCAAAAAGGCATAATAATAACTGCAACCCATGGCAAGAGCAATTGTGACTGAACATACCAATTCGCGCTGTACATGTTCGTCCACAGTGGAAGCATGTGAACACATGGTCATTTCCACCATCACACATCTCACACGCTCAGTGTGAGATTTATCTGCAATCATGTTCTCCTTTGCCTTTATTCCATTTCTGATATTTGCCCTCCATGCTACACATTCAGCGGCAACTTGCTCCCAATGTGTATTATCAATGCCTGTATCAATCATGTCCTGCTTACACATATCTTTGTATCGTAGTAGAGGCCGACCACGAGATCTCTTACCCACCTGTAATTCACCAAAAAAGACGTTTGGTGAACTACCATCATCTTATCTTCCTAACGTGCCCTATCCAAGTCTGCGAAGACTGAGCCTGGAACAAACCGTCAGACAATACTAAACTACTACTCTGAATAATGCTCCAACCAACGCTGGAGTTCTGGAGATATGAATACAAATGCAATTCATTTGTATTTCTACCACCAAACACAACTTAATTGAAACAATGTTCCAAGAAGCTGTCTCAAATCTTCAAGTCTTTTATCACATATGGATTTTTAGAGCAAGCTGAAAACTCATACAATCTATGTAGCTGAATTTTGGAAAACAAATATAACAAAGTATGCCAAAAGACACATTCAGAATAGAAACAATCAATAATAAGTATAATATGGCAAAAATAGAAGCATTGGTAACGTAATGGTTAGATGCTCGTCTGCCAGCCCGGTGGTGACGGTTTAAAATCTCGAGAGAAAACTCTCCCAGTTCAATCTTACAATGGGTACAAGCAATGTTGTGGAAAATAAAGGCAGCCAGTGTGATACTGACCACATCACCCACCAGGTGCTGGTCGGTCAGTAAAAAATATGAGTCTAGCACCAAAAGCCCAAAGTGCACTAAGGCGTATAAAGAGTTCTTAACTTTTTTTTGCATTATGACAGAAACATTGCAGCATTAGAATGAAAAATAAATCAAATTACAAAGCCAATCGTGTGAATGCTGCCCACTAGCAACATTTAAAACATTATATACAGCCTGAGAAAACTTAGTGAAGAGAAAATTATCACCATACCTACTAAGGACTGTGGTTATCACAGAGGAAGTGGCACTGACAGAAATCTTCACATTAATGGAACTCTTGAAGATATTTACGATGCTGAAAGAATATTTTGAAGCTGATCTAAACAAAAAGAAGTATCTTAAACCCAATGAAGAAAAGAAAGCATTCCAATCACTTCTAATAAACATGAACACACAAAATGTATTACCTTTGATGTAAGGATTTCCATTTTTGTCATCGCAAATCTTCAGTGGTGGCCTTTTTGCGTTCTTTTTCTTTGGGAAAGGCTCTAGCAAATCAAAGATCTGTTCATTGTAAATTTCAGCAAAGCTAACCCACACACCAAATCGGATCTTGCCCTGGTCTTCAACATCCACTTTCAAGGCCTCGCGGTCACGGTTTTCCACGTCAGGCAGCAACTCCTCACCACAAATGCTTGAGCCTACAATTTTTAGAATATTGGAACACTTTAGATTACTCGGCAGAGCAACAACAAACATTGACAAATAAAACATGATTAGAGAAATTAGATATAGACAATCAACAATGTAAGAGAAAAACTAGAAAAGTTACAACTCACAAACTTGATTGGATAATAACAAAAAGAAGACAAAGAAATAAATTAAATATTGAGCACAACCCACTACTGGCAACGCCGATCGCATTCTGGTATGAACCTAAGGCCTATCCACGTCAATATGGAAGCACTATACTCGAGTTTCGCCCTTGTTTGAGCTCGTCAGTAGTGCATATCCCTGACCGGATCCGGAAACAGTCCCGGATCACGCGTGTGAAGCGGGTGTGTAACCACGCGGCACACACTGGACACACCAAATTATCACAACAGAACACCACAACGCTACCCATCGTAGGCTATGCTCAAGATTGCCCAATCGCCGCGACCGACGTCCGTCAATCGATGGGACCCGAACGATCAGGACTTCTCACTGGCAAGGAACACCAGGCCTCCTAAATCCAGTGAGCAATAATCAATTGATTATGTGGTTGTTTCGGGATTTGAAATTTAAATATTGAGCACAACCCACTACTGGCAACGCCAATCGCATTCTAATAATTGATAATTTGGTGTGTCCAGTGTGTGCCGCGTGGTTACACACCCGCTTCACACGCGTGATCCGGGACTGTTTCCGGATCCGGTCAGGGATATGCACTACTGACGAGCTCAAACAAGGGCGAAACTCGAGTATAGTGCTTCCATATTGACGTGGATAGGCCTTAGGTTCATACCAGAATGCAATCGGCGTTGCCAGTAGTGGGTTGTGCTCAATATTTAAATTTCAAATCCCGAAACAACCACATAATCAAAAGAAATAAATGCCTGGTCACTTGACATGGTAGGGACAGGAACAAAGATCTGCGTTCATCCAGAGTTTCTTTGTTTTTTTTTTTCGGACGTGATTGCGTTGTGCCTGTTAACAGCAGATCAGCGTTCTTGCGCCGTTAGGCTGACACATCTGACTTCTGCAGGCATTTGTTGACCGGGATAACCTTCCGGGGGTTTCTTAGGACGTTTGACTCTCACTGTTGTGGTGTTATCCCCCATTCCAGCTGGCCCATTCAGAACAGCCAAAGACGTCCTGGTCAGCCCTCAAGGGAAGGCAGGGGCAGACCACGGGCATTCCCCGCCATCTAAAATTGCAGAGCCGACACACAGCGCTCTGGTACTGGGCTCACCCAAGGAATCGTCACATCCTGCACATGGCTGCTTAGCCTCTTCCGTATATTGAGCCTTCCGTTCACCATAGGCTGTTCTTCGGAAACCAGAAGAATGCAGTGTGCTAGATGACATCCACAGTGAGCTTTCGATTTGGACTTTCCATGTAATGGATTTGCTATATCCGAGCAATATTCCATTTTGTGCCACTAGGACATTTTCCACCTTTTATGAAGCCCACACAGTGAGCTTTCGCTTCAGACTTTCCACGTAATGCATTTGCTATCCAAGCAATAATCCATTTCGTGCCACTAGGACACTTTTTCCACCTTTTATGAAGCCCACACAGTGAGCTTTTGATTTGGACTTTCCACGTAATGGAGTTGCTATCCAAGCAATAATCCATTTCATTCCTCTGGGACGCTTATGTAACTGACATACCTGTGGTATGAAGTGTGGCAGTCTAAATACTTCTTCATGCACCTTTAGATGTCAACCTGAATGTAGTTAAAGTAAGCTGCAGTCAACTTGAGCTTGTTGATATCTCCATAGAGCTTGTCCTCAAATGAAGCAGGTGTGGGCCAAAATATCTTTCTCTGTTCTGCATATATTGGGCACTCCTGCAGCAAATGTTTAGCTGTCATTTTACCAGTTCCACAATTACATTCATCGGTATCTGTTTATTGAACAAGTAGTATTTCAGCCTGTTATGGAACAAAGATCTTATCTGAGACATATGATATGGGAAACCATGCTCACTTGCATGGCACATGATGATGATCATGATCATTACAACATAAAAATACCTTGGAGCGGCGAGGCTCAGACAGAAAGAAGAAGATAAAGACTGGTGCGTTTGTGTGTCTTGAGAGTAGGTGGATAAGGAGAAAAGATAAGATGGTGGATGGAGGAGAAAAGAGATGGGCAAAATCATCACATATTTACTTACTGGATGTTGCAGTATCAGATAGCGCAGATTCCATTTCATCACCCAGCAAGGTCATAACGGTTGTATCCTGAAATCAGAAGAATTACAAATGAAATGTTGTGTGGCCAAGCATACACCATGAAGTAATTTTGCTGATTCTGTTAATGCAATATAAAATGGTCTAAAATGTGAGTATGTATTCTAGGGCTCTTCACAGTGAAGGTTGGCAATAATGAATCTCCAGTCATTTCTGAGGCTTCACTATACATTCCAAGACAGTAAATTTTCTTTGCGCTCGCTCGCTTTGAACTCAAGTGTGGTCCACACTACCTACAGTAGCACTGAACTAAATTTTAGCAGACTTGTTTAAATCCGAAGACAGTGAAACTAGTACTAAACTTGGCATATTTAGCTCATGACATCAGCACTGCTGTTTAGATCAGAAACATGGAGAACAACAAAAACAATTACAAATAAACTACAAACATTAACTGGTGCCTGTGGAGAATAGAAGGACTAACATGATATGACAGAATCATTACTGCTGAGTCCATGAAGAAAGAAAAAACAAAATTCAGAAAAGCAAGAGGTGAGGAAAAGATGCTTATGTTGGACAGAATACACAGTGAGAGAGAATTAACAGTAATCATGTTGAGACAAGAGGAGGAGAGAGATGAGATGAGAAGAAAGAGAGAAAGAGAAAGAGAGAAAGAGAAAGAGAGCAAATCAAGAGGTGAGGGAAAGATGCTTATGTTGGACAGAATACACAGTGAGAGAGAATTAACAGTAATCATGTTGAGACAAGAGGAGGAGAGAGATGAGATGAGAAGAAAGAGAGAAAGAGAAAGAGAGAAAGAGAAAGAGAGCAAATCAAGAGGTGAGGGAAAGATGCTTATGTTGGACAGAATACACAGTGAGAGAGAATTAACAGTAATCATGTTGAGACAAGAGGAGGAGAGAGATGAGATGAGAAGAAAGAGAGAAAGAGAAAGAGAGAAAGAGAAAGAGAGCAAATCAAGAGGTGAGGGAAAGATGCTTATGTTGGACAGAATACACAGTGAGAGAGAATTAACAGTAATCATGTTGAGACAAGAGGAGGAGAGAGATGAGATGAGAAGAAAGAGAGAAAGAGAAAGAGAGAAAGAGAAAGAGAGCAAATCAAGAGGTGAGGGAAAGATGCTTATGTTGGACAGAATACACAGTGAGAGAGAATTAACAGTAATCATGTTGAGACAAGAGGAGGAGAGAGATGAGATGAGAAGAAAGAGAGAAAGAGAAAGAGAGAAAGAGAAAGAGAGCAAATCAAGAGGTGAGGGAAAGATGCTTATGTTGGACAGAATACACAGTGAGAGAGAATTAACAGTAATCATGTTGAGACAAGAGACAGGAGGAGGAGAGAGATGAGATGAGAAGAAAGAGAGAAAGAGAAAGAGAGAAAGAGAAAGAGAGCAAATCAAGAGGTGAGGGAAAGACACTGGTGCTGGATGGGGGGACACACTGTAAACATCTGCTGACAATAGGACTTGAAAGTCTTTTCACAGGAACCCACAGGGCAATGAAATAGACTGAGACCTAAAAACATATGCAGAAGAGAACTAGAAACAGAGAGGAAAAATATGAATCACGTTGCGAGCTGCAGGAGATAGCAAAGATAGGACAGCTTGGCACAAGTTGATTGAGGGCCTATGCCCCAAATGAAGATACAGGGCATAAGATGAAGAATTCTGGGACTATTTAGTTTAGTTTAATCGATGGATCAACATCACGGCACACGGGTGTAACCCATAAGTGTTACGTTCTACTCCTAACTCAAGCCCGAGTCCGGAGAATCTCAGCTCAATGCACGAACTCCAAAGCACCAGCGAGGATCCTGAAATACTTTGGGTAGATTTTTAACACAAAATTATGCCAGGGCAGCGCCATTGGGCTACTCTCTTTCGATTTCCAACTGACAAGGGATTTTTTTTACAAGCGCAACAATATGCATGAGCGTCTGATCTCACTACGTAGAGAGACCAGGGGAAATTTTGTTACTAGAAGTCCACATGAAAAAATCCGGGCCCTCACCGAGGCTTGAACCCTGGACCCCCAGCACTTGAGGCGGACACCATACCTCGAGACCACTAATACCCCTCTATTCCAGGACTCTTGTTGACTTTATTGTCTTTTAAAAGACTGACTAAAATATTTGAATTTACCAGTGCTTACCGTTCTCTACAATAATTAAGATATACATTACATGGACAGTTCATTGCAAAGTGAGTACTGTATCTAACAGGAACCAATTATTGGCGCACGTAATTCATCACAACTAACAATTATGAAGTTAAGCCAATAAGATACTTGTGGAAAGATGTGAAATGAAAATAATTTAAAAGTACATACATCATCTATGCTCATTTTCAGGGTTCTCTCCTTGAGTTTTCTTTCCATGACAACTTCTGAGGGTGGCAGCCTCACAACATCTGTGAACATGCGAGGCTTGAGGGTGGTTGCACTAGGTATCTGTTTGCCATGGATTGAATTAAATATCACATCCAGACATCTGGGAAGAATACCTGCGTTCTGGGGCTGGCCTGAAACAAAAACACTGATGCTGTTACAGTCGCGTTTTGATAAAGACAATGCATTATTATATTTCCATTGCACAAAATAAGGAGACTTCTTTGAATAACTGGCTCTTTACATTTTGCTAGCAATTACAGATTAACTCACTAAATAGTACTCTGACCTCTGATATTGCCTATTACAGATTAACTCACTAAATTAGTACTTTAACCCTAAAGTTACCTATTACATTAACTCACTAGTACTTTGATGCCTGGTGTTACCTATTACATATAGGGTGTATTTTTTATGACTGTGCAGTGTTTTAAAATATTGCCGGTCCTAGTTGTGTTTTCACCCTCTGTAAAGTTCATGCAACAAAATAAGTAAATACAAAACTTGGACCGGCAATATTTTCAAACACTGCACAGTCATTAAAAATACACCCTATTATTTCACTAAATTAGTACTATAATACCTGAAGCTCCTCGACTTGGGGACGTAAATTACAAGTACCTCTGAAGTCAGAGTGGGTTCGCCAGATGGCGAGGGACACTGGTAATAGGGAAAGCTAATCCACACACAAAATTCAGTCCAGTGCTGCTAGACCAGTGGTTCTCAACCTTTTTTGGCCTGTGCCCCCCTTCGCCATATTTTTAGGACGTCATTCCCCCCTCATCATATTTTTAGAACATTTATTTCCCCCTCCCCCTACACAGTATACGTAATAATTGAAACTAAATTTAATAGCACATACTAAAACATGTCTAGACATCTACATAAAACATGATTTGCGGATCTACTTACGTTATAAAATGAATTTCAGAAGGGTGATATGCACAGAACCATAAAGTATGAAGGGAAAAACAATATCATGTAATCGGTTCTTGTATTAACGCAATCAAGAAATAATCTTAATTCCCCCCCCCTGGAAACCATAAAATTCCCCCCTGGGAGGGGGTGGGGAGAAGAATTCCCCACCGGTTGAGAACCACTGTGCTAGACGTGGAGTGTATAGACTACACTTGAGTTCAAAGAGAATCTGAAACTACATATTTATCATTCTTCCTCTTCTTCCCTTTACCCTCCAACAGAGTATAATCCCTCAACCAACTCAATCTAAGTTATCCTATTTTGAGCTATTTCTTTCAACTTCATCCATGCCCTCTCCATAATATTCCTCTGTCTGTAATTCTCTTTTCTGTGTTTTTAGGTCTACCTTTATTTTGTTGACACTGTGAATTACAGACACAAGATTTTCTAATTATAACAACCATACTTTTATCACATTTTCTCAAAGTGTGTCCTACCCATCATCTTGTCCTCACTTCTTGATTCACTGGTAATTGTTTGGTTCTCTCCATGAGCTACATATTGGTGATTCTTTCATACCATTTTGTTATATTCCATCCATCCATCATGGTGCCATGCTGGTAAGCGTGGGCGGTCATGTTCTGCCATCTCACTCGATCACCAGAGTCGTGGATCAGCTCCGTGTTTCTGTCTCGACCATGCCACAAGGCCAAGCCATCCAGGTACTTGCCTCTAGGTCTTCCCCTCGGTCTGTTCCCCTCGATCTTACCAGTTGTCACCAAGTTCTCCAAATCATTTCTTCTCATAACATGCCCAAAAAATTTTGACTGTCTACGTCTAATTTCTCTAATCAATTTACGATCTTCATTTGTTTCTTGAAGGACTTGTTCATTGGTCTTTCTGGCTGTCCATGGTATTCTTTGCATTTTCCTCAGAAACCACATCTCTACAGCCATCAGATGTTTTTCAGCCTGACTGCTCATTGTCCACGCTTCACATCCATACAAAAGTACAGGTTCAATGTAGCATCTCAACACTCTTTTTCTTGTTTCAATTGACATCTTTTTATTGGTCAATATGTTTTTCATCTTGCTAAAGGCTACTTTTGCCATTGCGATTCTTGTTCTAATCTCTTCAAGGCATCTCCCATCAGATGTTATTACTGTTCCGAGATAATTGTACCTGCTCACTTGTTGAAGAATATTCCCATTTACTTGTATATTACATTGTGGTATTTCGTCCTTCCTAGTGACGACAATCTGTGTCTTTTTACAATTTAATTCTAACCCTAGTTGTTCACTGTGTGTAACAATCGCATCTACTAAATTTTGCAGGTCCTGTTCATTGTCTGCAATCCAGACTGTATCATCTGCATATCTAATGTTATTGATGCATCGTCCCCCAATGTTGATTCCTTCATATCTTTAATATTTCTGAAAATACTTTCACTGTACAGGGAAAACAGATCTGGAGACATTACACATCCCTGTCTCACACCCCTTTTAATAGGCTGATATTGGCTTACTTCATGTTATATTCAGGCACCATTTAATGAATATTTGTAGTTTATTACTATTCATTTTAATCTGTCTCTGTATTTATTTATCCATACAGCTGTACTCGTATAAAAATTTTTTAAATGTTGCACGTCCTTTGGAGAACATTGTCACCTACCCCGTGTTTTTTGGCAATTTTGCGTTCAGTAATTTTCCATTGCTTTCTGAACGAGAAGTCAGTGTTTAAATCCAACTTTCTGGTGTAGGGAATGAACCCACTACAACACCATCAGCAAACAGGAAGTTTAAGCATGAGCGATTTACACCTCGCGACCATAATTACCTCACACATAATATTAGAGTTAAAAATTCTAAGTTTGAGAATTACACATGAGCTCACTATATTATTACTGTGGTTCCCATGTTAATTAACTATTACTTACCCTGAATTGTGTATGTTTTTCCTGAAGATGTGACACCATAGGTGAAGACAAGAGAGTTCTGTCCTCTGATAAAATCCTTTGTCATACTCAGCATTGTATCATTGAAGAAGTCACCCTGACTGGTGTTTTCATTGAAAATTCTAGAAAATGTGAATTTGTGCGATGACTTCCCCACACCTCGCTTTGTGTTTCTGAAAGCATGACTTGCTTCTGGAGCTGTGGCAATGATGGTGTTGTCATCTTCAGTTACAGTATAGCACCTCTGCAAATATTGTGGTACAATACATTAGCAACAAGGAAACATATTACAGGCAAGGATTATTCCAGTCATCTCAGGTTGGTACGGTTCGAAGACTAGTTAAGTATTTTAAACATGTCATTAAACCATAAATGTAGTCTCCAATCACTTCAATTCTTCCGAGCACATTTGTTTCAATCACTGTCATAAAGTCATGTAATTCAGTTTGGCCTAACTTCATAACCATTCTTTTTCTATCTTCTTCTTCTTCTTCTTCTTCAGCGTTCCGAGCCATTGAGGTTCTTTGCTGCAAATACAATCCGTCTCCATTCGTCTCTCTGGTGGACCTTCTCTTGCCAGTCGTTGATTCCAAGTGCTTGTAGGTCTGTACATGTATTATCTCTCCACCGCCTTCTTGGTCTACCTCGGGGTCTACGGTCATTTATTTCCTGAGTGTAAGCGAGTTTTGTTTCCCTATTATCTTCCATTCTTTCTATATGCCCCAGCCATTGTAGTCTATTAGCCTTCATGATACCAGTGATCTTTTTCTATATGTTTTTAAATTAAGACGAAAATCTAAATAGCCAATAACGTGAATTTAAACTAGCCAGAGGTGGGTGGCATAACTTCTAATCTACTCCGTTTCTTTATTGCGTGTTAAAATATACAGCCAGATTTCTTTGGTATGCTGAGACCAGATATAAAAGATATTTTGTAATAACACATGTATAGCATATAATGAATTCACGTAAACAATACAATAGTATTTATTAATTTTTTTTAAAAACATACCTTACCTAAAAGTATATGTATAAAATCCAATAAATACCTGGCTAGAATCCTCCTCAGCTGTAAATGGTTTAATCCGTAGATAAACTTTAATATAGTCTTCTGGTGTTTGCATGCTAATTGACGCTCGGTTGAAAAGGTCAACAAGTTTCGTGCGAAGCTTCTTTTTGACAGGAACATCCTCATCTTCCTCTATTGTTTGCTGACTAATAGCTTCACCAAGTTCAGACAAACTTCGTTTGCCGAGATAACTGTCTCGTAAATCCATTACCTAAAGAGAAAAATGTCATCACATTTTTACCATTCTTGTTTGATTGTTAACTTGTAGTTGTGATTAATGAAAAGAGTGAGAAACACTGGTAATAGTAATAGAGAAAGCTAACACTCACGGAAAATCAGTCTAATGCACTCACTAATAGTTGCAACTACTACTAGTAGTAGCACGTGTATGTAGACTTGTTTCAGTTAAAAATGAGAGAATGCAAAAAAGCAAAAAAAGAGCAAGTGATCAGAGCATTTAAAAAGAATGTTACTGAAAATGGCATTTATAAATTCAAAGAACCTTAACCAACACCTCTTTCGATTCTTTTGAGCAGAGTGCATCACTCCTAGTGGTGTACCTCAAAGGTCAGTATGTCAAACTTAGCATGCACTTTGTGAAGGATTTGCTTCCTCTGGCCAGATTCTATATAAGATAATGGGTTTTATCTATCCATTGGTAGGTTTTCTTTCCTAATAATTTTGTCATGAGAGCAGCCCCAAGGTTTACTCTTTGTGATTTCAAACTGCTGCAGGATTTTTAACATGTACAGCTTGCACATAGAACCACCTGCTCTTCACTATTATCTGACCATGCCAAACAGATGATGCAGATTTATTGTTTTCAATTATCGATACTGTCATTTGCATAATGTACACACATTAATTATATTATAACCTCCAACTGAATAATCTTAGCATTTCTGGTCTATCTTTGATCTCTATTATTTTGTGATAGAAAGTGAGCCTGTGACAAAGTCAAAACATGTCCTTGTTTTACTCCTTGATTTATCCATTCATACTTGTCCACTTTATTTTCCCATTTTAATTGCTTCTACTTGTTTCCAGTAAATATTTATTTCTCGGAGATCTTTTCCATCAGCATCAGTAATATTTTGATAATATTATCATGTTTCACTTTTATCAAATGCTTTGGCTCTGTGGCGAAGGGGTTACAGAGGCAGTTCATAATCCCTCATACTGCAATCGAAATACAGATTTCGGCAATTTGGCAGCAGACCGTCTTGCATTGTTTTACAAAATGGTATTGGTGCCGGTCGTTCAGAAAGCAATAGCAAACTATTGAACATAAACTTGCCAAAAGATTACAAATAGCATAAAAATTATGGAGTTGACTGTGACACCCTACAAAAGGAAATGCAACTACCTTTTTGGCATAATCTATAAAATACAAGTATAGGTCCGTGTCTCAGTTGATCTCTGTTAGTGTTCATAATGTGTATACTTGTATTGCTTTATTTGTTCTTCCCTTCCACAAATACATAAAGTTCTTTCTGATATGGAGCCTTATTTTCTTTTATGTTATAACAATCCAGAGAAGTTTGGTTTGGTTGCTTGTGTTATTATTATTTGGAGACTTTTGTTTTGTTTTTTGTTCGCATATCCTTTACAGGACATCGCTGTCAACATCAGCATCTTTCAGCTGATTGTTGATTTCTTGGCAAGATTACGCTCAGTAGTTTGCCATTGCTTTCTGAGCGACCAGCTCATATACCCCATAAGTTACCGACATGGCGAGAACCGCTACCAATTCCCACACACGTCACGTTACTCACAAGAGTATACAGGATTACGGAGAAAGTCGTGTAACCCCTAGACCAGGGAGACCGGCATTTGGAGACTACCAATGATATTTACATAGTGGAAGTTATTTAATAACAATGCCAAAAATTGTCAGTTACCATAATTCAAATGAGTACTTTTTTCTGAAAAGTTGTTGAACTAATTAAATTACAAAGAAAAATTCTCCCCAAGCAATATCAAAGTTAATGAGGACTATAGCCTAAAAAAAAGTCAGTAACAAGTAACAGTGTATTTGGATACTGTGTTTTTGATATCAGATAAAGGAGGTATTACGTTAAGGAAATTAAATGTGAAAGTGGAATAGAATAGCCCAAGCAACATTAACATTATTTTGTGCAATATATCTGTCAGTCTAGGTGAGGGTGAGAAAAAGTCTTCTTAAGAGCTAGTTAGGTTTGCCATTAGTGCCGCGACCCGATTTGAAACCGGAAATGATATACTGCGCCACCCAGGAATGATCCATTGTGTCCCAAAAAATGGCTATGTAAAGACCATTCATGCTTAAAACGTCATTCATTCATCCAAATATCACGTGACAATAACAGATGCCATCTTTGGTTCTGCAAAATAGGTTAGTCTTAACATTCTATCCATAGCGATTAGTTGAAATTATCGTGACTTTTAAATAAATGTAATAATTTGATACACAGTAAGTAATTTTATTTTCTAGAGTTGTATTTGTAAATCTTTGAATATTTTGAGATGGATTTTCGAATTCTGCATAAATTTTTACATATATTTGGATAGTTTCATCGCCAATCGTCTTCCATTATGTAGTATTACAAAAATATTTATGCGGAAATGTTTAAACTTTGTGAATGGAAAGCCAAGATGGCAGCCGAAGCGAATTATAAATATCGATCAGACTTAACGCTCAAAATGTGTAATTTTAACTACTAAAGTTAAAGAGAATACAAGTTTAAAGATTATTAATAATTTATTTGTATACTTGTAATATTTTTTAATCATTTAACATGACGGAACATATTTTTGAAGTCAGTTTTCATATTCGTCTATGACCCATTTGAAACAATCTCGCACGGACTGGCAGTGGAGATACCGGGGACACACCGGAGAGCTCAAAAGTTACGAGAATCATGCTCATTTTTTTGCCGGAGATACGACACTCAAATGTTAATATCTCCGCTTAGAATTGACATACAGGCATCATTGAGGTACCATTAGATTTGGTTTTTCAAAGCCTATCTATCTGTGGTGGTCTCATTAGTAAATATTCAACTTGAAAATCATGATCGTACCCACTAAGTATAGAGCCAATACTATTGTACAGAAGTGAATCATGGACAATTACCAGTCTAGTTATGAATTATATGGAAGCAAGCAAAGATGTGGTTTTATAAAAGGATATGAGAACACCTTCAACCTTGGATGGATGGATGAAAAACTTTTATTATAATTATTATTATTAAAAATAACATCATTATTATTTCTTGAAAAAAGAAATTCAAAAATAAAACTGGTTACTCGCATATTAGAAGTAATATTGTAATAGAAGTAGGTATTTCGTAACTAACGAAGGACGCCGTTTTCGGAAAGTTCAAGGTCGTTGGATGCGCAGAAGGTTACTGCGCGCCCGCAAGATCTGTATATGAAAATTCCCTTGCCGTGTTTCCAAAAGGATAAGTGCGAAACTCTAGCATGAAAAAATGTGAATGACAACTTTAACGAGGGTTCAAAGGTCAATCTCACCTAGCATGGCAAAGAACACTTGAATCGTTTTCATTCGTGAGAACAGGTCGATTTTTAAGACACAAAGTAAGGAAGTTTATAGTTTGCCTTGTCTATTATCAAATTTATAGTACTTTAACCCACATTTTTGAATTGTATGCTCATTTTTACATATAAATGTGTAATTGCAATAAGGTTCATTAACCAGACGGTGTAAAACAAAATTGTTTTGTGTGATCAGTCTGTGGGTACTTTCCACTACTTTTCATGACCAGAAGATTCCAATGGCGGAGTCGTGACATGTTGGATGGATTTCAGTTTTTATTAATAAAACAAAGAGAGTTAGAATCATAAAGTTAAACAGAATATCAATACACATTTAACTTTTATAAATAATTTATTTTCTGGCTTTTATCATGCCAAATAACTTAAAATTTATGAAAGTCAAGTCAGTTTTTCAAATCCCTTCACAGGTCCATGGCTGAAAAATTTCATTGACTGCCTTACACTTTACAGTTTTATTTGTCTATGCTATTATATGAATTGTCTTCATTATACTCTATTTTGCATTTTTGAATTCTGTGCCCATTTATTTATATAACTGTAGAATTTCAACAAGGTTCGTTAACCAGGCGGTGTAAAATAAAAATGTTTTGTGTGATCAGGGTGGGTACTTTTCATGACTCGGAGATTCACAATGGCGGAGTTGTGACATATTGGATGGAAAGTCAAGTCACTTTTCAAACCCCTTCACAGGTCCATGGCTGAATTTAATGGACTGACTGCCTTAGTTTTATTTGTCTATGTTATATGAATTTATTTATTGTGCATTTATGAATTATGTGTCAAATTTTACACATAACTATAGTGTTTTAACAAGATTCATTATGCCGAGGTATAGAAAAGATATAAATTAATATATTTTGTGAGACCATCTGGTTACAGTCACCATTTATTTATGATCGTGAAAATTTACAAATCGGCATCCCAGCGTATATGAATCTGACTAGTCCAACTATTAGATTTGCATTTTATAAATCTGCAGCAATTTTTATTAACATTATTTTGCTTTTATTTTCTATATTTCTCATTAGATTTATCATGGCAAGAAACAGAAATCATGCTCATCTGATATCACATCTGTCGGTGTTTGAACCTGAAGCTTGAATGCCAAGACAGATCAGTCGCCAACAGAGGTAGTATTTCTCTAATTAAGGACACGTTTCTACGGTGAGTTGAGTTTACCTTTATAGTTTTAATATCTATTTATTATACTGTAAATCAAAGGTGTTTTTAATACATATTAATATTTTGTTGCGTATCCCTTATGGGACGTTGCAGTCAACACCAACATTTTTCAGCTGCTGTTGATGTACTAGGCAAGTGTTACGTTCAGTAGTTTGTCATTGCTTTCTGAACGACCGGCTCCCATACCAGCACGTTACAACACAATGCGACCACCAGAGACACTGATCATGGAACCAGACATTCCACAAACACCAACAACACAATCTTCTGCATCATTAATGTTGCCTTCTTTTTCAGTGTGCGGTTAATAATTTATAACTTCTTCGTTATCTATCTTTATAATTTTAAGATCAATTTATTATAATATAAAACATTTTAAAAATAAATATACAGCTTCTTTAATTTCTTTTTCTTTTCTCTTCATATTTAAAGTTCACAATTAATAATGTACTATAAATTCTTCATGTTATTTTATAGCATTTTTGTTTTCCAAATTTAGTAATCTTTTTTTTTTTCTCTTTTCAGGTAATGTATCTGCCATGAAGACAGAAGAGATATTGAATGCCAAGACAGGTCAGTCGCCAACAGAGGTAGTATGTCTCTAATTATGGACATATTTCTACGGTGAGTTGAGTTTACCTTTATAGTTTTAATATCTATTTATTATACTGTAAATCAAAGGTTTTTTAATACATATTTTGTTGCGTATCCCTTATGGTACGTTGCAATCAACGCCAACATTTTTCAGCTGCTGTTGATTTACTAGACAAGTGTTACGTTCAGTAGTTTGCCATTGCTTTCAGAACGACCGGCTCCCATACTAGCATGTTATAACACAATGCGACACGGTCTTAATACATATACAGTATCTTTAATTTCTTGTTCATTTCTCCTCAAATTTAAAGTTCACAGTTAGTTAGTCGACAAATCATCCTCATTGCACATCGAACAATTCAGTGCATACATGCTCAGCTTATTAATCTTCTTTGACTTTCTGCATACTGTTCTTGTTTACCAAACCTCTTTTAATTTGCTGTTCATGCATTCTGACCGTGGTTGTAAATTCATTCATTACTTGTCTGTGTCTCGAACCACGTTATTGCTTTACTTAATGGCATGACTTCCATAGTCAGGCTACTTGTGATCAAAGCAAAAGCACCATAACCTTTCTTCGCAATGACAGCGTCACCGTTTGTCTGTAGTTTGTCTAGTTAGATGCAAATCTGAAATAAACAATTAATAATTTATAACTTCTTCATGTTATTTTATAGCATTTTACTAATCTTTTTTGTCCTCTTTCTTTTCAGGCTCTTGTCAGAATCAACTGATGTCAAGCTGCATATATAATGTAACCATAATATTAATAAAGATTATTAACGGCAAACTATATGAGTACATATTCATCTGTTGACACTTGTGTGCAAATTTACTCATTTTAAACGAACCTCATAACAACCATTTATCTCAATAATATACTTGTGATAACCAATAATAATCGGTGCTTACTGAGTTGATTTTGGTGAGGCCGAGTCAAAGTGAGAGCTAAAATATCAAAATTTAGCATTATTTGATTGTAACAATTTTGTTTTTAAACGAACATGTTAGCAACCATACATCGCTACGGCCGGGGCTTCGAGGCCTAACTGCTCATGTCATCCATTCTTTTAATATGATGTGTAACCATTTTAAATTGCTAATTAGGCCACAACACATACTATTAAAAATTCAAAGTAACCGTTAGATCTGTATCAACAATCCGCATAAAACCATATACATCTCAAAATTGTTTAAAGCTAAAATTCAGAAAACGTAACCTAATTTAAGAGTTAGTAATTAATTAGCGGCCATTTTAAATTGCTAATTAGGCCACAACACATACTATTAAAAATTCAAAGTGACCATTAGATCCATATCATCATTCCGCATAGAACCATATACATCTCAAATTTTTTGAAGCTAAAATTCAGAAAACGTAACCTAATTTAAGAGTTAGTAATTAATTAGCGGCCATTTTAAATTGCTAATTAGGCCACAACACATACTATTAAAAATTCAAAGTGACTGTTAGATCCGTATCATCATTCCGCATAGAACCATATACATCTCAAAATTTTTAAAGCTAAAATTCAGAAAACGTAACCTAATTTATGAGTTAGTAATTAATTAGCGGCCATTTTAAAATGCTAATTAGGCCACAACACATACTATTAAAAATTCAAAGTGACCATTAGATCCATATCATCATTCCGCATAGAACCATATACATCTCAAATTTTTTGAAGCTAAAATTCAGAAAACGTAACCTAATTTAAGAGTTAGTAATTAATTAGCGGCCATTTTAAATTGCTAATTAGGCCACAACACATACTATTAAAAATTCAAAGTGACTGTTAGATCCGTATCATCATTCCGCATAGAACCATATACATCTCAAAAATTTTTAAAGCTAAAATTAAGAATGCACGGAGTAATTAATGAATTAGTAATTAATTAGCGGCCATTTTTACTTGCTAATTAGGTCACCACACGTTATATTAAAAAATAGTTGACATGAGCAGTTAGGCCTCGATACCCCGATCGCAGCGAAGTATGGTTGCTAGGATGTTCGTTTAAAAACTAAATAGATATTCTTAAAAAATGTTAAATTTTGACAATTTGGGCCCCAACACTGATTAGGCCGCGCCAAAATAAACTCAGTGAGCGGATTTTTAAGAAAATGTTAGTCAAAGGTCATGACACTAAAATTTGAATAACTCCACTTAGAATTGAGATACAAACATCATTGAGGTACCGTTAGATTTGTTTTTTCAAGGCCTATCTATCTGTGTTGATCACATTAGTAAATGGCCAATTTGAAAATCATGATCAAAATACCTAATAGAAGACAGTCCATATTCTCTAGACTTGACATGAGAAGAGAAAAGCTGGAATACAGCTGTATCTCGTGTTAACAAAATAGTTTGAGGAGAGAGTTGACCAAGAGAGAAGATGCTAGCTAAGTAATTTCAACTTGACATTATGCATATGAGCATGGAGGAAGTCCGACTGACTTCAGTTATTTATCAGTCAGAAATGATTGGCAACACACATTTCACACAACAAAGATGAAAGAGTGGACTGCGGACAGATATGATCACCAACGCCACACGACATGGACTGCAAAAAGATAAAGTAAAAGAACTAAAAGTTTAACTGTCAATACAAACTAAATTAATTTTTTTTTTTAAATACAAAACATCAGCGCCAGCATAATAAAAAAAGTAAAAAGTGATACTGAACTGATACATAATTAATAGTAATACTTTATACAACATCAACAATGTTACTTCCGTACGTTGCAGGTACTGAAACGTTTAAATTGAAACCACTGTACTAATGTCTTTGCGTAGTATGAAAAAGAAGTTTTAATTTATCTGTAAGAAACCGAGTAAAATTCCCAAATTGTCAGTTAGACGATCACGTCCAGCACCGATCTGGGCTAAGCGCGACTTGTTTGAAATCAATTAACCAGCCAATGGGCTACAGCCTGCCAGCTTGTTCACAATGTTCCCTTTGACGATCATTTTTACTTAATGCCCGTTTGTCTGACTGATATTTCACTGGTTACATGTTAAGGTATTATTTACTGATGCTTTGTATTCTTCTTCTGTGGTCAACGTTTGCTATGCGTCTATTCCATCATTGGTCATAAACAGGTTCACTTTAGGTTAGGGTTGCTAGACGTCCGGCAAAAATAAGATATGTCCACCTTTTTAGGTTAATATTCTCCGTCATGCAGGCAAAGCTAAAAACCTTTAACATGCCGGCTTGTCTTATATTTTGTGGTTTAATTTTTTATGTATTGTTCTTACAACTTACAATGTATCTACTATCATGGCTGTTAGGTATTGAACCGTTAAGGCCTGTGGCATGTTTATGCTTGTGGCCACGGTTTACAATCGCATTTTCCTCATGTTGGACTGGTTGTGCATAGTTCCGTCGCCGTGATTCTGAGTGAGTGCGTCGGCGACACTGTGAGCTGTGAAATTCGCGTGGAGTGCTTTTACATCTGGCCGCTGTTGTTTGCACAGTGAACTGCATGTTCGGAGCAATGGCCGGCTGTCGCTGAAATGAGTGGTTTGCCTTTTCGGGTCACGAGTGCATTTTTCAGGAGACTCCTGGGAGTCGTAGCTAGAGCTACGGAGTTCGTGCTTTGTGCGGCGCTTTCGGTGGGTCGCCCTGCGGAAAGAGACCAAGCCATGTGGGATGAAACCCGGGTCAATGAAGTCTTTCTTGTGACTGCCGATTCCACCGACGATGAACTGTCTTTCCTGGAGGACTGTTGTTGGCATTCTGGCGGCGGCAATATGCACAGTGTACGTGTGCGGGCTGTTGGCTTGCCGAAATTCCTGTCTGTTCCACTTTTCACATGAGGCATTGAGGAGCATTCTGTGTGATGTTCACTGTGGCAGGAACGGATCATAATGGGGACGACTCGTTGCCGTGAAGTTGGAACCGCAACTAACTAACTAACTAACAATGTATCTACACTCTACCGTATGTTTGTAAGACAAGAATGAACAGTTTTTTGAAAGACTCTTGCATGATCAGTGGTGTTTATTTTTCCATAGTTGCCCAAATGCATGTTGCTTTTCAGAGTTACTTAAGATTTTAAGATTTGTGAAGTACTCTTCTGTATCCCTTGACAGAATGGTAATGTGGAAAGAGTGTTCTCCTTAATTAATGCTATTTGGACAAATCAAAGGAACAGACTTTTACTCGACGCTGTAAAGGGCATCATTCTCATAAAGTACAATTTGAAGAATCTTACCTGTGAATAGTTGTATGCATATGTAATTGCTAATGGCTGTGGAAATGTGGTTTCTGAGGAAAATGCAAAGAATACCATGGACAGATAGAAAAACCAACGAACAAGTCCTTCAAGAAACAAACGATGATCGTAAACTGATTAGAGTCATTAGACGTAGACAGTCAAATTTTTTGGGCAATTTATGAAAAGAAATTAATTGGAGAACTTGGTGACAACTGGCAAGATCGAAGGGAAGAGACCAAGGGGACGACCTAGAAGCAAATACCTGGATGGCTTGGCCACGTGGCATGGTCGAGAAGGAACACAGAGCTGATCCACGACTCTGGTGATCGAGTGAGATGGCAGAACATGACCGCCCACGCTGACCGGCATGGCACATGATGGATGGATGGATGGATGGATGGATGGATGGATGGATGGATGGATGGATGGATGGATGGATTCCTAACGATAATCTTCTACGAAAAGTTGACTCCTCCGAGAAATATTTTGTGTCATTAATAAAGATTATAAGGTAATAATTGTACAATCGGATGTTTATATAACTTTTTTTTTTTTGCATTTTGAAAAGCCCTCCATTGAATTTATATATATATTTTTTTTAACATGATTGTTTCTTAGTCGATCCACTAAGAGTAAGATACACATATTGGTAAGCTATTGTAATAAAATTGTACTGATTGTGGGTTTAATCTGGAACGATTCAAATGAAACATTCAATATGTCCTCCTTTGTCTTCTTTTTTGTCTTATTATGTCCTCCTTTTGGTGCCCACGTATCTGGCAACCCTAACCGCAGGCAGTACCAGTACTGGTTTATAATTATAACCTCTCCACATCAAATCTGACATCTTCTGCTTCTTCTTCTTCTGCGTTAATCCGGAGTTTTTTTTTTTTGTTTTTTTTTTCGGACGTGATTGCGCTGTGCCTGTTTACAGCAGAGCTGCGTTCTTGCGCTGTTAGGCAGACACATCCGACGTCTGCGGGCATTTGTTGACCGGATTAACCTTCCCGGGGAAATCTGAAATCTATAGTGCTCTAACAAATAAACACTTCTAAATGTTTCATATAGGACGCACATTACTCAATATTCTGTTGCGAACACCACAATGTAGTGATAACTCGGATAGGAAATGTCTTCAGTCGAACATCCGCAGCCAAGCGTCGACAACGACCGCTTGTGGTGGAATATGATGTCTTGCAAGTACCGTGCCCCGCAGCCGTAGCGAGGGCAAGGAGGGGCCCAAGCCTTAATAGGTTTAGCCCAGTGGAAGTGATGGCTTCCGCTAGGAGCGTGCAGGAGGGCGCACCCGTAAGCTGTGAATGGGTACGAAGAAGGTAACATGGCATCAACGATGGCTGCTGATTCATAGCTAGCAACCAAGGCAGATGTGAAGACTGTGGCAAACTGCCGAGGAAAGAAAATTAATTTTTCCGTGGTTAGTTACAGTGCAGTGATAACCCTGATAGAAGCATCGGGTGCCTAATGTCCACCCTCCGAGGGTGAGATGGCTTCTGGCACACACGTTGCAATATCGATATTGCATAAGAACGATAACGAACTTCTCGAAGATGGATATATACGACAGGAGAAAAACTCCCGGGAGTCATGACCTGGACAGGCCCGCCCTCCGAGAGTGTTATGAAGGTAAACGGATAGAAACTTTCGGTGGAAAGGGAGGGGGGGGGGGGGGGGTCCTGATGAGCAGAAAACTCCTGAGGCGGAGTTTTTACCACCGTGTTTAGAAAGATTGCTTTTCTTGTGTCTGTGTTGCTATTAGTTCTTTAAATTTTGGAACTCTTTGGGTACACTAAGACAGTTTATAAATAAATACCCCCAAAAATGTATTGTTTGGCAATGCATGTGTGTCTATTTTATTAATGAATTTGCTATTAGTTGTGGTGCGGTGTGTGTAGCTGTGATTGTTGGACATATGTAATAAATCCACAATTCTATTTCGTGTATGTCGTGCATGCATAGGTGGCATTAGTAGTAATGAGAGAGTTATAGACCTCGCAATGAGGGCAGTTTTGAGAGGGATGGTGAGGGATGCCACTGCATCCCTCTTTGTGGCCTGGGTCCTTCCTCGTTTTGTATTTTCCTAGATCCATATATATATATATATATATATATATATATATATATATATATATATATATATATATAAATATATATATATATATATATATATTTGTTGATTGTCTGTCGTGGTGGGGGAGATTGAGTTTCTCAATGACCCTGAGAGCTATGCCGGCGGTAGCGTAGCTACCAGCATGGCCTCCCAAGCCGGACAGGTCAAAGGGTAGAGAACAGACAAAGAGAAACACCCTGGTCCTCCAGGTTGGGGGTTGAAGCGATGGGGTTAACATCCCCACCTTTGTAAAAACCATTTTGTTACGAAAAAGATACATGAGCCTCGAATTCGGACTGACTTATTTGGACATTGACCTTGGAACGTTAAAGGACTTTTGAGATTTGGAACATGGAAAGTACGGACACTATATCGAGCTGGAGCGGCCGAAGAATTAACCCGGGAGCTGGTTGACAAATACCTGGGTACAATCTGCAACTGCTCCAACATCATAAGGGAAGAAATACAAACTAGAATCAATTCTGGAAATAAGATATACTATGCACTACAACATCTACTGAAATCAAAGGCGCTATCTCGTAACACCAAGATCACAATATACAAAACACTGATCAGACCAGTTGTGCTGTATGGCTCTGAAACCTGGAGTACGACTAAAGGAGACGAAGCCTTGCTACAAACCTTTTAGAACAAAGTTTTAAGACGCATCTATGGACCCATTAGGGATACACAAAGTGGAGAGTGGAAAAGAAGAAGTAACAAAGACATTTATGATCTGTTTAAGTCCCCGCTAATCACTGGTATCATGAAGGCTAATAGACTACAATGGCTGGGGCATATAGAAAGAATGGAAGATAATAGGGAAACAAAACTCGCTTACACTCAGGAAATAAATGACCGTAGACCCCGAGGTAGACCAAGAAGACGGCGGAGAGATTATATATATATATATATATATATATATATATATATATATATATATATATATATATATATATATATATATATATATATAGACCTACAAGCACTTGGAATCAACGACTGGCAAGAGAAGGTCAAACAGAGAGACGAATGGAGACGGATTGTATCTGCAGCAAATAACCTCAATGGCTCGGAACGCTGAAGAAGAAGAAGAAGAAGAAGAAGAAGAAGAAGAAGAAGAAGAAGAAGAAGAAGAAGAAGAAGAAGAAGAAGAAGAAGAAGAAGAAGAAGAAGAAGAAGAAGAAGGAGGAGGAGGAGGAGGAGGAGGAGGAGGAGGAGAAGAAGAAGAAGAAGAAGAAGAAGAAGAAGAAGAAGAAGAAGAAGAAGAAGAAGAAGAAGAAGAAGAAGAAGAAGAAGAAGAAGAAGAAGAAGAAGAAGAAGAAGAAGAAGAAGAAGAAGAAGATTGTCTGTCGGTTAAAATGGTTGTAAATTACGCGTGCCAGATGTCATTTTTTTAAATGTCAGCTGTCGTTTTTAATCAGATCATTGTTCTATGTTAACAGTGAGAAATCAATTGAGACCAGTGGCTAGTTGGTACCACAGTCGCATTGAAGATGCGCGCGATAACTATGGCGCCAGCTGTCCTAATTGTTTCACAAGTTCGAATGTCAGTGGGGAGGTCGTGGGGTAGAAGAAATATTGGTTATATTTTTGTTAATTATTTGTGATGCTGACAGCTGGCGGGGTGTTATACGGGCGTTGGTGTTATGTTAAGGGATACAAACAAGAGGTGATAAGCATGGTGTGGAGATGACAGGTTCGAAGCTCGATGCTTTTTTGTTGGTAAGGTTACCAGTCGGCAGCGTATGGGAGTGCTTAGTTGGTCATAGGGGGTGTGGTGGGATATCCCCAGTGTGTAACTGGGGTGTCTAGTTGTTGCCAATGCGATTGACAGGTTCGAATTCTACTTGTGGTTGGGGTAGTGTGGTGGTGATCGAGTATGTATCGGGGCTAGGTTCTATCATTGGTGGTTCGAATCACGCTGCTGGTCGATAACGGTGTCCACCCTAGACGGGGACTTTTTAAATGTCTACTAAGAGGTGAAAATTCGGAGGTTCTCCGTGCGTTGTTGTAGGTGTTGGGTTCGAATATCTGTGCATTTATATTTTTAAAGATTACCGGTCGAGGGTATGTCTATTTGGTCAGAGGGGTTTCATTAGTGTATAACAGCGGTGTCTAGTTGCTGCCATTGCGCTTGACAGGTTCGAATCCTACTGTGTGTTTTGGTAGTGTGTCAGTGGGCGAGTGTGTAACGGAGCTAAGTGGTATCATTAGCGGTTCGAACGCCCCTGGTTGATAACAATAGCCAACATAGGCCTGGGAGGTTCAAACCCTGCTGTGTCGCTTTGCATTCTCATCAGAAACCTCAGGTCCACAGCCAGCAGATTCAGCGTGACTGCTCAGTGTCTTCACATTCATACAAAAGTACAGGTTCTATGTAGCAACGCAACAATCTTTTTCTCGTAGTAATTGACATCTTTTTTATTGGTCATTGTGTTTTTCATCTTGCAAAAGGTTATCTTCGCCATGGCGATTTTTGTTCTAATCTCCTCAAAGCATCTCCCATCAGTTGTTATGACTGTTCCGAGATACTTGTTTCTATTCACTTGGTTCAGAATATGCCCATTTACTTGTATAGTACATTGTGGTTTTTCGTTCTTCCTAGTGACGATCATTTTATAATTTAATTCTAACCCTAGTTGTTCACTGTGTACAACCGCCTCTACTAAATATTGCAGATCTTGCGCAGTGTCTGTTGGTTATATAAATTATATGAAGGCAGTTGACAATTTAACTTAGATAAAGACATTTGATTACAGAAATTAAATGAAGACATTTGATTAAAAATATTTAATAAAGCTACGAAAAAGCGGAGATCTACCGGCTTGAGTAAAGCATATAAGTATGTTAATGTCAGTTCCTGTTAACATATTTAGCAGAATCATTCTGAATAGTATATGAATATTTAGCTTTAAGGTGTAATCAGTACTGCTGTACCGAACGGAAACACGAAGAACCACTAAAACAATTACTAATAAACAACAAACATTCATTGACTGGCTCACCCTTTGCGTTCGTGTCTCCTTCGACAATTAGTATAATGCCTAAAGTCAAATTTGCGGCTGCAAACTATGTTTTCATATCATATGTATATATAAAGCTATATACAGTTGCTTTCTAAGGGCAAATTCCCTCATGATTGCAATTTACAAATATCAGATATCGCACACACTTAAACATTAAAAGTGAAAAAGTGTGTTGTAGACACTGTTTTTCATTTGTTTCTTGTGGGACTTGGTCATTTGTTGTTCTATCTGGTCATGGTATGTATATTTTCACCACATTTCCACTGATATTTTTCATCTTGTCTGCTTATTGCCCACGCTTCATAGTCATAAAAAGTACAGGTTTTATGAAAGACAGAGACACTTTGCGGTTATTATTAACGAAAATGACAAATGGGAGGTCGGCTAATAAGTAAGTATTTGTAGATAAAGATACACAGAGATGTCTATTATATAACGATAACAAAGGTATATAGTTGTAGAAAACTACCGTGCTGCCAACGCAAACGGCGGTAGAATAGTGGCTATGTGTAGATTAGCTGTGATGGCACCACCTGGAGATATTAATCAGATACCTGGTACCCAGTGAAGATGACACGAGGCGGGATAGGTCGCGTGGCCCTCAACAAAACCAACAATGAAAAATATGGTAATGAAATGTTGCATCTCAGCGATGCATTATTTTAGACACTAAAGATTACAATCTATCTTAGAGGGTAACAATAGACAGTCTAATCCTACCAGAAATAGGTGTCTTGCACACTCTGTACTAACGACAGATAGCTGGTCAAAAAGAAGCAATACGCAAAGACACAGTATATAAACTTAGTACTAAGTAGAACGTAGTTTAAAGAATTCAAGTACATAATTACAAGTTAAATTACATAATAAAGTAAATACAGTGATATGTATAAAGACAACCGTGTTACATTATCAAATAAGTGAAGAGCACAACGGTATGGATACATTGGTGTATTAGTTACATACAAATGGTACATACAACATGTCATTATGTCAGCGTAACGGCCTAACTGTTAAATCACGTGACTGCTGTCTGTTCTATATTACCACCAAATTATGCCGATCGCCCCTCATGTCAGCGTAACGGACTAATACTTAAACCTCGCGCCCGCTTTATGTTCTATCTTGTTACCAAAAATTGTAAGCATGCGGCATCCTTTGATGTGAGTCTGATGCATCCTGTCAGTAAACAACCATAAAGACATAGTAAAAGTGTAGTGAGGATACAACTCCAAGTATATTGACTCTTGGTGTATCATTAATCACTTAACGTTTCCTGTTTCCTGCTCCAGTCTATTGTTGTAAAGACTTACCAATGTGGACACAGTGGACCAAACCTACATGAGGGAAGTAGGATAGATGCGGTTTTCATATGTGTCTTATAGGGCTTGGTCATTGGTTTTGTAAAACCTTATCGATGGAAGAAAACACTGATTCATCAATATCTGAAAAATGTTAGCCAAATACAGAAATATCTCCACCAAACTTATAAAAAGTAGGAAAACTTGTTAGCCAGATGGGAAAAAAATATTGGTCGAATGAAAAAATATTTCACACAAACTTATAAAAAGTAGGTGGGAGGGGGGGGGGGGTGTTAGCCAAAGCAACTAAAAGGCTGACCAAACTTATAAATAGCTCATCCCACCTTATAAAAAGTAGGAAACTTGTTACCCAAACTAATAAAGATGTTGGCCAAATACAGAAATATCTCGACCAAACTTATAAAAAGTAGTAAAATTGTTAGGCAAATGGGAAAAATGTTGGCCAAACAAAGAAACATCACGACCAAACTTATAAAATGTATAAAAATATGTTGACCAAAGGGGTTAAATATTGGTAAAACTGAGAAACATGTCGACCAAATTAGAAAAATACGTGAATCAAAGTAATAAGAAATATTTGGTAAATACAGAAATATGTCGACCAAATTTATAAAAATCTCCGCCAAACTTACGAAAAGTAGGAAACTTTGTTAACCAAATGTGAATAAATATCGACCAAGCTTATAAAAATCTTCGCCAAACTTACGAAAAGGAGGAAACTTTGTTAACCAAAGGTGAAACAATATCGGCCAAATACAGAAATATTTCAATAAAACTTATGAAAAGCAGGAAATGTGTTAACCAAATGGAAAATATATTGATCAAGTAAAGAAATGTCTCAGCCAAACTTATAAAAAGTAGAGAAATTTTGTTAACCTAATGAGAATAATATTGGCAAGTAAAAAATAGTTCATCAAAATTATCAAAAGGAGGAAACTTTGTTAACCAAATGTGAAAAATATTTGCCAAGTAAAGAAATATTTCAACCAACCGTATAAAAATTAGGAAAACTTGTTAGCCAAAATAGGAAAAAAAAGATGGCCAAATTACGAAATTTCTCAACCAAATTTATAAGAAGTAGGAAACTGTGCTCGCCAAATGGGGAAAATACAGCCAAATCACAAAACATTTCACTCAAACTTATAAAAAGTAGGAAAATCTGTTACACAAATGGGAAAAATATCGACCACGTAGGAAATAATATTAATCAAATGGGATCAATATTGGTCAAGTACAGAAATATTTCAACCAATCGCATAAAAAGTAGGAAAATTTGTTAACCAAATGTTAAAATATATCAATTTAATACAGAAATATTTGAACCAAACTAATGAAAAGTAGGAAAACGTGTTAACCAAAAGGGACAAAATATTGACCAAGTAAATAAATGGCTCGTCCAAACTTATAAACAGTAGGAAAATTTGTTAACCAAACGTGAAAAAATATCGGCAAAACAGATAACTATTTCAACTAAACTTATAAAACGTAGTAAAATTTGTCAGCCAAAATAGGAAAAAATATTGACCAAGTAAAGAAAGATTTACACCGAACTTATAAAATTAAGAAAATATGTTAACCTAATGAGAAAAAATCTTGGCAGAGTAAAGACAAATTTACACCAAACTTATAAAAATTACGAAAATTTGTTAACCTAATGAGAAAAAATCTTGGCAGAGTAAAGAAAAATTTACAACAAACTTATGAAAAGTAAGAAAATTTGTTAACCAAATGGGAAAAATACGGGCTAAACTAAGAAATATGTCGACCGAAATAAATAAATATGTTAGCCAGATTCTGACTTCGGGTTTTTGTACCGGTGGCGGTTCCTTGATATCCACTGTGCCTAAGGGCTTATGTCTGTACTGATCAAGTCGATTCAGATAACGCTGCAAGGTTTGCTGATACACTCGAGCTTTTTCCCGCGGTGGTAGATCTTCGGTTTCCAGGACTTGTTGCATTTGCTGATCTAGGTCACGCAGGTTATCGGTTAGTGTGTCGGGTGATACATAGAGTTTTTCCAGCAGCCGAGGGTCGATCAAGATCATTTTATTTATTACAATCCCACGACCCCTTTCAACACTTTAGAATGGGACCTAATAAAGCACCTATGAATCCACCTTGTTGCAAGATTTGTTTCCGTTTCTTGATAGACAGTTTCTTTCCCGTGAGCGCTCTCAGCCTGTTTTTGTTCCGCTGCAGTCGCCTCTTCTGAGCCGGTGTCAATGGAACATTAACTTTTAATACATTGTGACAGCATTCACAAATTGATTGGACGAGGTCCGGGGACGCTGTTTTAATTACGGCTTTTACAGCAGCCGGTTTTGACTCACCCAAGAATCGCAGCATGGCCCCGTGACGTTTCACCCCGTTGGACATACTATTTGGGCACGTAAACAACTTGACGCTGATCGGGGAAAATATTGCTTCGTAAACGGAGCTGATCTGGTGTGTCCTGTCGAAGGTCAAAGAGCAAATACCCGTGTGGAGCCGCTGTCAGGTCCTTAAAACTCTCTTGGACATATGACACACGACCGGGGTACATCTGTTTGGCCAGATTGGTAGTCTGCGACCCATCTCGAGGGTTCTTAAATACCACCAAGTAATGCGAATTCAAGCTAATGGTTCTGTGTTCTTTATTCTTACCAAAGAGATTATGGACTATATACATAACGCTGAGGTTGCGATGGTGACTACCCTTAGTAAATAGTTTAGTCACTCTATCATCTATTTCGGACATTAGATCATCTATCACCACTAGTCGACGTCTATCTCCTATCCATTTTTCCATATCCGGTAGAACTTCGTTAAACTGGACACCCTTCATAGTCTCATACATGGGTTGCCATTCTCCGTAGCACCATATAACTTCCTCTGACAACGGTTCGATCATGTCAGGAAGATGGGTCAGGAACTTTTACACACAGACGGATTTTCTACTCCCCGTTGGCCCCGCAATCAAAGCAGTAAAAGGATGTTTCCACCTCGGATCCATGACTAATAATAACACCTACTCATCGACGCCACACCTTTTATTGGGTTCGAACACGGCCCACCCGCACCACGTACCCTCACGCGCACGCATGCGCACCGATCGCCGGATTTTAAAGGGATGTAATAAGACCAAAAATTAGTTTTACCCCTTTGATCCCCCATTGAAAATGGGGAGTCGATTTCAGGAGGATTGCGATGACGTCACATAGAGCTATATAATAATATACTCCCCAAAATCCCTCGCACTATACTACTATAACCTACACATTACATGTTGATGATGATGGCGGAGTAATCATTTGCTCTCATGCATACATAAATCTTTCAATAGAAATTCTTCCATACTTCAAGTATTCTCAGTTACCGTTATTCACGTAAGTTTAACGGTATCACTGAATATTTCATACTCCAAGTGTTCTCATTCACTTTTGCTTTCTGAAAATGGTACATCTAATTTTCAATACATTGTTGTTTGTCCATCAAGAATGATGATGACCATTCATTTCATCCATTGGGGTTGAAGGTGTGGAGTCGTGGGTTCTAAGATGGCTGATAAGGCCTATTTTGGCTCGAAATGTTCTTTGACAATGTGGACAAAGAATGCTTGCCGTCTCTGGAGGAGGAATTCTTGCAGTGGTTTTTCTGTCCTGCCTTTTCTTCACAGCTCTTGCAGTCCTGGTTGCCTCACATATGACTGCACCTTTGCGCAATGATGCACGCCACGAATTTCGGTCTCTGGCTGCAGCCTCCCAGGTGTCATGATGAATTCCAAAAGCATTCAGTGAAATTTGCAGAGTGTCTTTAAAACGTTTCCTCTGGCCACCTTGGGAGCGTTTACCACAACGCAGTTCGCTGTAAAAAATTCGTTTAGGGAGCCTGTGATCTGGCATGCGAGTCAAGTGACCAGCCCAGCGAATCTGATTCTTCATCAGTAGAGTGTGAATACTGGGCATGGATGCTCTTTCTAGGACTTCAGTGTCTGGAATCTTGTCTTGCCATTTAATCTTCAGTAGCTTCCTTAGGCAGACTGTGTGGAAGTGGTTTAATTTCCTAGCGTGTCGCTGATAAACAGTCCAGGTTTCACAAGCATATAGCAGTGTGGATAATACAACTGCTTTGTAGACTTTTAGCTTTGTTTGCAGGCTTATTCCAGTTCTGTCCCATACATTCTTGTACAGTCTGCCAAAGGCTGCACTGGCCTTGGAGATTCTTGCATTTACTTCGTCATCGATTGTGGCAGCTTGTGACAGGGTGCTGCCAAGATAGGTAAATTTGTCCACAACACTTAGTCTATGATCATTCACTTTGATATTCGGCACAGTGTGATTATTTCCTGGAGCTGGCTGGTACATAACTACAGTCTTCTCCAAGTTGATATTGAGCCCAAAGTTGGCACAGGCATGTGAGAAAGCTGAAACATTATGTTGCATGTCCGCCTCTGAGTTGGCGTATAGAGCGCAATCATCAGCAAACAGGAGCTCTCTGACGGTGCCGCTGTTAATTTTGGTTTTAGCTTTCAGCCTTCTGAGATTGAATAACTTTCCATCCATACGGTAGTTGATGTCTATTCCAATGTCGTCGTTCTCGAAGGCATTCATCAACATGGCTGAAAACATGAGGCTGAACAGTGTTGGTGCCAGGACACATCCTTGCTTCACTCCATTGGTGACAGGAAAGGGTTCAGACAGCTCACCATTTTCCTGTACTCTTGCCTGCATGCCGTCATGAAATAGCCGCACTACTTGGACAAACTTTCGTGGACAGCCATATTTTGCCATAATCTTCCACAGTCCTTCTCTGCTGACTGTATCAAAAGCCTTGGTAAGGTCAATGAAAGTGGAGAACATTTCGCAGTACTGTTCCTGACATTTCTCTTGCAGCTGCCTTGCAGCGAAAATCATGTCAACATTTCCACGTTCTTTTCTGAAGCCACATTGACTCTCAGGAAGAAGACCTTGATCGAGATGGGCTGTGAGGCGATTGAGGAGAATTCTGGCGAGTATCTTCCCTGCAATTGAAAGCAAGGAGATGCCTCGGTGGTTGTCACAGGATTGGCGGTTTCCTTTACGTTTGTAAAGGTGGACTATTGACGCGTCCTTAAAATCTTGTGGCATGGTCTCGTTCATCCATATGTTTGTGAAGACTTGGTGAAGCTGCTCTGTTAGGACCGGCCCACCTGCCTTGTATATCTCTGCTGGGATGGAGTCAGGACCAGGTGCCTTGCCGCTGGAGAGTTGCTGGATGGCTTTGTTTATTTCCACTATGGTTGGCAGGTCATCAAGAGTCTCATTGGTGGGAACTTGAGGAAGGCAATTGATGGTTTCATCATCGAAGAAGGAAGTTGCATTTAGGATTTTGCTGAAATGCTCTGCCCAGCGTTGGAGGATTTCTTTCTTATCGGTGACCAATGTTCCCCCGTCTGCACTGAGGAGGGGAACTATGCCTGGTGATGAAGGACCATAGACCGCTTTCAGTGAGTCGTAGAAGTTTTTCATATCGTGTCTGTCAGCAAAGCCCTGAATTTCATCAGCTTTGCTGCTCAGCCAGGAGTCCCGCATGTGCCGAAGTTTCTGCTGCACTACTCTCTAAATGTTCTTGAAAGCATCTTTTTTTTATGTTGACTTTGGGTCATTCAAATGTGCCTTGAGGAGAAGATGTTTCTCGGTCAGCAATTGGTTGATGTCTTCGGAATTTTCATCAAACCAGTCTTTATGCTTTCGGGGGGCTGGACCCAGGATTTCCATAGCAGTGTTGTAAATCGTGTCCTTTATGGCTCTCCATTCTGTTTCTGTATCCTGTTTAGCTTCAGCATTGGGCTTGAGGCGGTCTTCCAGCATATTTTCAAACGACTGCTGCATTTTCTTGCTGTTTAGGCGGGTGACATTTAGCTTTGTTTGCATTTTCGCCCCTTGAGGACGCCGTGGTGGCCTGATGTGGATGTTCATTTTCGAGACAATGAGACGATGGTCTGTCCAACATTCGGCACCACACATGGATTTTGTCACTCGAACGTCTTGTCTGTCACTCCTCCTGACGATGACATAGTCAATGAGGTGCCAGTGTTTCGAGCGAGGGTGCATCCACGATGTCCTATTTCTCATGGGGAGACGGAAAATTGTGTTCGTAATCAGGAGATCATGTTCGGCACATGTCTGAAGGAGGCGGAGTCCATTGCTGTTACAATTTCCGACTCCATGCTTTCCAATAATGCCACTCCAAGAGGTGGTGTCCGTGCCTACTCTGGCATTGAAATCCCCAAGGAGTATAAGTTTGTCTCCTTTGGGAACAGATGTTAATACATTGTGCAGGTCCTCATAGAACTTATTCTTGACATCATCTTCATTGGTCATAGTTGGTGCGTAGACACTCACAATGGTTGCGTGCTTCCTTCCATTCAGCAGAGGCAACTTCATGGTCATGAGCCTGTCGTTTACAGCCTTTGGAAATCCAGCTAATTTGCCGACCAGGGCCGACTTAATGGCAAATCCCACACCGGATTGGCGTCTTTCCTCGCTTTTCCTTCCACTCCAGAAAAATGTGTAGCCGGCACCAATTTCACAGATTTGGCCTTCTTCTGCAAGTCGTGTCTCGCTCAAGGCTGCAATGTCGATGTTGTACCTGCCGAGCTCTCTCCCAATCAGTGCTGTTCGTCTCTCTGGACCCGACGCGCCGTCTCTGTCAAGTAGGGTGCGTACATTCCAAGTTCCAATTGTTAAGGGAATATGGTTTACTCTTTTAGCTTTGCTTGTTTTATCTTTCTTTGTATGTCGACCGCAGTTTAGGGTACCCACCAACCGCGGCTAGCTGGTTAGGTAGTGATGAAGCAGACAATGTTTAGGGCACCTTTTCTAGCCCCTTCCTCATGCTATGGAGGTGAGCAGTGTGTTCCTATAGAGGGCTGCTCAGTCGCTCAGGGGGCTGCCGAATCCCACTGCTGCTCCGGTCAGTAGAAGACGACCATATGGCCTGAGCCGCCTGTGTGCAGGTCTGCGACTACGGCTGCCAGCGTACCCACGCCTGCCGCTTTGCCGCTCGCCCATCGCCACAGGGCTTGAAGGTGATATGTGACGTTGGATGAAGAATGACTTGCGCGATGACTTGGATTAAAGTGAGGAAGAGTTGCGCAATTCGTCGACCTCACTCTCTCGCCTGAGTCCACCTGAGTCCAGTGGCAAGACAAGTCGAGACGATTGGAGACGAATACAGGTGCAGTGGATGACCAGGGCGCTCTACGTGCCTTGCCATGCTCATTACGTTCCACAACGCTTTGCAGGTAAACGCCGTCTTGCCCGTTGAATCAGGAATGATTTCTTCCGCGCAGTCTGCCGAATCCTGTCTTCACATGCTGGGTAGGCATACCCTAGTTTACCTCTTGGTTTGACACCAAATCGGATACCCATGCCTGGTTTAGCCAGCCTCTCACAGCTGTTGCCCGGGGGGTGGCCGCTGTCGCATGCTGACAGCTACTAGGAGCCACAGGCACGAGCTGGGTGTCAGACTTGGACCAGTGGGGGATGGGTCCTGAAAGGACATGAGAGCCATCCTTACCAAAGGTGCTATCAATGCCTGACACCCCGTACCCCCCATTAAACATTGTATAAAGCATTAGCATTAAACATAAAACATAAACATTAAACATCCAATATCTACAACATATAGCAGCGAACCGCCAGACATGGAGAGCCATGACTTCTGCCCTATGCGCCGACTCCTCAAGAGGAAAGACTAACTAAACATTGTAACAAGCATCTCATTTTACAAAGTAAATTGCAAAACAGGTATATACGGCGTTTGCTTGAGCGCGCGATATATATATATATATATATATATATATATATATATATATATATATATATATATATATATATATAGAGAGAGAGAGAGAGAGAGAGAGAGAGAGAGGGGGGGGGGGTTAGTGCAAATATAAACAAGGGCTGAAGTTAGCTGCATTGGGTAGTAACTTCATTACCGGCACAACGAATGTATTTGGGGTGGGTGGGATTGGGGGTCGAGATTAAAGGAATTTTTGTCTTGGTCATGGTCATATATACATTCCACTTCTCGGCTAACAAAGAAACTGACTTACGAGGTACAGCCTCCATTTATACCGGGTAGCTCAATGAACTGTTGTCCCTGACTGTGGTAATCTTTCCCAATCCCCGGTGACAAAGAAGGAAAATGTGCTGATACATTCTCCCCAATGACGGGTATTGTAAATATGTAAAGAACGTATCTACGAGCCTAAATACTCTCTATTTTAAATACTGGTTCTTGACGATCATATTAATCATTTTTAGTGTGCACCCCTGTATATCTGTGGGGTATTCTTTGGGTGGAAAGGAAAAAGTGAAACTAAAGATGGTAAAACATAAATACTGGCAATAATACTAAGAATGATTGATTGAGTTCAATGGTACACGTTAGGAATATAGAGCTATCTGTGAAAGTTTGTGTTTGAACGTGTATAGCATGAAGTGGGAACTTGATGGGAGTGACATTTTGCTTAATTTGTGAATAGTTTGGAAATTTGTTTTTGATAAAATGTGTGATAATATGTGTTAGTGTATTGTGTGCTGATTGTGCGTGGCCGAGTTTCGGCTAGACTATATTAGGTGTCTGTATTCTGTTGATATGGAGGAATATCAACAGTAGAGCTGATCCAGAAAACCAAAGACCGAGATCTGTGGGGAGTCATGAAAGAATACGCCAGTTGGTAAGGCACTTGATGATGATGATGATTCTGTTAATGCTTCAAGCAGTTTTGTGTTTTTGTCTTTTGTTATTGTAGGTATTGTGTTTAGGGAGATTGCTTTATACATGTTAGTGTTCTTGTTTGTGTACGTTTCTATTAACCTTTGTAGTGCAGTCGGTGTTGCTGTGATTGTTGGACATGTAGAAACTGTATAATAAATATGTTCTTCTGCTTCTTGAATGTTGTGTCTGCGTAGTTTGTATGGTGCTATTTGCTTGGGTCTCTGTGTTGCTCTTTCTGTGGTTGGTGCATGTTGTAAAGTAGTCAGCATGTTATTTCTTGGGCTTTGGATGTGATGTGTTGTTGTGTAAGTACAGCTATAGACTTTAATGTATTATTTGAAACGTCTTGTGATTTGCAGGTGTATTGGTTGTGCTCGTTGTTTCACTAAGTATTTGTATGTCTGCTTGGTTGCATTAAATGTCCATTGCCTGGTATTGGTTACATACATGTTATGTAGAATCCTAGTAGTGTGTTATTGTTAAATTTTGGCAGAATCTGCCTTTCTTTCTTTTCTTTGTTTGTTTTTTGTTTTTTTTTTAATTTGGACATATTAAGCATGTAATGGTCATCAACGGAAAAAGAACATACGATGAATTAGGTATTTAGTATATACAATACAGTAAGACATCAGAGGCAATGCAAGCAATCGAAGAAATGGATACCAAATCATTGAATCAATCAAACAAAGGACTCAAGGTCTTTATACCCAAACCCCGGCAAGATGGTTTTAGTCTGGACCCAATAGAGCATGCAAGACTTGATCGTCTCTTGATTTTGCGAAAGTGTAATTTTGAAAAAGTCCAGGTCTGTGATTGAAAATACATTTTTTTTTTTTTACTGCTGAAAGTGTATATTAAATAACAAGTAATAAATACTCGTGTTTAAATAAATAACACTAAAACAGAAATTCGGGCATGTTAAATGTTACGTGTACGAATGGTTTATAATGTACACGCTACATGATGAAGTGGAAAACAGACTTTGACTTAAAATTTCCTTGCGGACTGGGCACGTGTGAAATATAATCTGTGTGTATGACATAATCGATACCTAAAATTCATCACTTTTTCCTTTCATGTTGAGGGGATGGCGCGACGCAGTCCCCCTATATGTCTATATGTATTAGATTCTCTCCCTTTAGTTTTCCGACCATTCTCTCCCTCTTTCTCTCTCTTTAATTCGTAAACAGAATGGTGTATTTAGTGTGAGTAGTGTATGTTCAAGATGTTGTCGTTTATTTGTAAATTTTCCTTGTGTGCTACGGAGCATTGTCATATGTAAGTTTTTGGGTGACGTGTGAAATTTAATTTCTTACAAACTCGTGAAAAAGGCTGGTAGCGGTATTATTAGCTTACATACAAGATGGTGAAGCCGACACGCCACGTTCGCCGGCATAACATGATAATAGCGCTTACATTTTAAACTATTTGTAACATTTATTGTAATATACCCTACGGTGTAGGGTCTTAAAAATAGTCTTTAGACTCATTATATTGCTCCTCTCCACGGAAATCTTTAGTAATTTAAAAAAAAAAACTTTTATTGAGTGTTAAAATTGTTGCAATGTGTATTGTCCGTGTCTTTACAGAGCATTGCATGTGGACGTGTAGGTGTCTAATGCACAATATTACAACATTTTATTCATTGAAACATTTTTACATTTGAAATGGTTGTAAAGGAGAAGAAAATCAACCGACAACGAACGAAAGTGCTGTTATATTTCCCCCCCTCCACCACCGTTTCTTATCGGCACCAACCCCACCAATACCATCACCACTAATCTTCGGTAATGATGACAAAGGCAGTATCTTGTTAGAACCAAATCAGCGAGGGCGGCAGCAGCATCAAATAGCAGTATCGGTTTGGTGGGAAAGTGGGGGTGGGGGGGGGGGGGAATGAAGGAGTATACCAGTTTACAATGCAGAAAGGGTGGTGATTGCGTTTGTTTTGTTCGTTTTGTTACATGCGTCATGGATGTTCAGTATTTGTGTGCGTGTATTTACAGAGCGTTGCATGTGTGCATGTAGGTGACATATGTGTAATACTCCAACAGCCTAGTCATTGACATATTTATATATGAGAAAAAGGGGGGGGGGAGGGGTTTAACCAAAGTTTTATTTTCCTATGTTTGTTTCCCCTGTCACCATCCTCACCAATTGGCTCCAAACTCGCCAGTACGTCACCACCACTTCGGTAATGATGATAATGGCAGTAAAAATTGTTAGAACCAACCAACGAGCGCGGCAGCAGCGTTAACATCAATAGTAACAGGCGGGTATAAGGGGGAAATGGGGGAGTATTATACTACTAAGGATCGTAAGGTAAGAATAAATATCCATAGAACCCTAATAATAGAAATGGTAATACACAAGGGTAATAATCGCAATGAGGAAGAACGATAAATAAAAGTACATTGCATTTGTATTGTTAGTGTTTTTACATGCGTCCTGTGTGGTCAGTATTTGTGTGCGTATATTAACAGAGCGTTGCATGTGGGCGTGTAGGTGACATGTGTGCAATATTACTACAATTTATACATTGACATAGTTTCATATGAAAGGGGGGTTACCCAAAAATTTTATTTTACTATGTTTGTTTCCCTGTCCCCCCTCACCAAAGGGCTCCAAACCCGCCAATACCATCACCACCTCTTCGGTAATTATGATAACGGCAGTAATCTGTTTAGAACCAACCAGTGAGGGAGGCAGCAGCATCAACAACAACAGTAAAACAAGCGGGAAGAGGGGGAACTGAGGGATTGTAATAATAATAATAATGATCGTAAAATTAAAATTAAAAGGAAATCTAACAATAATAATAAAAATAGTAATACAGAAAGGTAACAATGGCAATAAGAAAGCATGATAATAATAGTACCTTTGCGTTTGTATTATTAGTGTTGTTACATGCGTCCTGTGTGTTCAGTTTGTGTGTGCATGTATTTACAGAGCGTTGCAAGTGGGCGTGTGGGTGACGTGTGTGTAATATTACCACAAACTTACCTATTGACATATTTAATTATGAAAGGGGGTTAACAAAGAGAAAAGGGAAAATTTCATGTTTTTTGTTTCCCTTGCCACACTCTCACTAATTTGTTCCACTCTACCAATGACCTCATCACTGCCCTGGTAATGATAATAAAGGCAGGAAAGTGGTCGAGAAGAAGAGTGTAATAGTTATATGGCAGACATTAGGTTGGTGTATGAAGCATGCAATAGTTACTTAGAAAAGTGGTTGAAACCTTTTGATGAATTTCAGTGCTTTGGTTGGATGTACTTAAATAAAATCAAAGACTGTACATTTGATGACCTTTTGACATGCTTATTGTACTTGAAGGAGAAGGGTATTATTGTAGATGATGTTAAATTGTTTGACCAACACTGCAATCTTAAATCAGTTGTGCATTTTTGAAAGACTCTTGCATGAACAGTAAAGTTTATTTTTCCAAACTTGCCCAAATGCATGTTGCTTTTCAGAGTTACTTAAAATTTGTGAATAATTATTCTGTATCCCTGGGCACAATGGCAATGTGGAAAGAGTATTCTCCTTGAATCATGCTCAATGGACAAAGGAAAGGAACAGACTCTTACTCGACTCTGTAAAGGGCATCCTTCTCACAAAGTACAATTTGAAGAATCTTACCTGTAAACAGTTTTATGCATATGTGATTGCTAACGAGGTTCTTCTACGAAAAGTTGGCTCCTCCGAGAAATATGTTGCGTAATTAATAAAGATTATAAGGTAATAATTTACAATCGGCTGTTTAAATAATGTTTTTTTTTTTTTTTTTTTTTTTTTATCATTTTTAAAAAGGCCTCCATTGAATTTATATTTATTCTTTAACCTGATTTTTTTCTTGGTCGATTCACTAACAGTAAGATACCCTTATCGGCAGCTATTGTAATAAAATTGTACTGATTGTGGGTTTAATCTGGAACGATTCAAATGAAACATTCAATATGTCCTCCTTTGTCCTCCTTTCTGTCTTATTGTGGCAACCCTAGTATTGGGTGTATTCCACACTCCAGTCAGTTGGGCCTACATACTGACTTCTCGTCCTTGTCGTGGGGACGTAAATAACAAGTACCTCATAGAGGATTCGCTTGATAGCGAGGGGCACTGGTAGTAGGGAAATCTAACTCTCACTCAAAATCAGTCCTGTTCCCTCACTAGTAGTAGCAGCACGTGTGTGGACTGCACACACACACACACACACACACACACACACACACACACACACACACACACATATATATATATATATATATATATATATATATATATATATATATATATATATATATATAATTCAGAAATAAACATCATAATAATTAATAGGGGACTTCAATGCAAAAGTAGGAAATCAAGGGGATATATACACAGTAGGAAACTATGGTTTATATATATATATATAAACAATTGACTGTTTACATGTTTTCATGTGTTATTTTTTATATTATCCTGAGGCAAAGTCTATAGTTCTTTCTGTTAGGGCCCAATGTTGGGCGGCGCTCACCAAACCCGTCACCCGCTTCGGGCGGAGGACGCAGCGGGCGGCTGCGTGGTCTCGAGGTATGGTGTCCACCTCGATTGCTGGAGGTCTCGGGTTCAGGCCCCGGTGAGGACCGGGATTTATTTTAAAAATCCACCTGGACTTCCAGTAATAAAATGTCCCCTGGTCTCTGGGTAGTGAGATCGGCCGCCCGTGTGTATTGTTGCGCACGTAAAAAATCCCTTGGCAGTTGGAAATCGAAAAAAGAGTAGCCTAACTTCGCTGCCCGGACAAAATTTCGAGTTAAAAATCTACCCAAAGTATTTCAGGATCCTCGCCGATGCAACGGAGTTCGTGCATTGAGCTGAGTTTCTCCATACTCAGGTTTGAGTTAGGAGGAAAACGGAGCACTTATGGGTTAAACCGTGTGCCGTGATGTTGATCCAACGACTAAAACTAAACAAAAACTAAAACCAAACGCAGCTGGAAAGTTACAACCCTGATCCTGGTGCGAAGAAATACCTAAAAGCTAAATGTTATGGCATGCCAGACCTTGGTCAGCCACAGGTCTAGGATCGAAGCTCCAGCCGACAGTTAGAGCATTGCTTTGCTGATCCGGCAGCGTCTGCAGCTTGTCTTATTACCGTCACAGCGCCTGTGTAATTAAATAGTGGAAGGGGCATAACTAAATAAGTTATTTCAAGGGACAATAACAAGAGTAGAATGATTGTATTAGTTTATTTAAATAATTGTAGTAATTATCTTGATTTATTTTGTTTTTTTGCATTTTTTTTATTGGAGTCTCTGTGGCGAAATGGTCAAGCCGTTTAACTCGGGCTCCGAAGGTGGTGGATTCGATTCCGGCCCGCGTGCTTCGGTTCACGAATTAAATTTTTCGGAGACTCCTGTGGGTCGTCGCTAGAGCTACGGAGTTCGTGCTTAACAGCGACGCTTTCCGTGCGGCGGAAAGAGACCGAGCCATGTGGGATAAAACCCGGTGCAATGAAGTCGACCCTGTTGACTTTTAAGCGACTTTTCTTGATTTTTTATAAACTTTTTATAAAGGTTATTTAGAGATACAAATATTATAAGTAAGCGCATAAAAATGTTAAAGAATTTTTAAGGTTAGAGTAAAATTAATGGCTTTATTTTAGGTGTGTGAAAATGTTATAACGCACTTTTGCTATTCTTCTTCGAAATAACAGTCAATGTTTCATCCTTCTTAATGGTATGTGATATATAAATATTTTTATAATACAAAATAATTTTTTTTTTCCGGTCTGTTTTACAGGCCAAATAAAATTCACAATGCGTATGCTATACAGGACGTCGCAGTCTACCCTAGCTTTTTTGACTTTTTATGATCTCTTGGCAAGTTTACGTTCAGGAATTTGCCATTGCTTTCCGAACGACCAGCACCCATATCAATTCGTTAAAAAAAAAACAACTAGGAACCAACGCAAGGCGGACTGCTAAGACATCGCACGTAGCTATGTTTCGAACGCGGGTATGTGGGATTACGAACTGCCTCCCTAAAATCTTCGTCACGGAGCCGGCACAGGCCAAATACTTGTTACAAAAAACTCAACGCACGCACATGCACACGCACGCGCGCGCGCGGGTACACACACACACACACACACACACTGTCATACTTTTATTTGAAACAAAATTTCACAGATTAAGCAACATGTCACTCCCATCAAGTTCACACTCACACTTCATACTATGTATGTTCAAAATACATACTTTCACACACACACACACACACACACATAAGCACGAACACACACACAGACACACACACAGACACACACACACACACATATATATATATATATATATATATATATATATATATATATATATATATATATATATATATATATATATATATATATATATATATGTTCGCATATCCACAGGAAGAGGTTCTAACGTGTGAACCACAAACTGAAGAACCTACTTTTGAAGTAATCCTATATGTAATAACACGACTTAAAAACAATAAAGCGACTGGTGTTTTGCCGGGACCCATTAGGAAAGCAAAGAATAGCAACACTGTAACCTACCATGCATGTCGTAAGAGGCGACTAAGGAGGCTTGATGGTTCCGTCGCCCTGCTACTGAGTGAGTGCGTGGCGCGACACTGTGAGCTGTGAGTTTCGTGTGAAATGCTTTTGAATCTGCCCAAGGGAATTTGGAATGTGACTGCATGTTCGGAGTGATGGCAGATGGCTATGTCCCAGAGTTGACAGGTTTTTGCCTTATGCAGAAATGCGTGGCTGCTGGGCTTCTAGTTGACTGCCACTGCCATCGACGATGAACTGTATTTTCGTGGACTGTGTGGGTGAAAATCTAGGAAACATACAGATGGGAAAATGACTGCCGATTCCATCAGAGATGAACTGGGTGTTTCGTGGGAGACTATTGTGTTGACATTCTGGCGGCGGCATTATGCACAGTGTATCTGTGCGGACTGTTGTTTGTCGAGACTCCTGTCTTTTCCACTTTTCACATTGGGCAGTGGGGAGCATTTTGTGTGATATTCACTGGCACAGGAACGGAGCATAATGGGGACGACCCGTTGCTGTGAAGTTGGAACTGCGACTGACTGACTAACTAACTAACTAACTAACCAACCAACCAACCAACCAACCAACCGACCAACCAACCAACCAACCAACCAACCAACTAACTAACTAACTAACTAACTAACTAACTAACTAAAGCAACTGGGGCTGATGGAATTGATGCTGAATTTATAAAGGCTGGCGGCCACGCATTACATCTAAAGCTATACGAACTAATAATAAAAATCTCGAGGACAGAAGAAATACCCCATGACTGGAAAGAGTCATTATTGATACCAATCTTTAAGAAAGGAAACAAGTTCCAATGTGAAAATTATAGAGGAATATCACTCCTATCTGTAAGGGTCTGTAAGGTGTGGAATGCGCCTGGCCCTGCAGCCAGCAGGGTTAGGATCGGCTAGCCTCTCCCAGGAGGGGTGAAGAGCGAAAATTAGTAGCCTGCCGATGACCCGCAGACTACACAAGTCAACCCCCACCTCCACGTGGTGCAGACCGGGCAACCATGACCGCGAGGTCATGGGCTAACGGGGCTATGGCTCGCCATAGGGGATGGACTCCCTGTGGTCAGATTAGTGTCCTAAACCTGCGACTGGCCTAGCAAGCCGGCAGGGGATCTTCATACTGCTCGTAGAAAAACTAAGAAGTATAAACGGACTGACCCAAACGGCTATCGACCCGGCAATGTTAACGGACTACGAGATAGATCAGCGATTCAAAAAATAGGCACAATGAACGTCTGTGGTTTCAATAGTAAAGAAGAAGAGCTTATAGAAACAATGGAGAAGAGGAATATTGGTCTGATGGGAATAGCGGACACCAGAACAAAAGGGAAAGGATGCAAGGAGCTCCACCGCAGTTACACGTTTGTTTACTCTGGAGTAGAACAGCAAGAAAGGGCAAGACACGGTGTGGGAATAGTCATCGAACCACAGCTAGCAAGAGCAATACTAGAAATAAAATATATATCAGAAAGAATCATAACAGTGAGAATAAAAGAACAAACAATCACAACATATGTACAGATATACGCACCATGTAATGCAAACAATAATGAGCAAGAATGTGAGGACTTCTACGAAGACATACATGATGTGCTAAATAAAATAGATAAGCAGGACAACATCATAGTTATGGGAGACTTCAATGCAAGACTAGGACATAACAGAGGGGGCATAGAAAAACACCTGGGAGCATTTGGAGATCAGCAAAATGAAAGGAATGATAACGGAAGTAGACTGATAGAGCTTTGCAGCCAACACGATCTCTATATAACAAACACATTCTATAAACATAAAGATTCGCAAGTATACACCTGGTATAAATGGAACAATCTAGATACTAAAAGCCAAATTGATTTTATATTAACAAGAAATAACAGAAAGAGAAATATATTAGATGCAAGAGCAGTGCCCAATTTCAGTATAAACACAGATCATAAAGCAGTCGTTGCCACAATAAGAACCATTAGAAGAAGAAAACAAAAAGCAGGAAAATACATGCCATGCGAATCAGTAAACTTAAAAAACCTTAAAGACGAGGCAGTAAGGGAAAATTATGAGAAAGAACTAACTGAACTCTTTGTAAAATTACCTACGGAAAGAAAAACAGTGGAAGAAGAATGGGAGACGTTCAAATCAAGCGTTTTAAATACTGCAAAAATAACATGCGGAACCACGAAAAAATGCAAAACACGGATAAAGAAAATAACAAGTTGGTGGAACGCAGAAGTAAAGAAAGCGGTAAAAGAAAAAAAGGAAAAATATAAAAAGTGGTTGAAGAGCAAACAGGAATGTGATCTCATAGAATACAGAATATCGAGAAGACATGTGAGTAGAATAGTAAAGAGGGAAAAACAGAAAGACTGGGAAGAGTATGGAGAAACCCTAAATAAAAACTACAAGGAGGCAACCAGAAACTTCTACAAAAAGATAAGTGCAATGCGAACCAGAGGAGTACCCTTTGACCCAACTGAAATAATTAACAGCGAAAATGGAGAACCAATAAGTGAACAAAAACACATCCTAATAAGATGGAAGCAGTATTTCGAACAACTTCTCAACATCCCATCACATGTCACAGGAAGTCAAGAGACCTACACAGATGTCACCGAGGAACTAGAACCAGACATACTAAAAGAAGAAATTATAGAAGCCATCAGATTAGCCCCATTGAACAAATCACCAGGACAGGATGAAATACCAAATGAACTAATTAAAGCAGCAAGGGAAGTAGGAACAGCTTGGCTACATAGACTATTCAACCATGTTTGGGTAGAACAACAGACACCACGAGACTGGGGAAACGCCATAATTATCCCAATTTGGAAAAACAAAGGCAGCAAAAGAGATTGCACACAATACAGAGGCATTTCACTGTTGAGTCATACTGGGAAAATATTTTGCAAAATTCTTGAAAAAAGATTACGAACTACTTTAGAACCCCAGCTAAGCGAAACGCAGCTTGGATTTAGGAAAAACAAAGGATGCACAGACGCCATTTTTGCTCTTAGACAACTTATAGAAAAATCAATTGAATTCAATGAAACACTCTACTTAGCCTTTGTTGACCAAGAAAAGGCATTTGATAGGGTAGATAGAAACAAGCTGTGGGAAATCCTTAAACAATATGGAGTGAGTACACATCTAACAAACCTATGTAGAAGTTTATACGACAACAGTGAATGCATAGTGAGAGCAACTGGAGGACACTCAGAACCCTTCACCATAAGATCTGGAGTACGACAAGGTTGTGTCCTGTCCCCTCTCTTGTTCATAACATATATAGACAACATATGTAAAGAAACCAGCCAAGCAGAGACAGCAAGAATACCGCATGACGAGAACACAGAAGAAGAACCATCTGCAAATCTAACCATTAGAGAACTCCTGTTTGCGGACGACCAAGCACTAATAGCAAAATCAGAAGCTGAATTACAAGACCACATGAATAGTCTAAACGAAATGTGTAGGGAACATAACATGAAAATTAGCACAAGCAAAACAGAGGTAATGACTATAACTAAAGAAGAACAAACAGCAACAATTCACCTAAACGAACATCCCTTGAAACAAGTAAAGAGCTTCAAGTACCTAGGAAGTATAATATCATCAAATGGCAGATCAGAAGACGAGATCGAAAATAGGTGCAATAAGGCAAATCAACTCATTGGACAAATGGCACCAATACTAAAGAACAAACATGTATCAATAACTACTAAGAAAGCACTTTACAACACAATCTTCCTACCAACTCTGTGCTACCAATGCCAAACCTGGACAATGACAGAAAAAGAGAAAAGAAAAATCACAACAACAGAAATGAGGTTCCTGAGAAGAATACTCAACGTATCAAGAAGAGATAAGATCAGAAATGAAGAAATCAGGACTAAAGTGGGGGTTAAAGCTGCTCTAGATTTTATTAGAAAGCAGCAAGTCAAATGGTTTGGCCATGCAAGTAGGCTACCAGTCAACAGCATGCCACAACAGGCAATGACGTACAGACCAGATGGAAACAGAGGAAGAGGCCGACCACGTAAACGCTGGACGGAGGGAATAACAGAATCCATGGGAATGTCGATATACGAAGCCCATAACCGGGCACTCTCACGAAGTTTATACTTCACCTCGACACCGCAAGGTACAAGAGGAACATGATGAGATGAGATGAGAGATCACTCCTATCCACAAGCTATAAGATACTATCCGCGGTATGACTAAATAGACTAAAACCATATGTTGAGTTGAGTTGAGTTAAGAACCGACATCACTGCACTCAGTCTCCTCGTTCACTCTCCACTCATCACGGCCCCGTCTCCTCGTTCAACAGCCAGCGAAGAGTCATACTACTAATCGTTCCCACCGCTATCTGATTAAAAGTTCTCCCGGTCTTCCCTCTCAGTTTTGAAATTCTTCCAGAACCCCTGCCGATCTCCCGCAATCTCATTCTTTCCACATATGGGTTCTCAATCTGTTCCTCCGCCTTCTCCACCTGGTCCCACAAGCGCACGACCACCTCCCCCTTGTCCATAGGCAGAATTCCACCAAGAGGTGCCCTCCCTGCTAGCCTATCAGCCTGTTCATTCCCCCGTACACCCGCATGGCCAGGGCAAAATATCCATACAATTCTCACTATCTGTGACCTCTGAAGCGACGAGAGCCATTCCACACGAAACATTCCTTTCTCCACCTTGCTAAGCATACTCTTTGAATTCGTAATGAATACAGCGTGTGTTGCAGTAGTCTCCTCTAGCCACCGGAATGCCGCTGTTACTTCCCCCACCTCCATTCTCATGCTGGAGTTAGTAGTCTCATATGCCAAACTCTCCTTTTTCAAGACTCGCCCATTAGCCTTTGCCCATCCCCTACGCCTGTTTCTCACCACTGACCCATCGGTGTAGATGACTATGTCACCTTGATGTGTGTTGCTCTGGATCAGCTGTTGCACTTCAAACTCAGTGCAGCCCGCTACCCATTCTCTGCACTCACGACCCAGTGTTATTATTACATTGTGCCAGTCCGTCATGTCTTCCAGAACTTCCACCCACTCTCTTTCAAGATTGATGGTCTCTAGATCACACACCTGGCTTATAGGAAGTTCTGCATGTGCCATCCAGGACATGCCTCGTCTTAGTCTATGACCCTTAACCATATCCATTGCTGCATGCACCGGGTGATCCCTGTCTGCGGCAACTCTCAGGTACCATTTGGCCTGAAGGACCCTATGCATATCCGTCATTGTTGGTAGCGCCAGGATATGCCACCAGAAAAATATGCTACCAGAAAGGTAGCTTCCATTCTCAGGGTTACAGATCCTATTTTAACAATGAGATTATAATTAGTAACATACACCTACACCTTTGTCCAAACCATTCATTGTTACAATCTTGGTGTGTTGCTGTCGGAAACATAACTGTCATAAGTAGATGACTGAGCACCCAAACAAAATAGTGAAGACACCATAAATCTGGTTTGCTTCATTCGTTGAACCCTGTAGCATTGAGACAACGACACGACAATGCCTGGGTATTTACACAGCAGATCCTGCTGTAGAGTTACGGCAGACACACCATTGTAGTTTAGCGTAAAGCATGGGCCGCAGCACCTTCCACTTGAGATTTTCATTGTGCTGGACAAATTAGGCATCTTACCTTCCAGCTGTGAGCCTGTTTTGATGCATTTTCCCTGTCGGAATAAAAAAAAAAAAAAAACAATGCTCGTCCTGACGGACGAAAAAGTTTACAACCATCTAGCCCAATTTGATGACGTCTGTGGGATGTGGATTTTAATTTATGAGAATATTATGTTAAGTTGTCTAGGGGATTTAATTTGATTCTCTATTATTTAGCCACTTGAGGGGATCATGGAATTCTACCATAAACACAAGGAGGAAAATAGTTCACTCCTGTTCATAGCTGTATTTATGAGTACTTCTCCATTCCCACTTATGACCCTTTAAAATTTACTATAGTGCTAGCAGGATATTGATTGCTCACAACATATAAACAATCACTGTTGAACACTACATTTCTCCCCCGATGTGTCTCCACCTTGACGTGGTGGGGGAGCTTGCGTGTCCCATAGACCCCATTTGCTTGCCGATGGGTGAAAAATTACATATCGGACAGCTTATGGGATAGGGACCAGACTAAGAGAGACACAACCTGCTGCTCTGCAGGCATAGACTGAGGATAGCAGTCAAAATTTAAATGAGGTGCACAAAGGCAGAATTTCTTGGTCCGGACAAAACTCTTAAGGCTCCCTGTCGAGGGCTGTGGCTGAACGCCTCTAAGCCACAAACCCTCGGATCTTAGAGCCAGGCTGATACCCGTCTACCGGAAAATAGAAACATGATACTGAGCAAGCTACATGCTCAGGTCTGATACATGTTCGAAGGCTCCCAGCTGGGGGATATGAGAGTTTCCCGGATGAAGGGGCCTGGCCGTTTCCCGTTCACTGCTGCACGAAGGTAAGGTGCTGAGCCGGCAGCACATGTAGCCTACCTCGTGAGCGAGTACAAAAAAGTCAGAAAAGTGCCCCAGTCGAAGGGTTACGGAAACTGCCTGTATCTAACTCATAGAGAGTGTAGACAAAAGTGGAATAATGTCTCATCAACGCAAGATGGAACGCACGGCGAGCGAACCTATTGCGTGGTCTGAAGTCACAAGCAAAAGCTTACCGAGTGGATGTCACTCGCAGTCTGACCGCTCCTGGTGTGTGATTGAGCGATCAGTGGCAAGTGGGATGCCCAACACATGGAAGTGAGGAACTAAAGCAGCCATGAGCAGGACGTGGAAACTCCTTGGGTGAGCCCAGTCTCAGAGCAATATGTGCCGGCTCTGCAATTATGGAAGCCTCCTTGGATAGCGAGATAATGCCCATGGTCTGCCCCTGCCTTCCCTTGAGGGCAGACCACGATATCGTTGATCGTTCTATCTTGACCAGCTGAGATGTGGGTGACATTACAACAGTCTAACGTGTCTCGAAACCAGAGGAAGGCTAACCTCACTAAAAAATGCCCGCCGGAAGTCGGAAGTGTCGTCCTACGGGTGGCAAACTAAAAATTGACACTACGCATTTACGTCCGAGTGAAATGTCTCGTCCGAATGTCTCCCGTGCTAGGAACAGCTCTGACTACCTAGTTTCCGAATGCCGCTCTTGTTCAGAACAGCTCTGACTAGGTAGTTTTCCGAATGTCCGCCGTGCCTGGAACAGCTCTGATGGGTACAGTGACAAGCACATGTCCGAAAACTCGCTTAGTGGAAACCAACCGCAGAGCTGACTGGTTTGTGCAGGAACGGCCCAGGGCGAGCGAAATGCCCAATATATTGAAGTGAGGAATTAAAACAGCCATGAGCAGGACGTGACGATTCCCTCGGTAAACCCAGCACCAGAGCGTTATGTGCCGGCTCTGCAATTATGGAAGACACCCAGGATGGCGGAAAATGCTATGGACTGTCCCTGCCTTCACTTGAGGGATGACCGTGTAGTCTTCGACTGTTCCAACTAGACCAGCTGAGATGTGGACGGTACCACAAAAGTGAGAGTCTCCCAGGATTGCTAACCTGGTCAAAATGCACGCTAAAAGTCGGATGTGTTGGCCTGAGGGTTTCGATCCGAGGGTGCCTAACCAGACACACCGCAATCACATCTGAAAAAATCACTCCGGATGAACGCAAAGAAGAAGAAGAAGAACACTACATTTACTTGAGGTACACATCAACAAATTTTTGGACAAACAGTTCAAGTATTAAATCAAAATCTGTAGTTACATATATATGTGTAATGAACACTATGCATTTTCAGACAGGCATATGAATTATTTGCATTGTTACAATATAGTACCCAGTGACCCCAGAAAAAAAACAAGGTTATTACAGACAACACAACAACCACAAATTGGGTCTACTTTCATTTTCCCTCATAATTAAGGCAAATAATGATCAAAGTACATAGAACCCAGCATATAAACATTTGTTCTGACACCTTTTACCATTTTCTTATTTAAAAAAAATAATGAGTTGGTGTCAAAATACTATACATATATACCATAACATAACCCTTTAGTTGTACACCATTACCAAATAAAACACTCTTTATACATGGCATAAAAAAACACCCACATAAAAGCAGTTGATACTAATAATTAAATTAATTAATTATAGTGTTCACTTAGGCATTGCGGGTGGATATTCCTCTCCAGTGCTAAGCTGTTAATGTCCATAATTATCCGGGACAGCAATAAATACTCACAGTCATGTTTTAATGTCCACTGAAGTTTGTTGCGGAAATACTTATAATCCCTATTAGGAAATAAATTCACCACATATACATATCTCCTCCGTGGAGCTGAATTCAAGAATACTCTGTTGCCATTGAGTTGTGTTCCAAATGAAATTGGTGCCTAGGTCTGTCATACTTTCAGGAGATGCAACTTAAGCTCTTGCAGAAGGTTCTTCCCTATATCATCTTATCGATGAAAAGATGACGACTGTCCAACAGCTCGGTTTACGTTAACCGTTTCCCAATTTAGTTCAAGAGGTTTTGTCACATACTCGGTTCATGTTGATAGGCCATCCCATACTTGATGATGGGGCAGTTAGGCCGACATGGGACCAGCATAGAGTTCTGATTCATTATTTACTTTCAGTGTAGACATACAATTCTGCTTGTTATTCATTTGGTTCATCTGGAATTAATTCCAGGATTCTGCTGCAGGCATGAGACTGAAGAATATTATTCCACCACATATCCAGGGTTGCAAGCCATCAGGTGATTCCCGTGGTTGCAGGCGTAAAGGCATTTACTCCGCTAGCTGCTTTCATATGGTCTTTTTTATGTGTTCATGTTTTGGAACCTTGAGGTAATCTGGTGTAGTTATGGTTCAGAGGTTCTGAAGTTGCTTGTATTGGCTTATAAAGTTGTTTCAGTGTCTCTTCCCAAATGTTTGAGTTGGTGTTCATAGCTAGAACTTGGTGGTGAATAGCTGAATCTTTATGTTTAACTGTTGCAGCTGTGAGACGTTCTTTCGAAGACTTATCCATTGTTAGATATTAACTTGGTAATCCAACCAACAGTTGAAGCTTACTCACTGTTGTTAGTTTTAGTAACTTGTAGAAGGATTGTCCCAGTTTCACTGACTTGGTTGAATGATGAGGCCATAGGTGATACTTCTCAGAAGTAAAGCAGACGATACACTGTTGTCAGTACTCTGTTGATCTTCATCTTTGTAGATTATTAGATCTTGAAGTCCATCCTGGATATTCCTACTAAAATAGGACTTCCTCAATCACACCGTCAGTTGTCTTCGTATGTATCTCTTTTGCTTGCGTTTGCAGCTTATGAGTGCAGCAGTAAACATTGATGTATTTATAGATCCAGAACATGGTTAAGCCATTTAGTCCTGACTCACCTTCATCAGGCTTTTAACCCAGGATCCTGATGATAGTTATGAAATGCAGTCCCACCAAAACTACCACTCGCTTCTCTTCTATAGAAAAGGGATGACAAAGAATACAACACGAGCATTAACCTACTGTGATGTCTTAACTTTCACAAGACAATTACAAACAAAAATACAACCAACAAGAGGAGAAGGGGAAAGGAGTCGGTGTCCACGTTCCACTGTCCCTCGTCTTGTTTGGTGTAGAGCCCTTCTGACTCTAAATAGTGAGTAAGGTATTTTCTCACTTATATTTTGTTCTGTAGTTACTGGGACTATTAGATGAGTGAAGTCATTCTGCCCATCCAACATGTTGATATTGTATCTCTCATTCTTGAAGAGAATGGCCTATACAGAATCTTTGTGGTTTCTAATGCCGCGTCTTCCTTTCGGCACTATAATCATCCTTAGGTCACGACTATTCAACATTGGCTTCTTAAGTACTGACATACACATGGATTCTTCTATCAACATCCTCATGTCCCCAAGGGTAACATTAAAATGTATATTCCCACATGAAAAAGTAACAATCAGAACAGAGAAAATTCTCATACCAGAAAAAAACATACATGTACATTTCTCTGATATTAAGTACATGATAATCATGCATAATAATTAATCATAATGATGATGCAGGGAGACTAGGTTTTTGAATTTTCTTCAGGGGTTAATCCCTAAACTAAAACATACATTGTTTCCCCCCACTACGTACAGCACATAATAATAGTAACCGCTGTTGATATATTTTGCCAATGACTGCTATTATTCGGAGTGTATTTATTAGAATAACTTATGCCATATGGTCCAGTCTTCTGAATATTGCAAGCAATTTATTCACATCAATCTTCGCTTTTGTTCCTACTACAGTGAGGTCATGCGGATTGAAGGTACATCCTATCCGAACATTCATTTATATCACGCGTTTACTTTAATTGTTTTTGAATTTATATTCTCAAACATGGCATGTCCCTAGCAATATTTTATGAAATGATTACATGTCCCTCCTCATATGGAGTGGTTACTAATCTGTTAACAAAAGGATGGTACTAAAAATTTAGCACTATAGTTCCAAATTACAGATTATGCTGTGGCGAAGTATTTTATCCCCTGACTAAGAGGCAGGAATATGCGTAATCATTTGTATGTCCCCGCATGGATAAGACACCTTTGAAACTGTACTTTAGAGTTCAATCTCTACAGTACATAGATTATTTGCAGATTTCTAAGCATAAATAGTGAGATATTGTTCACAGTGCATAGAAGTTTTAACATAGGAATATGAAATTGACAGACACAAGTTCTCTACTGAAGTATGTAATCAAGAGTCTGCTCCTACATTGAGAAAATCTCTAGAATGTGTTTCGGACATGAGAGTTGATACTCTATAGTACACATATTTATAGGTTATAAGCACTATAAGTTCATAATGCCTATAAAATATTTTAACATAGGGATTTGAAATTGTAAGACATAGGAAAAATTACAGCGTGGCGCTTACATGTGTTTCATTGGTAAACATCATCCAGCCTGGTTTAAGAGAATTGTTGACTTATTATTCTAACTAATTCTTAATTAAACATACTGGTCTATGTAATACATAAATACATCTTAATAATGTAGATATAACATACCAATAGCTGAAGAGAATCATGGTTTTAAAAGGTAAAAATACCTTTCCCCACACGGGGAAAGAAACCCCACACGGGGAACGCACGTCTGTTTCTTTGTGTAGTACTGACCAAAAATGGCTACAGTGGGCCTTTGTTTTTCAATCAGTCCCGGTCTTGCCAGGTACGTGAAAAAAATAAAGCCAAATAAATTAAGCTGTGCCACGGTCAGTCTATCGCTGTTTTATTTTCTACTCCTACCTAAGCAAGTTACTTAACCAGTAATTGTAAGGGGTTGTTTATTTTTAAGGGAGTCAATAAATAGGAAAGGGTAAGGGCGTTTTATTATATCACAACGTCATACACTAGAACTAAAACTATTTTCAGAAGACATATTAGGTGACTACTAGGCGGGTTTCAGAAAAACAGATCAACAATAAATCAGATATTTATCTTACGACAAATAGCCGAGAAAAATTGGGAATATAAAAGAGATCTCCATACATTTTGGTGGATTTTAAAACGGCTTATGATAGTGTCCATAGGAATAGTCTATGGAATGCTATGCAGGAATTTGGAATACCAAGGAAGTTAATCAACATGACCAGACTATGCATGGAAGATACTTATAATATAGTAACATATAAAGGCAGGAAATCAGACCCTTTCCAAATAACATCTGGCTTGAAACAGGGTGATGCACTATCGCACTCCTTTTCAATCTGGCTCTAGAGAAAGTTGTAAGGAAGGTAACGGAGGAATGTGCTATTGGAGGAACACCCAGACTGCTTGGTTACGCAGATGATATAGATTTTATAGGAGAAAATGAACAAAAGACTGTGGAAATATTGACTCACTTAAAGGAAAAAGATGAACAAATGGGACTGGTTATCAAACAAGATAAGACAGAATATATGGTAATTTCAAGAGAAGGAACGGCTAAAAACTCTGGCCACATACAAATAGATAATATGACCATTAAAAGAATGGAATCATACAAATACTTGGGTACAATCTTCAACTGCTCCAACATAATAAGGGAAGAAATACAAGCTAGAATCAACTCTGGAAATAAGATATACAATGCACTACAACACCTGCTAAAATCAAATGTGCTATCTCGTAACACCAAGATCACAATTTACAAAACACTGATCAGACCAGTTGTGCTGTATGGCTCTGAAACCTGGAGTACAACTAAAGGAGACGAAGTCTTGGTACAAACCTTTGAGAACAAAGTCTTAAGACGCATCTTTGGGCTCATTAGGGATACACAAAGTGGAGAGTGGAAAAGAAGCAACAAAGACATTTATGATCTGTTTAAGTCCCCGCTAATCACTGGTATCGTGAAGGCTAATAGACTACAATGGCTGGGGCATATAGAAAGAATGGAAAATAATAGGGAAACAAAACTCGTTTACACTCAGGAAATAAATGACCGTAGACCCCGACGTAGACCAAGAAGACGGAGGAGAGATAATATACATACAGACCTACAATCACTTGGAATCAACGACTGGCAAGAGAAGGTCAACCAGAGAGACGAATGGAGACGGATTGTATCTGCAGCAAAGAACCTCAATGGCTCGGAATGGTGATGAAGAAGAAGAAGAAGAAGAAGAAGAAGAAGAAGAAGAAGAAGAAGAAGAAGAAGAAGAAGAAGAAGAAGAAGAAGAAGAAGAAGAAGTGAAGAAAGAAGATATCCTTTACAGAACATCGCTGTCAACATCAGCATCTTTCAGCTGATTGTTGATTTCTTGGCAAGATTACGCTCAGTAATTTGCCATTGCTTTCGGAGCGACCGGCTCACATACCACTTAAGTTACCGAAGCAGAGAGAACCGCTACCGATTCTCGCGCATGTCACGCTACTCACGAGATTATACGGGATTACGGAGAAAGTCGTGTAACACCTAGACTAGGGAGACCGATATATATATATATATATATATGCAAACTTTAAAAATACCTTAAAGATTATATCATTATGTAATATAACTCATATGCCTAAAAATAACTATAGACAAAGAGTTTAACAATAGTGCAGGTAAGTCCAACAATATGACTATAAAGTATATAGAAATGTTATTAAAAGTTATGCCCCTTGAAATAACTTTTCTAGAGTGAAGTCCCCCTGCTATATAGACATTATATAATGAAAATGGAAAAGTAAATGTTATTAAATAAGTCGAAGATTTTACATTAAGAAATTATTATAGTCGGTTGCAAATGAATGAAAGGAAGACGTGTAGAAAATTTCATCTCAATCGGATGTACCGTTATCGAACGCATCCAATACAAAAATCCCCACACACAAACAAACAAACATACACTCTGTTTTATATATATATATATATATATATATATATATATATATATATATATATATATATATATATATATATATATATATATATATATATATATATATATATTCTTCTTCTTCTTCTTCTTCTTCTTGTTCCGAGCCATTGAGGTTCTTTGCTGCAAATACAATCCGTCTCCATTCGTCTCTCTGGTGGACCTTCTCTTGCCAGTCGTTGATTCCAAGTGCTTGTAGGTCTGTACATGTATTATCTCTCCACCGCCTTCTTGGTCTACCTCGGGGTCTACGGTCATTTATTTCCTGAGTGTAAGCGAGTTTTGTTTCCCTATTATCTTCCATTCTTTCTATATGCCCCAGCCATTGTAGTCTACTGGCCTTCATGATACCAGTGATTAGCATAATGATAGTAAAAATAATAATGATCATATTAATAGTAGACATAATAATAATAATAATAATAATAATAATAATAATAATAATAATAAATAGTATAATAAATATGTGATTCTATTTACTAAAGTGATAATCTTAGTAGTGGTGGTAGTATAGCACAAAAGTGCATTTAAAGCAAACATTCCAAAAATAGTAATTTGGAATGGGAGGAGTTGATTTTCTTTTCTCCTTTTTTCTTTTCCCCTTATCTATAAGGGTTGAAACCATCATTTTGAAACAAATAAAACAAGCATTTATCTTTCCACTATTCTTTACATAAGGGATTTTTCATTGGCCTTTTGACCATATGTGATCTTTTTAGTCATTCACTCTCCATTCACTCACAGTTTCTTCTTTCTTTCTCGCACTCATGTATACCAAATTTGTAATACAATAAAGAAGAATACATATGATTTACTCTGGAAATAGTTGTGATATTTTGTGTGTGTACATAAAGGAAATTAAGTGTGTGTTATATGTGTGGTGTTTGTATCTGGCAAAGTTTCTGCAGGTCCATATAAGTTGTCTGTAGTAAGAAAGTGCTACCAGTAGTTTTGTATGTATGTCCTTAGCTGTCTTTGGTATAGTGTTGAGAAAAATTGCTTTATATATGTCGGTTTGTTTGCCTGTGTGCGTTTGTGTGAGGTGTTTGAGTGTTACGCGTGTGGCAGTAATTGTTGGACATGTATAATAAATGTGTTCCTCTGTCTCTTGTGTGTTGTTTCTACATAATTGACATTGTTTGGATATGTATGCTTCTACCTGTGTTGTGGGGGTCATATTGTATAGCAGTCTATATGTGATTTCTCTAGCTTTTGGAGTTATGTGTTTGTTGTGCAGGTTTGAAAAGGTGCGTGTGAAGTCAGTCATGAAGTATGTGTGTCCTCTTTTAATCCTAAGTCTTAGTGATCGTGCTTGTTCTCTAACTAAATGTTTGTATATTGTGTGTGTTGTTTGCTGTATTAACTGTTCATGTCCTTTTATTGCCTGTATGCATGTCTGATAGAAAGTTGGCAGTTTTCCCTGGTAGTGTGCAGTTGCATTGTTAAGAGGTGTGAGATGTTTGATGTTGTGGCCTATGTAGTATAGTGCTAGTCTGTTCTGTTCTGGGTGTCTGATGATTTTGCCTATGTGACTGATTCTAAGTGACAGTATTTGTGTCTGGATGTCCTGTAGTGCAATCCCCCCTTGTCCCTTGTCTTGTATGAGAGTTTTGTGCTGAATGCTGTGTATTGTGTTGGTGAAGATGAAGTGTCTGATTTGTATGTTTATGTTTGTGACGGTCTGTTTGGGAGGGTCCAGTACTGTCGCTAAATATATTATTTTGGGTAATATGTATGTGTTGACTATTGTGCTTCTACCAAATATTGTGGATGTCTTGTACCGATACCTGTGTAACATGTCTGTGATCTGTTCGGTCAGTGCGTGCCATGTCTGTCTGTGTGTTTTTGTGGGATCACATGGAAATGTGATCCCATACAGCTTCATGGTGTCTATGTGTTTCAGATCTGGAGGGAAATCAGCCTTTTGTTTCCACTTTCCCAGACCCATTATCTGTGATTTCTGTACATTAATTTTGGCTCCACTGCCTTTTCCAAAATGGGTAAAGGTGTGGAGTATATTCTTTATTGATGTGTTGCTGGTGGGAAAGAAGGCAGTGTCATCTGCATAGGCGATGAGCTTCTGCTCTCCTATACCATGCAGGAAGGTTCCTTTAATACTAGTGTCTTGCCTTATCTTCTCTAATAAAGGTTCTAGGGTGAGCACATACACTAGTGGTGATAAGGGACTGATAAGGTCTTACAGATCTCGTGAGCCTGAAGCTAGCTGTCAGTGAATGGTTCACCAATACTCTGCTCTCGGGATTTTTATACAAGATCTGTTGTATCCACCGCCGAACGGAGGAACGGAGCATAATGTGGACGACCCGTTGCTGTGAAGTTGTAACTGCGACTAACTAACTAACGTTATGTAGAATCCTGGTAGTGTGTTATTGTTAATGTTAAATTTTGGCAGAATATCTGCCTTTCAAAAAAAGTACCTCTTTTTGTAGTAGAGGAGCTTGAGTTAACAATGGCTTTGCGTGTTATATTTACATTGTAAAGATATTGAGTAACCAATGTGCTTGAAAATATTAAACAGAAGATAAAATTAATCTTAGTTTGTAATCGTAGGAAAATAATAATAATATTCCTTTATAAATTTCGCACAGAAAGGATATGTTTCAATAGAAAACTTAGAGAATTTTTCAAGTTTCTTTTAACACTGCGTAATTATATTAAAATCTTAAAATGACAATGCGAATGAATATTAGTTCCCTTTGAAAATTGAGTATGACAATGTTATCTCCCTTCATTCCAAAGTAAACCTACGCAAGCATAGGGTTGCTAGACGTCCGGCAAAAAAAGAACATGTCCTTTTTAGCCGGTCTCTCTGGCTGAGGGGTTACACCACTTTCTCCGTTAAGCCCGTTTATCCATGCAGGGTCTCGCAGCGAGGCGAGAATTGGAAGCGGTTCGACCCTCGCTAGTGACTTGCGGGATAATGAGCCGGCCGCTCAGAAAGCAATGGCAAACTACTTAGCGTAATCTTGCCAAGAAATCAACATACAGCTGAAAGATGCTGATGTTGACAGCGATGTCTTGTAAAAGATATGCAAAACATTTACCTCCTTTTTAGCCTAATATTCTACGTCCGGCAGGCAAAGCTAAAATCCGTTAAAGTTTCCAGCTTTTATTTTATTTTATGGTTTAACTTTTTATGAATTTTTATTACAACTTACAATGTATCTACGAATATGGCGATTAGCTATGGAACCGTTACCTTTGAGGCCTGTGACGTCTTCATGCTTGTGGGGAGAGAGAAAGAAAGAGAGAGAGAGAGAGAGAGAGAGAGAGAGAGAGAGAGAGGAGAGAGAGAGAGAGAGAGAGAGAGGGGGGGGGGGAGAGAGAGAGAGAGAGAGAGAGAGAGAGAGAGAGAGAGAGAGAGAGAGAGAGAGAGAGGTGGGGTTGAGTGCAAACATAAATAAAGGCTGAAGTTAGCTGCGTTGGGTAGTAACTTCATTACAGGCACAACGGATTTATTTGGGGTGGATGGGATTTGGGTTGAAGTTAAAGGAATTTTTGTGTTGGTCATAGTCATAATTACATTCCACTTCTCGGCTAACAAAGAAACTGACCTACGAGGTACAGTACAGCCTCTATTTGTGCCGGGTAGCTCAATAAATATTTGTCCCTGACTGTGGTAATATTTCCCAATCCCCGGTGACAAAGAAGGAAAATGTGCTGATACATTCTTTCCAATGACGGGTATTGTAAATATGTAAATAATGTATCTACGAGCCTAAATACTCTCTATTTTAAATACTGGTTCTTGACGATCATATTAATCATTTTTGTAGTGTGCACTCCTGTATATCTGTGGGGTATTCTTTGGGTGGGAAGGAAAAAGGGAAACTAAAGATGGTAAAACATAAATGCTGGCAATAATAACAAGAATGATTGATTGAGTTCAATGGTACACGTTAGGAATATAGAAAAAAAGTCGCTTAAAAGTCGACAGGGTCGACTTCATCGCACCGGGTGTTTATACCATATGGCTCGGTCTCTTTCCGCAGCGCGGAAAGCGTCGCACAAAGCACGAACTTCGTAGCTTTTAGCGACGACCCACAGGAGTCTCCGAAACATTTAACTCGTAAACCGAAGGGTGTGGCCTGGAATCGAATTCACAACCTTCGGAGCACGAGTCAAACGGCTTGACCACTTCGCCACAGAGACTCCCATGTTAGCTGCATTAATACGTTAGGAATATAGAGCTATCTGTGAAAGTTTGTGTTTGAACGTGTATAGTATGAAGTGTGAACTTGATGGGAGTGACATTTTGCTTAATCTGTGAATAGTTGGGAAATTTTCTGTTGAAAAAATGTGTTATCATATGTGTTAGTGTATGCTGATTGTGTGTGGCTGAGTTTCGGCTAGACCATATTAGGTGTCTGTATTCTGTTGGCATGGAGGAATATCAACGGTAGAGTTGATCCAGAAAACCAAAGACCGAGATCTGTGGGGAGTCATGAACGAATACGCCAGTTGGTAAGGCGCTTGATGATGATGATGATGATGATGATGATTCTGTTAATATTTCAAGCAGTTTTGTGCATTTGACTTTTTGTGATTGTAGATATTGTGTTTAGGAAGATTGCTTTATACATGTCAGTTTTCTTGTTTGTGTACGTTTCTATTAACTGTTGTAGTGCATTCTGTGTTGATGTGATTGTTGGATATGTATAAACTGTATAATAAATACGTTCTTCTGTTTCTTGAATGTTGTGTCTGCGTAGTTTGTATGGAGCTATTTGCTTGGGTCTCTGTGTTGCTCTTTCTGTGGTTGGTGCATGTTGTAAAGTAGCCTGTATGTTATGTCTTCGGCTTTGATGTGATGTGTTGTTTTGTAAGTACAACTATAGACTTTAATGTAGTATTTGTATCGTCTTGTGATTTTCAGGTGTATTGGTGGTGCTTGTTATGTCTGCTTGGTTGTATTAAATATTCATTGTCTGGTCAGGGTGACCAGATTGGCTTTTTAACGCCAAATTTGACTTCTTAAAAACAGGTTTGGTGTCAAAAAATTAGTTTGGTGTTTTGGTTTTTTTCTTGGCTTCTTAAAAACAGATTTGGCGTAAGAAAATCAGTTTGTCATCTTGGCATTTTCCTGGCTTTGTAAAAACTTAACACGTTTAAAAAATTTTTAAAACATTGAAATTAAAAAAAAACTTTAATTTTTGTATTAAACACGTATGGTTTTCGTACTGTACTTGTACCTGGTCCTGTTCTATGCGCACTGACGCATTGCGCAGCCACCCACCTTACTGTGTTTAGTTCAGTTTTCAAATTCATTATACCTTCATCGCAAGTCGCAAGTATTTCTTATTATTGACCTATTATCATGCCAAAGTGGAAATCATCTTATGATACTCATCGGAAATGTAATGATCAATGGGAAAAGACATTTGTGTGGCTCAAGAAATCCGCTGACGGTTCTGAACAGGCATATTGCAAATTGTGCCATAATGAAACATTCAATATGTCCTCCTTTGTCCACTTTTTTGTCTTATTATGTCCTCCTATTGGGGCTCACGTATCTGGCAACCCTAGCCGCAGGCAGTACTGGTTCTTCTTCTTCTTTGCGTTCATCCGGAGTGATTTTTTCAGATGTGATTGCGGTGTGTCTGGTTAGGCACCCTCGGGTCGAAACCCTCAGGCCAACACATCCGACTTTTAGCGTGCATTTTTGACCAGGTTAGCAATCCTGGGAGACTCTCACTTTTGTGGTACCGTCCACATCTCAGCTGGTCTAGTTGGAACAGTCGAAGACTACACGGTCATCCCTCAAGTGAAGGCAGGGACAGTCCATAGCATTTTCCGCCATCCTGGGTGGCTTCCATAATTGCAGAGCCGGCACATAAAGCTCTGGTGCTGGGTTTACCGAGGGAATCGTCACGTCCTGCTCATGGCTGTTTTAATTCCTCACTTCAATATATTGGGCATTTCGCTCGCCCTGGGCCATTCCTGCACAAACCAGTCAGCTCTGCGGTTGGTTTCCACTAAGCGAGTTTTCGGACATGTGCTTGTCCCTGTACCCATCAGAGCTGTTCCAGGCACGGCGGACATTCGGAAAACTACCTAGTCAGAGCTGTTCCGAACAAGAGCGGCATTCGGAAACTAGGTAGTCAGAGCTGTTCCTAGCACGGGAGACATTCGGACGAGACATTTCACTCGGACGTAAATGCGTAGTGTCAATTTTTAGTTTGCCACCCGTAGGACGACACTTCCGACTTCCGGCGGGCATTTTTTAGTGAGGTTAGCCTTCCTCTGGTTTCGAGACACGTTAGACTGTTGTAATGTCACCCACATCTCAGCTGGTCAAGATAGAACGATCAGCGATATCGTGGTCTGCCCTCAAGGGAAGGCAGGGGCAGACCATGGGCATTATCTCGCTATCCAAGGAGGCTTCCATAATTGCAGAGCCGGCACATATTGCTCTGAGACTGGGCTCACCCAAGGAGTTTCCACGTCCTGCTCATGGCTGCGTTAGTTCCTCACTTCCATGTGTTGGGCATCCCACTTGCCACTGATCGCTCAATCACACACCAGGAGCGGTCAGACTGCGAGTGACATCCACTCGGTAAGCTTTTGCTTGTGACTTCAGACCACGCAATAGGTTCGCTCGCCGTGCGTTCCATTTTGCGTTGATGAGACATTATTCCACTTTTGTCTACACTCTCTATGAGTTAGATACAGACAGTTTCCGTAATCCTTCGACTGGGGCACTTTTCTGACTTTTTTGTACTCGCTCACGAGGTAGGCTACATGTGCTGCCGGCTCAGCACCTTACCTTCGTGCAGCAGTGAACGGGAAACGGCCAGGCCCCTTCATCCGGGAAACTCATATCCCCCAGCTGGGAGCCTTCGAACATGTATCAGACCTGAGCATGTAGCTTGCTCAGTATCATGTTTCTATTTTCCGGTAGACGGGTATCAGCCTGGCTCTAAGATCCGAGGGTTTGTGGCTTAGAGGCGTTCAGCCACAGCCCTCGACAGGGAGCCTTAAGAGTTTTGTCCGGACCAAGAAATTCTGCCTTTGTGCACCTCATTTAAATTTTGACTGCTATCCTCAGTCTATGCCTGCAGAGCAGCAGGTTGTGTCTCTCTTAGTCTGGTCCCTATCCCATAAGCTGTCCGATATGTAATTTTTCACCCATCGGCAAGCAAATGGGGTCTATGGGACACGCAAGCTCCCCCACCACGTCAAGGTGGAGACACATCGGGGGAGGTACTGGTTTATTATAATAACCTCTCCACATTAAATATGAACGGCGAGTTGAAATTTATAGTGCTCTAACAAATAAACACGTTCCATTTGAGTAGTTTCCTAGCGCCTGAACTGCGGATAACGAGTCCGTTAGGACCGTTAGTTTTATTTGAGGTTTTTCTGTCACTATTTCCCGTCCTTTCATAATGCCCACTAGCTCTGCCGTGAATACCGCTGTGTTGTTTGTAATTTTATACATGTCAGTTTCCTTGTTTGTGTACGTTTCTATTAACTGTTGTAGTGCAGTCTGTGTTGTTGTGATTGTTGGACATGTATAAATTGTATAATAAATATGTTCTTCTGTTTCGTAAATGTTGTGTCTGCGTAGTATTTTTGGTGCTATTTGCATGGGTCTCTGTGTTGCTCTTTCTGAGGTTGGTGCATGTTGTAAAGTAGTCTGTATGTTATTTCTTTGGCTGTGGATGTGATGTGTTGTTGTGTAAGTACAGCTATAGACTTTAATGTAGTAATTGTATCGTCTTGTGATTTTCAGGTGTATTGTTGGTGCTCGTTGTTTCACTAAGTATTTGTATGTCTGCTTGGTTGCATTTAATGTCCATTGCCTGGTATTGCTTACATTGCACTAGGTGTACTACCACTGAGTCTGAGACGCAAACAGCTGACAAATAACTATTGGCTAAAGGTAGCACAAGACAAAAACTACCCTGGATACCAAAAGTTTAGTGACAACAGCAGCAAAAGGGGGTGGGGGGGGGGGGAGGGGCCATCCCAATATATATATATATATATATATATATATATATATATATATATATATATATATATATATATATATATATATATATATATATATATATATATGTGTGTGTGTGTGTGTGTTTATATGTGAGCATGTTTTTATTTTTTTAAAAATCTATGTACGTAATTAATTAATAAATTTAAAAAAAACAATGGCGGGGTGAATGGCAGGATGGTGGGTTGGCTCTTCCGGTAGAACACCTGAACCAGGATGACAGGGTGACCGGGTCATCTTGTTGCTACACCAAACCCATACGTGATGATGGAAAACGCCAAAAAAAAACAAACGTAAAGGAGTTCGGACCGCCGACCGGGGGGACAATTTGAGACTTGCATTTGAATGCTCTGCCTTTGCCTACATCGAGTCCTTAGGAGGACTGGACATGACCGGGGCCAGCCCCGACGAGAATAACACAAGAAGCGACAAGCACGTAGCAGAGCTAATAGAGAAAAGAAGCCAACAAACGAAAGAAGGCGGGCCCCAGCAAGCTTGGAATTGCTTACATACAAGTTATGTAGACTCCTGGTTGTGTGTTATTGTTAAATTTTGGCGAGAATTCGCCTTTCAAAAAAAGTACCTCTTTTTGAAGTAGAGGAGCTTGCGTTAATAAGAAGCATGCGTGTTATACCTTATTTATTAAGACTTTGAGCAAATAATGTAGTTTAAGATATTAAACAGAAGGTAAAATTAATCTTAGCGTATGATCGTTGAAAAACGTACATAATTTCCTTTATAAAAGTCTCACAGAAATAATATGTTTCAATAAAAATCTTGTACAATATTAAATTTTTCTTCTATCTCTGCGTAATTAATTTAAAATATTAAGATGGTAATGAGAATAAAAATTAGTTCCCTTGCAACATTGAGTACTGACAATGTTACCTCCCTTCATTTTAAAGTAAGCCTTCGCAAGCATAGGGTTGCTCACCGTCCGGCAAAAAGAGGACATGTCCTCCTTTTTGCTAATAATATTCTACGTCCGGCAGGCAAAGCTAAAAACCGTTAAAGTGTCCAGCTTTTCTTGTATTTTATGGTTTAATTTATTTATGAATGTTTTTTACAACTTACAATGTATCTACGAACATGGCGGTTAGGCATGGAACCGTTAAGGCCTGTGGCGTGTTTATGCTTGTGGAGAGAGAGAGAGAGAGAGAGAGAGAGAGAGAGAGAGAGAGAGAGAGAGAAAGAGAAAGAGAGAGAGGGAGAGAGGGGTGGGGGTGGGGGTGCAAACATAAACAAAGGCTTAAGTTAGATGCGTTGGGTAGTAACTTCATTACAGACAATGGATTTATTTGAGGTGGGTAGGATTGGGGTCGAGGTTAAAGGAATTTTTGTCTTGGTCATAGTCATACATACATTCCACTTCTCGGCTAACAAAGAAACTGACCTACAAGGTACAGCCTCTATTTGTGCCGGGTAGCTCAATAAACATTTGTCCCTGACTGTGGTAATCTTTCCCAATCCCCGGTGACAAAGAAGGAAAATGTGCTGATACATTCTTTCCAATGACGGGTATTGTAAATATGTAAATAATGTATCTACGAGCCTAAATACTCTCTATTTTAAATACTGGTTCTTGACGATCATATTAATCATTTTTGTAGTGTGCACTCCTGTATATCTGTGGGGTATTCTTTGGGTGCCGGTCTCTCTGGCTGTGGGGTTACAACACTTTCTCTCTGTAATCCCGTTTATCACGCAGAGTCTCGCAGCGGAGCGAGAACTGAGGTGGTTCGACCCCCGCTCGTGACTTGCGGATACTGAGCCGGCCGCTCAGAAAGCAATGGCAAACTACTGAGCGTAATCTTGCCAAGAGATCAACAGACAGCTGAAAGATGCTGCTGTTGACAGCTAAGTCCTGTAAAAGGATACGCAAAACATTTTATTCTTTGAGTGGGAAGGAAAAAGTTAAACTAAAGATAGTAAAACATAGAATGATTGATTGAGTTCAATGGTACACGTTAGGAATATAGAGCTATCTGTGAAAGTGTATGTTTGATCGTGTATAGTATGACGTGTGAACTTGATGGGGGTGACATTTTGCTTAATCTGTGAATAGTTGGGACATTTTCTGTTGAAAAAATGTGTGATCATATATGTTAGTGTATGCTGATTGTGTGTGGCTGAGTTTCGCCTAAACCATATTAGATGTCTGTATTCTGTTTGCATGGAGGAATATCAATGGTAAAGTTAATCCAGCAAATCAAAGACCGAGATCTGTGGGGAGTCATGAACGAATACGCCAGTTGGTAAGGCGCTTGATGATGATGATGATTCGGTTAATGCTTCAAGCAGTTTTGTGTATCTGTCTTTTGTGATTGTAGGTATTGTGTTTAGGAAGTTTGCTTTATACATGTCAGTTTCCTTGTTTGTGTACGTTTCTATTAACTGTTGTAGTGCAGTCTGTGTTGATGTGATTGTTGGGTATGTATAAACTGCATAACAAATACGTTCTTCTGTTTCTTGAATGTTGTGTCTGCGTAGTTTGTACGGAGCTATTTGCTTGGGTCTCTGTGTTGCTCTTTCTGTGGTTGGTGCATGTTGTAAAGTAGTCGTATGTTATTTTTTTTTTTGGCTTTGGATTCCATGTGTTGTGTAAGTACAGCTATAGACTTTAATGTAGTAATTGTATCGTCTTGTGATTTTCAGGTGTATTGGTGGTGCTCGTTGTTTCACTAAGTATTTGTATGTCTGCTTGGTTGCATTAAATGTCCATTGCCTGGTGCTTACATACACGTTATGTAGAATCCTGGTAGTGTGTTATTGTTAAATTTTGGCAGAATCTGCCTTTTTTTTTTTAAATTTAAACTTTTATTGAGTGTTAAAATCGTTGCAAAATGTGTTGTTCGTGTTTTTACAGAGCGTTGCATGTGGACGAGTAGGTGACATATGCGCAAAATTTTCCAACATTTTATACATTTGAACATTTCTTCATTGACATTGTTGTAGGGGAATATTTTAAAACAAACGCGTGATGGTAGTGCGTCGTTTTTATTTCCCCTGCCGCCTCGCTCTCCTGTCAGCTCCAAAACTCCTACCAAATACCATCACCACCCCTCGGTGATGATGAACATGGCGGTGCAGAACTGTTAAGAACCAACCGGTGAGGGCGGCAGCAGAAACAACAATCACAGTATCAAAAAGGTGGGTAAGGGGGATGTGACAGTATACGGGTTTACAAAGCCATATATATTAAAAATGATAACAATGCTAATAATGCAAATAACAACCAAATACATAAATAATAATAATGACAAAGAATAAAACTGCTAAGGGTGATAAACCAATAACATTTAACAGCAATGATAATAATAATAGCAGCAATGATAATAATAGTTAAAACATGTGATTCCATTTGCTAAAATGATTATCTTGGGAATGGTGTTTACATGAAATACATCTTATAATAATAATGACAAAGAATAAAACTACTAAGGGTGATAACAGCAATGCTATTAAAACGCAATGATAAAAATAAATAGTTATGATAAATGATCACATTTTCCAAAACTGTGATTCCATTTGCTAAAGCGATTTTCTTAGGGATATTGTTAAGACATGGCAGGTACATACAATAACAATTGCAAACCTGCACTGTTCAATAATATAGTAGGTGTAAAGAGAGTTGGTTATCTTTTTTCTCCTTTTTTTTTTCTTAATTGTAAGGGTACATTCATTTTTTCCCTTTCTCTTTTTTTTGTTTTTTGTTTTGTTTGTTTGTTTGTTTGTTTTTTTGTTTTTTTAAAAAAAAAAATAAACAAACATTTGTATCAACATAAATCTTTACAATCTCATTGGTTTGGTAAACATCTGTGATTTTGTATTCATTCATTCAACATTCACTCACTTTTTCCTGTTTCTTTCTCGCACTTATGTGTACTAGATTTTAAAATCAGAAAGAAAGTACTTGTGTTTACTCTGGGGATATCTGTGATATTTTGTGTTTACAAAATAGGAAATTTATCCATTAGCATATTCCATTCCTTGAATACATTTACATTTGAATGGGGGTTAAACAAGGAAAAGGGGAAATCTTGACATTTTTGTTTCCCTTGCCATTCTCTCACCAATTTGTTCCATTCCACCAATGCCTTCATCACCACTATCTGGGCAATGATGGTAAAGGCAGGATAAATATTTGAACCAAACCGGTGTGGGTATCAGCAAAGGCAACAACAACCATGAGCGAGGGGAGGGGGGGGGGGGCACATGGAAAAAGGGTTTTTGTTTTATTACTAATGATGACAATAATAATAATGACAAGAAGATACATACTGAGGGTAATAACAGCAATTTTTTTAAAAGCAGCAATGGTAATAATAGTTATGAAAATGATAACATTTTTACAACATGTGATTCCATTTGCTAGGATGATTTTCTTTGGAATGGTGTTAACATTGCATAGCAGGTACATACAAATGCAAACTGCAGTTTTTTAATAATACTTGGAATAAAGGAGTGGGTTATATTTTCCTCCTTATTTTTTCCCTAAATGTAGGAGTTCATTCATATTTTTCTCTTTGCTCTCTCTTTCTTTTGTTATTTTAACAAAAATTAACCAAGCATTTGTTTTAACATCAGTGTTTACAGTATCATTGGTTTGGTAACCATTTGTGATTTTGTATTCATTCATTCAACACTCACTCACATGATTCAGAGGGGGTGACAAATAGAAAGGAAAATCTTTACATTTTTGTTTCCCTCGATACACTCTCACCAATTGGTTCCACTCCACCGATGTCTTTCCTGACCACTAATGATGGTACAGGCAGGACGAATGTTTGAAACAGACCAGTGGGGGTAGTAGCAAAAGCAACAAACCATAAGCAAAGGGGGCACAGGGGAGACGAAATTGTAAATTACTAATGATGATATCAGTAATACTTATAAAATTAAAGATACTAAGGATAATAAGGTAAGTACTGACTACAAGGAAAAGGGGGAAGTCTTTACATTTTGTTTCCCTCGCTACCCTCCCACCAATTGGTTTCACTCCACTAATGTCCCCATGAACACTCTAATGATGGTACAGGCAGGACAAATGTTTGAAACAAACCAGACGGGGTAGTAGCAAAAGCAACAAACCTTAAGCAAAGGGGGGAACATGGGAGATGACGTTGTAAATTAATAATGATGATATCCTTAATACTTTTCAAATTAATGATACCAAAGATAATAAGGGTAAGGTAATGATAGTAATAATAATAATGATCATAATAATAGTAGACATCATAATAATAATAATAATAATAATAATAATAATAATAATAATAATAATAATAATAATAATAATAATAATAATAATAAATAGTATAATAGATATGTGTTTCTTTTTACTAAAGTGATAATCTTAGTAGTGGTGGTAGTATAGCACAACAAGTGCATTTAAAGCAAACATTCCATACATAGTAATTTGGAATGGGAGGAGTTGATTTTCTTTTCTCCTTTTTTCTTTTCCCTTTATCTATATGTGTTAAGACCATCATTTTGAAACAAATAAAACAAGCATTTATATTTCCACTATTCTTTACATAAGGGATTGTCATTTGTCTTTTGACCATATGTGATCTTTTTAATCATTTACTCATCATTCACTCACAGTTTCTTCTTTCTTTCTCGCGCTCATGTATACCAAATTTGTAATACAGTAAGGAATACATGTGGTTTAATCTGGAAATAGTTGTGATATTTTGCGCGTGTACATAAATGATATTAAGTGTGTGTTATATGTGTAGTGCTTGTGTCTGGCTGAGTTTCTGCATGTCCATATGAGATGTCTATAGTAAGAAAGAGCTATAAGTAGTTTTGTGTGTATGTCTTTTGCTGACTGTGGTAAAGTGTTGAGAAATATTGCTTTATATATGTCGGTTTGTTTGCCTGTGTGTGTTTGTATGAGGTGTTGGAGTGTTGCGCGTGTGGCAGTAATTGTTGGACATGTAAAATAAAAGTGTTCCTCTGTCTCTTGTGTGTTGTTTCTACATAGCTGGCATTGTTTGTCTATGTATTGTCCCTGTGTAGTTGGAGTCATGCTGTATAATAACCTATATGTGATTTCTCTAGCTGTTGGTGTTATGTGTTTGTTGTGTAGGTTTGAAAAGGTGCATGTGAAATCAGACATGAAGTATTTGTATCCTCTTATGATTCTAAGTTTGAGTGGTGGTGCTTGCTCTCTAACTAACTGTTTGTATATTGTGTGTGTTGTTTGCTGTATTAACTGTTCATGTCCTTGTATTGCCTGTATGCATGTCTGATAGAATGTTGGCAGTGTTCCCTGATAGTGTGCAGTTACATTGTTAAGTGGTGTGAGGTGTTTGATGTTGTGGGCTATGTAGTATAGTGCTAGTCTGTGCTGTTCTGGGTGTCTGATGATTTTACCTATGTAACTAATCCTAAGTGACAGTATGTTTGTAAGGATGTCTTGTAGTCCAATACCCCCCTGTTTCCTGTCTTGTATGAGAGTTTTGTGTTTAATGCTGTGTATCGTGTTGGTGAAGATAAAGCATCTGATTTGTTTGTTTATGTTTGTGATGGTCTGTTTGGGAGGGTCCAGTACTGTCGCTAAGTATATTATTTTGGGTATTATGAATGTGTTGACTACTGTGCTTCTACCAAATATTGTGGATGTTTTATACCTATACCTATGTAACATGTCTGTAATCTTTTGGGTCAGTGCGTGCCATGTCTGTGTGTGTGTTTTTGTGGGATCACATGGAAATGTGATCCCATACAGTTTCATGGTGTCTGTGTGTCTCAGATCTGGAGGGAAATCAGACTTTTGTTTCCACTTTCCCAGACCCGTTATATATGATTTCTGTACATTTACTTTGGCTCCACTGCCTTTTCCAAAATGGGTAAAGGTGTGGAGTATGTTCCTTATGGATGTGTTGCTAGTTGGAAAGAAAGCAGTGTCATCTGCATAAGCGATGAGCTTCTGCTCTCCTATTCCATGCAGGAAGGTGCCTTTAATACTAGTGTCTTGTCTTATCTTCTCTAATAAAGGCTCTAGGTTGAGCACATACAGTAGTGGTGATAGGGGACATCCCTGCCTTACAGATCTCGTGAGCCTGAAGCTGGCTGTCAGTGAATGGTTCACTAACACCTTGCTTTCAGGATTTTTGTACAAGATCTGTATCCACTGCCTGTAATACTGTCCTATGTTACAGTGTTCTATGCAGGTATGTGTGGGAAATTCTGTCGAAGGCCTTTTCCTGATCCAGGGACAAGATGGAGGATGGACAGTCTTTCCCGTGTGTGTAGGTGATTATGTCTCTAATTAGATGGGTGTGGTTATGTATATTTCTGTCTTTGACACTGCACTGTTGGTCAGGGTGTATTAGTGTTTGCATGAAAGGTTTAAGTTTGTTGGTGAGTGTTTTGACAAGTATCTTGTAGTCTGTGTTTAGTAAGGAGATTGGTCTGTAGTTCTTCAGTTGTGTCTTGTCAGTTTTGTCTTTGCATATGAGTGTAATGTAGGACATGTTGCAGCTCTCTGGAAGTTGTTTTTTGTCAAAGGCTTCCTGATAGACTTTGAGGAGAAGATTGCCTAGGATAGGAAAGAAGTGTTGGTAGAATTCTACTGTCAAACCGTCTGGTCCTGGGGTTTTGTCTTTGTTCATTGTGCTCAGTGCCTGTGTTATGTCTTTCAGTGTTAGTTCTGTGTCCATTGTGTCTCTGTCTGTGTCAGATAATTTCTTTGTATACCGTAAGAAGTTGTCTTGTATCTGTGTGTCGACTGTCTCTGCTGTGAATAGTTGTGTATAGTGTTGCTGGAAAGCAGTCTCTATGTGTGGTGTTTCTGTCTGCATGTTTCCTTGCATGTCTGATATTTTGCTTATTTGTCTGTTACGTTGTACACTCTGCTCCATTGCTAAATATTGTCTCGTAGGTGTCTCTTGTGTGATTGTGTCGAGCTTTGTTCTGAGAAGAGCACCCAGATATCTGTGTTGTTGGTGTTCTTCTAGTTGTGTTTCTAGTATGTGTAAGTGTGATGCATTTCTGTCTGTCTGTTTTGTTAGTCGTATGGCTGTCTGTATGATACGTTCCTGTCTTATTCTGTCTTTGTGAATCATGGTTGCTAAGTGTTGTGTTCTGCTTCGTATGGTGCTTTTTAGCAAGTCCCAGTATTGTGTGATGTTCTCAGTCGGTATATTGTCTGTGTACGTGTGTATGAGCTGTGTCATATATTTTACATATTCTGTGTGTTTCAATAATGAATTATTGTATTTCCAGTGAGGTGACCGTTTGTATGTCTGCGTGTCTGTGCTGTTTGTGCTGATGTGTACTAGTATGCCTTTGTGGTCTGTGTAATCTAATGTTTCCCGTAGATGTTTGGTCTGTATGATGTGGTGTGTTGCGGGTGTGTAAATCCTATCTAATCTAGATGATCTGTTGTGTGTTTTGTTTGTGTATGTCGTTTCTCTACTGTCGGGGTGTGTATGCCTGAATGCGTCTGTGAGGTTGTGAGTATCGATGATGTTTCGTAGTGTATCTAGTTGATGTATACCGTCCCCGCCGGCCCTCCTCAGCTGTGTTCTTACTTCTCCCCCTAACACGTCTATTTCTTCAAGCACGCAGTTGTAATCGCCGGCAAGAACGATATTTTGTCCCCTGTATGTCTGTGTTAATAAATCGTCTAACTGTTCATAAAATAAGGGTTGGTATTGGTAATTTGGTGGTGCATGTATGTTAACTATTGTGTAGGCGTGTGTGTCGTTCTTTAATTGAACCGTGCTAACTCTACCATGTTCGTCTCTGTGCGTTCTAACAATGTCCCACGTGTCGGATGTTTGCAGTATGGCTGTCCCTGACCCACTGTTTTGTTTCGCTAAACTGAAAGATGAATTCTTTAATCCTAACCGTGTTACTAGTTCTACTGCTTCAAAGTCTGTTTTGATGTTAGTTTCTTGTAATAGGATGCAATCTGGTTTGTATTTGTGTATGAGTGTGATTATGTATTGTAATTTCGTTTTCATGCCACGAATATTAACGCTAATTATACATAGATTGTCAGCCATTTAAAAAATAGAATAAAAAAACATGGTGGTTGAATTTACGTGATTACCTTTGTACAAAATACTTCAAATCTGGGCTGTGTCTTCGGTTTTGGTGATAGTTTTGTGGTTTTCGTTCTCCTCGTGGTCTTCGTCGGTGTCTTCGTCGGTGTTGATATAAAGTGGTCCTTCATTGTCACTGTTTTCATGCTGTTTTGTAGCAGCTTTCTTGCATGGTTTGGAAGGGGAAGTGGAAGATCTTCCTTCCTCTTCTCCTATGTCTTTGTTGTTTGAGGAATTCTTTCTCTCTGTCCACTGCCTTTTTCTGCCGTAGCTGACGGTTTGGAATCCGTCGTCGTTGGCTTCTTGTGGAGCTGTTTTTGTTTGAGCAGTTTCTACGGCTGGCTCCGTGGTCATCGGTCTGCCAGTTACTTCGACGACATCTTGGACAACGTTGTTTTTCTGTGTGTGGGCCTTCCCCATGATTGCCGGGAATTCTTCTTGTGCTAGTTCAGATGTTTTCTTATTATGTTCTTTCTTCTGCCGCCTTGTCGGGCATTTGTTAGACCAGTGATCGTCTAGGCTGCAATATGGGCACTGAGTCCGGCGACCGGGCATAGAGAACATTATGCGGTGGTCGCCTGTTATTTTCTCTGGCGCCGTGATCTTTGCGTAATGCGGCACCGGTTTTGTGGGGGTACACAGCACGCCCCACTTGCCGCCACCGTACTGGATTCTGAAGACTTCCGCGTTTTCGTCTCCAATCGTCTTTTCGACTATGAACTTTACTCCCTGTGGAGAAATAGTGTTGGGAAGCCAATGAATCGTAACTCGGTCCCTTTCTCGTTCTAGGTGCTCTATTGATAGCTCCAGTCCCTCCGCCGGCAGCTTAACTGTTTTGCCATGAAGGCCTTTGTATACTGCCACATGGGCAGCCTGTGTCAGGTTGACATACCACCGAGCAGGTACTTCATACCTGTATACGTCAGTAATGCCGACGTGTGGTACACCACATGGGCCCAGCAGCGTGCTGTAGATTAAGGAAGGCGTGGCCTTGGCTGCAGCGCCAGGGCCGGTAAATGTAATGACCAACGTACCTTTGTTGTGCAGTGGTCTTCCCTCCAGGAAATGATCAATGTCGATGGAATCCATTTTGTCGACTGGTGCCATTCTTGGAAAGTATTGATGAAATCCGGAATAAACACAATGAATGCAAATGAAACACAAGATTTACTCCGCAAAGACGACCTTTAGAAATGATCCCTAAAAGTATGATCTTTCTCTCACCAATTTGTTCCATTCCACCAATGCCTTCATAACCACTATCTGGGCAATGATGGTAAAGGCAGGATAAATATTTGAACCGAACCGGTGTGGGTATCAGCAAAGGCAACAACAACCATGAGCGAGGGGAGGGGGGGGGGGACATGGAAAAAGGGTTATTGTTTTATTACTAATGATGACAATAATAATAATGACAAGAAGATACATACTGAGGGTAATAACAGCAAATTTTTTAAAAGCAGCAATGGTAATAATAGTTATGAAAATGATAACATTTTTACAACATGTGATTCCATTTGCTAGGATGATTTTCTTTGGAATGGTGTTAACATTGCATAGCAGGTACATACAAATGCAAAATGCAGTTTTTAGTAATACTTGGAATAAAGGAGTGGGTTATATTTTCCTCCTTGTTTCCCCCCCCCCCCCTAAATGTAGGGGTTCATTCATATTTTTCTCTTTGCTCTCTCTTTCTTTTGTTTTTTTAACAAAAATTAACCAAGCATTTGTTTTAACATAAGTGTTTACAGTATCATTGGTTTGGTAACCATTTGTGATTTTGTATTCATTCATTCAACACTCACTCACATGATTCAGAGGGGGTGACAAAGAGAAAGGGAAATCTTTACATTTTTGTTTCCCTCGATACACTCTCACCAATTGGTTCCACTCCACCGATGCCTTTCCTGACCACTAATGATGGTACAGGCAGGACGAATGTTTGAAACAGACCAGTGGGGGTAGTAGCAAAAGCAACAAACCATAAGCAAAGGGGGCACAGGGGAGACGAAATTGTAAATTACTAATGATGATATCAGTAATACTTATAAAATTAAAGATACTAAGGATAATAAGGTAAGTACTGACTACAAGGAAAAGGGGGAAGTCTTTACATTTTGTTTCCCTCGCTACCCTCCCACCAATTGGTTTCACTCCACTAATGTCCCCATGACCACTCTAATGATGGTACAGGCAGGACAAATGTTTGAAACAAACCAGACGGGGTAGTAGCAAAAGCAACAAACCTTTAGCAAAGGGGGGAACATGGGAGATGACGTTGTAAATTAATAATGATGATATCCTTAATACTTTTCAAATTAATGATACTAAAGATAATAAGGGTAAGGTAATGATAGTAATAATAATAATGATCATAATAATAGTAGACATAATAATAATAATAATAATAATAATAATAATAATAAATAGTATAATAGATATGTGTTTCTTTTTACTAAAGTGATAATCTTAGTAGTGGTGGTAGTATAGCACAACAAGTGCATTTAAAGCAAACATTCCATACATAGTAATTTGGAATGGGAGGAGTTGATTTTCTTTTCTCCTTTTTCTTTTCCCCTTATCTATAAGGGTTGAAACCATCATTTTGAAACAATTAAACAAGCATTTATATTTCCACTATTCTTTACATAAGGGATTTTTCATTTGTCTTTTGACCATATGTGATCTTTTCAGTCATTCACTCTCCATTCACTCACAGTTTCTTCTTTCTTTCTCGCACTCATGTATACCAAATTTGTAATACAATAAAGAAGAATACATATGATTTACTCTGGAAATAGTTGTGATATTTTGTGTGTGTACATAAAGGAAATTAAGTGTGTGTTATATGTGTGGTGTTTGTATCTGACAAAGTTTCTGCAGGTCCATATAAGTTGTCTGTAGTAAGAAAGTGCTACCAGTAGTTTTGTATGTATGTCCTTAGCTGTCTTTGGTATAGTGTTGAGAAAAATTGCTTTATATATGTCGTTTTGTTTGCCTGTGTGCGTTTGTATGAGGTGTTTGAGTGTTGCGCGTGTGGCAGTAATTATTGGACATGTATAATAAATGTGTTCCTCTGTCTCTTGTGTGTTGTTTCTACATAATTGACATTGTTTGGATATGTATGCTTCTACCTGTGTTGTGGAGGTCATATTGTATAGCAGTCTATATGTGATTTCTCTAGCTTTTGGAGTTATGTGTTTGTTGTGTAGGTTTGAAAAGGTGCATGTGAAATCAGTCATGAAGTATTTGTGTCCTCTTTTAATCCTAAGTCTTAGTGATGGTGCTTGTTCTCTAACTAAATGTTTGTATATTGTGTGTGTTGTTTGCTGTATTAACTGTTCATGTCCTTGTATTGCCTGTATGCATGTCTGGTAGAAAGTTGGCAGTTTTCCCTGGTAGTGTGCAGTTGCATTGTTAAGAGGTGTGAGATGTTTGATGTTGTGGCCTATGTAGTATAGTGCTAGTCTGTTCTGTTCTGGGTGTCTGATGATTTTGCCTATGTGACTGATTCTAAGTGACAGTATTTGTGCCTGGATGTCCTGTAGTGCAATCCCCCCTTGTCCCTTGTCTTGTATGAGAGTTTTGTGCTGAATGCTGTGTATTGTGTTGGTGAAGATGAAGCGTCTGATTTGTATGTTTATGTTTGTGACGGTCTGTTTGGGAGGGTCCAGTACTGTCGCTAAATATATTATTTTGGGTAATATGTATGTGTTGACTATTGTGCTTCTACCAAATATTGTTGATGTCTTGTACCTATACCTGTGTAACATGTCTGTGATCTGTTCGGTCAGTGCGTGCCATGTCTGTCTGTGTGTTTTTGTGGGATCACATGGAAATGTGATCCCATACAGCTTCATGGTGTCTGTGTGTCTCAGATCTGGAGGGAAATCAGCCTTTTGTTTCCACTTTCCCAGACCCATTATCTGTGATTTCTGTACATTAATTTTGGCTCCACTGCCTTTTCCAAAATGGGTAAAGGTGTGGAGTATATTCTTTATTGATGTTTTGCTGGTGGGAAAGAAGGCAGTGTCATCTGCATAGGCGATGAGCTTCTGCTCTCCTATCCCATGCAGGAAGGTTCCTTTAATACTAGTGTCTTGCCTTATCTTCTCTAATAAAGGTTCTAGGGTGAGCACATACACTAGTGGTGATAAGGGACTGATAAGGTCTTACAGATCTCGTGAGCCTGAAGCTAGCTGTCAGTGAATGGTTCACCAATACTCTGCTCTCAGGATTTTTATACAAGATCTGTATCCACTGCCGAACGGAGGAACGGAGCATAATGGGGACGACCCGTTGCTGTGAAGTTGTAACTGCGACTAACTAACTAACGTTATGTAGAATCCTGGTAGTGTGTTATTGTTAATGTTAAATTTTGGCAGAAATCTGCCTTTCAAAAAAAGTACCTCTTTTTGTAGTAGAGGAGCTTTTTTTTTTTTTTTTTTAAACCTTTATTGAGTGTTAAGAAACATTTGCATTTGTATTGTTCGTGTTGTTACAGAGCGTTGCATGTGGAAGTGTAGGTGACATATGCGGAAAAAGTACAAATTTTTTTTTTTTTTTTTTTTTTTTACATTTGGACATTTCTCCATTGACATTGTTGTAAGGAAATATTTTAAAACAAAAGCGTGATGGTAGTGCGCTGTTATTATTCCCCTGCCGCCCCACTCTCCTGTCAGCTTCAAAACTCCTACCAAGTACCATCACCACCTCTCGGTGATGATAAAACATGGCGGTGCAAAAACTGTTTTGAAGCAACCGGTGAGGGCGGCAGCAGAGACAACAATACACGTTTACAAAGCCATATATATTAATAGTGATTACAATGATAATAATGCAAATAAACAACCAAATACATAAATAATATAATAATGACAGGGAATAAAACTGCTAAGGGTGGTAAAACTCAAAGATAAAAAACAGCAATGATAATAAATAATAGTTTAACATGTGAATTGTGATTCAATTTGCTAGAATGATTATCTTAGGAATGGTGTTTACATGAAATACGTCTTTTAATAATAAAGACAAAGAATAAAACTACTAAGGGTGATAACAGCAAGGCTAATAAACACAATGATAGAATTTGTTATGATAATGATCACATTTTCCAAAACTGTGATTCCATTTGCTAAATGATTTTCTTAGGAATGGTGTTAAAACATGGCAGGTACATACAATAACAATTGCATCCTGCACTGTTAAATAATATAGTAGGTGTAAAAAGGAGTTGATTATCTTTTTTCTCCTTGCTTATTGTTTTTGTTTTTTTGTTTTTTTTTATACATATGTATGCAATCTTCAATAATAGTAGAAGTAAAAGGAGTTGGTTTTCTTTTTCTCCTTGCTTATTTTGGTCATATATGTAAGGGTTCATTTATTTTTCCCTTCCTCTTTTTTTTTTTTTTTACTTTTTGTAAAAAGTAAAAACAAGCATCAGTATTGCACAAACTTTTTTACAATCTTTACATTTTTATTTCCCATGCCATCTCCTCACCAATTTGTTTCATTCCACCAATGCCTTCATCACCCTTATCTGGGCAATGATGGTAAAGGCAGGATAATTATTTGAACCAAACCGGTGTGGGTATCAGCAAAGGCGAACACAAACCATGAGCAAGGGGAGGGGGGCACATGGGAAAGGTTTTTTTTTTTTTTATTATTACTAATGATGACAATAATAATAATGGCAAGAAGAGGCATACTGAGGGTAATAGCAGCAATTTATAAAAAACAGCAAGGGTACTAATAGTTATGAAAATGATAACATTTTTACAATATGTGATTCCATTTGCTAGGATGATTTTCTTTGGAATGGTGTTAACATAGCCTAGCAGTTACATACACTTGCAAACTGCAGTTTTTAGTAATACTTGGAGTAAAGGGGTGGGTTTTATTTTCCTACTTGTTTTTTTTTTTCCTAAATGTAGGGGTTCATTCATATTTTCCTCTGTGTTCTCTCTTTCTTTTGTTTTTTAATAAAAATTTAACCAAGCATTTGTATTGACACAAGTGTTTACAGTATCATTGGTTTGGTAACCATTTGTGATTTTGTATTCATTCATTCAACACTCACTCACATGATTCAAAGGGGGTGACACAGAGAGGAAGGGACATGACCACTCTTTATGATGGTACAGGCTGGACAAATGTTTGAAACAAAATAGTGGGGGTAGTAGCAAAAGCAACAAACCTTAAGCAAAGGTGGGGGGGGGGGGAGACATGGGAGATGAAGTTGTAAATTAATAATGATGATATCCTTAATACTTTTCAAATTAATGATACTAAAGATAATAAGGGTAAGATAATGATAATGATCATAATAATAGTAGACATTTTCATAATAATAAAAATAGTAAACAACAACAAACATATATTAATAATAATAGTAATAATAAAAATAATAATAATAATAATAATAATAATAATAATAAATGGTATAATAGATATGTGATTCTATTTACTAAGGTGTTAATCTTAGTAGTTGTGGTAGTATAGCACAACAAGTGCATTTAAAGCAAAACATTCCATAAATAGTAATTTGGAATGGGAGGAGTTGATTTTCTTTTCTCCTTTTTTCTTTTCCCCTTATCTATAAGTGTTGAATCCATCATGTTGAAACAAATAAAACAAGCATTTATATTTCCACTATTCTTTACATAAGGGATTTGTCATTTGTCTTTTGACCATATATGATCTTTTTAATCATTTACTCATCATTCACTCACAGTTTCTTCTTTCTTTCTCGCGCTCATGTATACCAAATTTGTAATACAATAAGGAATACATGTGGTTTAATCTGGAAATAGTTGTGATATTTTGCGCGTGTACATAAATGATATTAAGTGTGTGTTATATGTGTAGTGCTTGTGTCTGGCTGAGTTTCTGCATGTCCATATGAGATGTCTATAGTAAGAAAGAGCTATAAGTAGTTTTGTGTGTATGTCTTTTGCTGACTTTGGTAAAGTGTTGAGAAATATTGCTTTATATATGTCGGTTTGTTTGCCTGTGTGTGTTTGTATGAGGTGTTGGAGTGTTGCGCGTGTGGCAGTAATTGTTGGACATGTAAAATAAATGTGTTCCTCTGTCTCTTGTGTGTTGTTTCTACATAGTTGGCATTGTTTGACTATGTATTGTCCCTGTGTTGTTGGAGTCATGCTGTATAATAACCTATATGTGATTTCTCTAGCTGTTGGTGTTATGTGTTTGTTGTGTAGGTTTGAAAAGGTGCATGTGAAGTCAGACATGAAGTATTTGTATCCTCTTTTGATCCTAAGTTTGAGTGGTGGTGCTTGCTCTCTAACTAACTGTTTGTATATTGTGTGTGTTGTTTGCTGTATTAACTGTTCATGTCCTTGTATTGCCTGTATGCATGTCTGATAGAATGTTGGCAGTGTTCCCTGATAGTGTGCAGTTGCATTGTTAAGTGGTGTGAGGTGTTTGATGTTGTGGGCTATGTAGTATAGTGCTAGTCTGTGCTGTTCTGGGTGTCTGATGATTTTACCTATGTAACTAATCCTAAGTGACAGTATGTTTGTAAGGATGTCTTGTAGTCCAATACCCCCCCTGTTTCCTGTCTTGTATGAGAGTTTTGTGTTTAATGCTGTGTATTGTGTTGGTGAAGATAAAGCATCTGATTTGTTTGTTTATGTTTGTGATGGTCTGTTTGGGAGGGTCCAGTACTGTCGCTAAGTATATTATTTTGGGTATTATGAATGTGTTGACTACTGTGCTTCTACCAAATATTGTGGATGTTTTATACCTATACCTATGTAGCATGTCTGTGATCTTTTGGGTCAGTGCGTGCCATGTCTGTGTGTGTGTTTTTGTGGGATCACAAGGAAATGTGATCCCATACAGTTTCATGGTGTCTGTGTGTCTGGGTTCCAAATGTTGCTGTATGTAGCCGAGGCGCGGTGTTGGGGTGAGCGCCCAACATTGCTCAAATACCTCAATGGCTCGTGAATACATAACCTATGCAGCAAAAGTCCAACTCCTGGCCTTCACGTGGCGGGCCTGTTTAAACTAACAGGAGAAGGGGCGACGGCGAGTCTCTGGCGCCGGAAAATAACCAGTATGCTCTAGATGTGTATGCACGTACATGCATGCGCAGACAGGTGTGTACGCGCGTACACATCTACACTCGAGTGAGACCACAGTCTGCTCTAGCAAAGAAAGGTGCTGAAGACGGAGGCAACCAGCCAAGAGGCGCACCACAGAAATCAGGATGCCACGCAATCACGCAAAATGGAATATGTCGACTACTGCTAATCGTTATGGTGCTCGCCCTGCTTTGGACCCCCAGGCAGGTGCAGTGCCGGGCCCTATGTCTCGAAAGGGTCCAACCCCAACTACTGGAGGTCCTTCTCAGATGTCCTGTGGAGCCAGGGGACATGAGAATAGGACGACTGGCCATACTAAACGAAGACTTAAAATAATGCACTGGAATGCGGAGGGAGTCAGCAACAAAAAAATAGAATTAGAAAAAATCTTGGACCAAGAAAAAGTAAGCATATGTTGCTTGCAAGAAACTCACCTCAATGAAAATATAGCCTTCAAAATCAGAGGCTACCAGTGTTACCGATCTGACCGAAAGAACAGGCGAAAAGGTGGGATACTGACCCTTGTAAGAAATAACATCATGGCTTCCCAAATCAAAGTCTACATGGAAGGGGCTGAGTATCAGACACTTAAACTTAAGACAGGTAATACAGATCTACATCTGATCAATTACTACTGTCCAAGTGACCGCCCACAGGCACTGGACACTCTACCACTAAAAGAAAAAATGATTGTGTGTGGCGATTTCAACAGCCACTCGCAGAGCTGGGGCTATGATCACATGGACCAGAGAGGAGAGAGACTGGAAGACTGGCAAGATGAGAATAGATTCATGTTGATTAACAAGCCGTCCGACCCACATACTTTCTACTCGAGATCATGGCACTCTACAACTACACCTGACCTGGCTTTTCATTCACCAGACCTGGAGTGGAACATTACACGAACTGTTGGGAAACAACTTGGTGGCAGTGACCATCGGCCAGTCTTTCTAACCGTAGAAAATGAGCTTGTAAGTGAAAGCAGCACCCTCTCGAGGTGGAACTACAAGAAAGCAGACTGGGCAATGTACAAGCATCGCACCAGCATACTGGTTAGAAACCTGAACACTGAGAAAGACATAAATAAAGCAGTTGAAGAGTTTGGGAAATGCATACTACAGGCAGCGCGAGAAACAGTACCAAGAGGAGCCCGTAAACAATATAAACCCTACTGGAGTAGTGAACTGGAACAGTTGCATAATGATGTTGAAGTGTGTAGAAAGCAAGCAGAGGCCACACCCAGCCAAGAGCACCACAATAAATTCCAGCATGCAAAAGCCAAATTTCAAAGGGCCAAGCTGCAGGCTAGACGGAAAAGCTGGCAGGAGAAAACGGAGTCTCTGAACTTTGAAAGAGACACAAGGAAATTGTGGAAGCTAATAAAACAGCTTAATGACGAGGGCACAGGGAGAAACTCAAAAATTGCACTACATAAAGATGGAAAAATCTTAACAAGAAAGCAAGCAGCTGACCATTTTGCGGACTCGTTCGCACAAGATAGCAATATCAAAATTAGTCCAGAGAAACAACAAGAGATTCGAGAGAAACGACAACATACAGGACAGAAGAAAATAGTACATGAGGTTCTGGAGGCACCCATCACAATCAGCGAACTGGAGCTAGCCATATCAAAACTGAAAATGAGAAAGTCACCAGGAGCTGATGGTATCTCCAATGAAATGATCAGGAACCTAGGAACAGAGGCCAAAACAAAGCTGTTGCAGATCTTCAATAACAGCTGGACCTTAGGCAGTGTTCCACAAGCCTGGAGAGAAGCAATCATGATACCCCTCCTAAAATCAGGGAAAGATGGTTCCATTGCCTCTAGCTACAGACCAATTAGCCTCACCAGCTGTCTCTGCAAAACACTGGAGCGCATCATCAATCACAGACTGCAGTGGTACATTGAAAGTAAAAACATCCTTGTGCCACAGCAGGCTGGCTTTAGGCAGTGCTACTCTACGGAAGATCAGACAACCTACCTCTCTCAAGAAATTGAGGATGCATTCCAAGAGAAGAAGCTGGTGCTTGCGGCATGGATAGATCTGAAGAAAGCCTTTGACAAAGTCTGGAAAGAAGGTCTGATGAAGAAACTGAGAAACTGCAAAGTCAATGGAAGAATGTACAAATGGGTGAAAGCATACTTGCACAACAGAAGAGCCCGAGTACAGATAGACGGACTCAAGAGCAAGAAAGTACTACTGCGTCACGGTGTCCCCCAGGGCGGAGTCTTGTCCCCCACACTTTTTCTAATCTTCATCAATGATCTTGTTGCTCACCTACCGCATGGAATTAAAGCGGCAATGTACGCCGATGACCTGGTTCTATGGAGCACAAATGAATATGCATCAGTGGCCACCAGATTGCTACAAAGAGCTGTAGATACATTTGCTGCATGGGCAAATAGATGGTGTGTCAGCATAAACACTGACAAGTGCAGCACCACCCTATTTACCCTCTCTCCAAAACAAAAGGCAGGGATCATCCAGATAAATGGAACACCCCTAAGAGAAGATAAAGAACCAACATACCTTGGAGTAACATTTGATGGCAAGCTGACATGGAGAAAGCACATCAACAAAGCAGTAGCAAAAGCCAGAAGGAAAATAGCCATCCTGAGAAAGCTAAGTGGAACCACATGGGGAGCCAGTACGAAAATACTTAGCAAAGTTTACCAACAGAGCATACGACCACACCTGGAATATGGGTCAACTGCGTGGTGTTCAGCATCAAATACCACACTACAAGAGCTGGACAAGGTGCAAAATCAAGCACTTAGAGTCACCACAGGAGGGATGAGATCAACCCCTATAGTGGAAATGGAGAAGATGGGGAGGACACAGGCACTGAGTGAGCGCAGAGATATGAAAACGCTAATACAAGCAGAAAAGTTCCTCAGCTTGCCAGGCCACCCTATGAAGAACAGATTTGAAAACCTAGCTATGGGGCGGTTGAAAAGAAGTAGTTTTATCCACCAGGCTAAACGACTCTGCAGAGAAACCACTGATCTGCCCACAGTTGGTATCCCCCTAACAACTATTCCAGAGCGAACTCCATGGAAAGATGAGCATAGACTATCGTTACAAATCCAGACAAAAGTGAGAGGAATATTTGACAAGGAAGAACAGAACAGTGTGCAGCGCAGAACAGCCACTCTCAGCTTCCTTGATGAAGAATACCCACAGGACCTCTGGATCCGAGTCTACACAGATGGGTCAGCACAAAATGCTGTTCGAAATGGAGGAGCGGGAGTGTACATAGAATACCCAAATAATACTAGGGACACAGCCAGAGTACCGACAGGAAAGTACTGCCATAACTATGATGCCGAAATTGAGGCAATCAAGATAGCAACAGAGAAATTACTAAATAACAGCAATGGTACACAACCTGTGGTGCTACTAACAGATGCAAAATCAGTACTCGAGGCGCTCCTCTCTGGGAAATTGCCAGTACTAAGGACACTACTTTCTGAACTTAGCAGTCAGCATAAAGTCACCATACAGTGGATACCATCCCACTGTGGAGTACCCGGAAACGACAGAGCTGATCAATTGGCTAAGGAAGGAGCCAAAGAGGAACAGCCTGATGTGCCCGTTACATACCACCAAAAGAAAAGAATGATCAAATCAGTCAGAAAGCCACCAAAACCTGCTCAAGATGACTACCACATTATGGACAGACCAGAACAAGTCATTATTCTGCGCCTCAGAACAGGACACAATAGATTACGCAACCACATGTATACAAAATTCAAGATTGGTGAAACAGCCATGTGCACATGTGGATTGGCGTCGCAGACAGCAGAGCACATACTCCAAGACTGCCCAAAATATAACATATCTAGGCAAACCTTCTGGCCTAGAGAGACGACAGTGGAAGATAAACTCTATGGACCACTGTGTGAACTGAAAAAAAACAGTTCAATTCATGCAAGAGACGACATTGCAGATATAGACATATTTCAAGCGAACGAAAGAAGAAGAAGAAGTCTGTGTGTCTCAGATCTGGAGGGAAATCAGACTTTTGTTTCCACTTTCCCAGACCCGTTATATATGATTTCTGTACATTTAGTTTGGCTCCACTGCCTTTTCCAAAATGGTTAAAGGTGTGGAGTATGTTCCTTATGGATGTGTTGCTAGTGGGAAAGAAAGCAGTGTCATCTGCATAAGCGATGAGCTTCTGCTCTCCTATTCCATGCAGGAAGGTGCCTTTAATACTAGTGTCTTGTCTTATCTTCTCTGATAAAGGCTCTAGGGTCAGCACATACAGTAGTGGTGATAGGGGACATCCCTGCCTTACAGATCTCGTGAGCCTGAAGCTGGCTGTCAGTGAATGGTTCAGCAACACTTTGCTCTCAGGATTTTTGTAGAAGATCTGTATCCACTGCCTGTAATACTGTCCTATATTACAGTGTTCTAGTGTTCTATGCAGGTATGTGTGGGAAATTCTGTCGAAGGCCTTTTCCTGATCCAGGGACAAGATGGAGGATGGACAGTCTTTCCCGTGCGTGTAGGTGATGATGTCTCTAATTAGATGGGTGTGGTTATGTATATTTCTGTCTTTGACACTGCACTGTTGGTCAGGGTGTATTAGTGTTTGCATGAAAGGTTTAAGTTTGTTGGTGAGTGTTTTGACAAGTATCTTGTAGTCTGTGTTTAGTAAGGAGATTGGTCTGTAGTTCTTCAGTTGTGTCTTGTCAGTTTTGTCTTTGCATATGAGTGTAATGTAGGACATGTTGCAGCTCTCTGGAAGTTGTTTTTTGTCAAAGGCTTCCTGATAGACTTTGAGGAGAAGATTGCCTAGGATAGGAAAGAAGTGTTGGTAGAATTCTACTGTCAAACCGTCTGGTCCTGGGGTTTTGTCTTTGTTCATTGTGCTCAGTGCCTGTGTTATGTCTTTCAGTGTTAGTTCTGTGTCCATTGTGTCTCTGTCTGTGTCAGATAATTTCTTTGTATACCGTAAGAAGTTGTCTTGTATCTGTGTGTCGACTGTCTCTGCTGTGAATAGTTGTGTATAGTGTTGCTGGAAAGCAGTCTCTATGTGTGGTGTTTCTGTCTGCATGTTTCCTTGCATGTCTGATATTTTGCTTATTTGTCTGTTACGTTGTACACTCTGCTCCATTGCTAAATATTGTCTCGTAGGTGTCTCTTGTGTGATTGTGTCGAGCTTTGTTCTGAGAAGAGCACCCAGATATCTGTGTTGTTGGTGTTCTTCTAGTTGTGTTTCTAGTATGTGTAAGTGTGATGCATTCCTGTCTGTCTGTTTTGTTAGCCGTATGGCTGTCTGTATGATACGTTCCTGTCTTATTCTGTCTTTGTGAATCATGGTTGCTAAGTGTTGTGTTCTGCTTCGTATGGTGCTTTTTAGTAAGTCCCAGTATTGTGTGATGTTCTCAGTCGGTATATTGTCTGTGTACGTGTGTATGAGCTGTGTCATATATTTTACATATTCTGGGTGTTTCAATAATGAATTATTGTATTTCCAGTGAGGTGACCGTTTGTATGTCTGCGTGTCTGTGCTGTTTGTGCTGATGTGTACTAGTATGCCTTTGTGGTCTGTGTAATCTAATGTTTCCCGTAGATGTTTGGTCTGTATGATGTGGTGTGTTGCGGGTGTGTAAATCCTATCTAATCTAGATGATCTGTTGTGTGTTTTGTTTGTGTATGTCGTTTCTCTACTGTCGGGGTGTGTATGCCTGAATGCGTCTGTGAGGTTGTGAGTATCGATGATGTTTCGTAGTGTATCTAGTTGATGTATACCGTCCCCGCCGGCCCTCCTCATCTGTGTTCTTACTTCTCCCCCTAACACGTCTATTTCTTCAAGCACGCAGTTGTAATCGCCGGCAAGAACGATATTTTGTCCCCTGTATGTCTGTGTTAATAAATCGTCTAACTGTTCATAAAATAAGGGTTGGTATTGGTAATTTGGTGGTGCATGTATGTTAACTATTGTGTAGGCGTGTGTGTCGTTCTTTAATTGAACCGTGCTAACTCTACCGTGTTCGTCTCTGTGCGTTCTAACAATGTCCCACGTGTCGGATGTTTGCAGTATGGCTGTCCCTGACCCACTGTTTTGTTTCGCTAAACTGAAAGATGAATTCTTTAATCCTAACCGTGTTACTAGTTCTACTGCTTCAAAGTCTGTTTTGATGTTAGTTTCTTGTAATAGGATGAAATCTGGTTTGTGTTTGTGTATGAGTGTGATTATGTATTGTAATTTCGTTTTCATGCCACGAATATTAACACTAATTATACATAGATTATCAGCCATTTTAAAAATAGAATAAAAAAACATGGTGGTTGAATTTACGTGATTACCTTTGTACAAAATACTTCAAATCTGGGCTGTGTCTTCGGTTTTGGTGATAGTTTTGTCTTTTTCGTTCTCCTCGTGGTCTTCGTCGGTGTCTTCGTCGGTGTTGATATAAAGTGGTCCTTCATTGTCACTGTTTTCATGCTGTTTTGTAGCAGCTTTCTTGCATGGTTTGGAAGGTGAAGGGGAAGATCTTCCCTCCTCTTCTTCTATGTCTTTGTTGTTTGAGGAATTCTTTCTCTCTGCCCACTGCCTTTTTCTGTCGTAGCTGACGGTTTGGAATCCGTCGTCATTGGCTTCTTGTGGAGCTGTTTTTGTTTGAGCAGTTTCTACGGCTGGCTCCGTGGTCACCGGTCTGCCAGTTACTTCGACGACATCTTGGACAACGTTGTTTTTCTGTGTGGGCCTTCCCCGTGATTGCCGGGAATTCCTCTTGTGCTGGTTCAGATGTTTTCTTATTATGTTATTTCTTCTGCCGCCTTGTCGGGCATTTGTTAGACCAGTGATCGTCTAGGCTGCAATATGGGCACTGAGTCCGGCGACCGGGCATAGAGAACATTATGCGGTGGTCGCCTGTTATTTTCCCTGGCGCCGTGATCTTTGCGTAATGCGGCACCGGTTTTGTGGGGGTATACAGCACGCCCCACTTGCCGCCACCGTACTGGATTCTGAAGACTTCCGCGTTTTCGTCTCCAATCGTCTTTTCGACTATGAACTTTACTCCCTGTGGAGAAATAGTGTTGGGAAGCCAATGAATCGTAACTCGGTCCCTTTCTCGTTCTAGGTGCTCTATTGATAGCTCCAGTCCCTCCGCCGGCAGCTTAACTGTTTTGCCATGAAGGCCTTTGTATACTGCCACATGGGCCGCCTGTGTCAGGTTGACATACCACCGAGTAGGTACTTCATACCGGTATACGTCAGTAATGCCGCCATGTGGTACACCACATGGGCCCAGCAGCGTGCTGTAGATTAAGGAAGGCGTGGCCTTGGCCGCAGCGCCAGGGCCGGTAAATGTAATGACCAACGTACCTTTGTTGTGCAGTGGTCTTCCGTCAAGGAAATGATCAATGTCGATGGAATCCATTTTGTCGACTGGTGCCATTCTTGGAAAGTATTGATGAAATCCGGAATAAACACAATGAATGCAAATGAAACACAAGATTTACTCCGCAAAGACGACCTTTAGAAATGATCCCTAAAAGTATGATCTTAGCGTATGAAAAGTAGAGGAGCTTTTTTTTATTTTTTAAAACTTTTATTGAGTTGTTAAGAAACATTTGCATTTGTATTGTTCGTGTTGTTACAGAGCGTTGCATGTGGAAGTGTAGGTGACATATGCGCAAATTTTTACAACACTTGTTTCAGCATTTTTACATTTGAAATGGGGGGTAACGAAAAACGAGTACAAACAACAACAAGACGGTAGTATACCATTATTTTCCCTCTGCCACCCACTCACCTGTCAGCTCCAACCCCACCAATACCATCATCACCACTTGGTAATGAGGAAAATGGCAGTAAAACTTTTTAGAACCGACCGGTGAAGGCAGCAGCAGCATCAAACCAACAGTATCGAAAAGGTGGGGGGGGGGGAGGGGGGGGGGGGGTTGTCAAGGAGTATCCTAGTTTACAATGCAGGAGGGGTAGTTGTTGCATTTGTATTGTTTGTGTTGTTACATGCGTACTGTGTGTTCAGTATTTGTGTGCGTGTTTTTACAGAGCGTTGCACGTGGGCGTGTAGGTGACATATGCGCAAAAATTACAACTATTTTATACATTTAAACATTTCTCCATTGACATTGTTGTAAGGTAATATTTTAAATCAAAAGCGTGATGGTAGCGGGCTGTTATTATTTCTTCTGCCGCCCCGCTCTCCTGTCAGCTCCAAAAACTCCTACCAAGTACCATCACCCTCGGTGATGATAAACATGGCGGTGCAGAACTGAAACAAAACGGTGAGGGTGGCAGCAGAGACAACAATCACAGTATCAAAAGGGTGGGAAAGGGGGATGTGATAGTATACGCGTTTACAAAGCCATATATATTAATAGTGATTACAATGATAATAATGCAAAGTAACAACCAAATACATAAATAAATATCATAGTGACAAGTAATAAGTTAACAGTGCTGAGACTAGTGATACTATCACTGATAGACTCAATGATAATAAATAATAGTTTTAACATGTGATTTTATGTGCTAAATTGATTACCTTAGGAATGGTGTTTACATGAAATACATCTTATAATAATAATGACAAGGAATAAAAAACTACTAAGGGCAAGGGTGGTGACAGCAATGCTAATATTTATAAACACAATGGTAGGATTTGTTTTGATAATGATCACATTTTCCAAACATGTGATTCCATTGGCTAAATGATTTTCTTAGGAATGGTGTTAAAACATGGCAGGTACATACAATAACAATTGCATCCTGCACTGTTAAATAATATAGTAGGTGTAAAAAGGAGTTGGTTATCTTTTTTCTCCTTGCTTATTGTTTTTTTTTTTTTTTACATATGCATGCAATGTTCAATAATAGTAGAAGTAAAAGGAGTTGGTTTTCTTTTTCTCCTTGCTTATTTTTTGGTCATATTTGTAAGGGTTCATTTATTTTTTCCCTTCCTCTTTTTTTTTTTACTTTTTTTTTTTACTTTTTGTAAAGAGTAAAACAAGCATCAGTATTAGCACAAACTTTTTTTTACAATCTTTACATTTTTGTTTCCCTTGCCATCTCCTCACCAATTTGTTTCATTCCACCAATGCCTTCATCAACCTTATCCGGGCAATGATGGTAAAGGCAGGGTAATTATTTGAACCAAACCGGTGTGGGTATCAGCAAAGGCAAACACAAACCATGAGCAAGGGGAGGGGGGCACATGGGAAAGGGTTTTTTGTTTATTACTAATAATGACAATAATAATAAAGGCAAGAAGAGGCATACTGAGGGTAATAACAGCAATTATAAAAGAAAACAGCAAGGGTACTAATAGTTATGAGAATGATAACATTTTTACAATATGTGATTCCATTTGCTAGGATGATTTTCTTTGGAATGGTGTTAACATAGCCTAGCAGGTACATACACTTGCAAACTGCAGTTTTTAGTAATACTTGGAGTAAAGGAGTGGGTTATATTTTCCTACTTGTTTTTTTCCTAAATGTAGGGGTTCATTCATATTTTCCTCTGTGTTCTCTCTTTCTTTTGTTTTTTAATTAAAAATTTAACCAAGCATTTGTATTGACACAAGTGTTTACAGTATCATTGGTTTGGTAACCATTTGTGATTTTGTATTCATTCATTCAACACTCACTCACATGATTCAAAGGGGGTGACAAAGAGAGGAAGGGACATGACCACTCTTTATGATGGTACAGGCTGGACAAATGTTTGAAAACAAAATAGTGGGGGTAGTAGCAAAAGCAAACAAACCTTAAGCAAAGGTGGGGGGGGGGGACATGGGAGATGAAGTTGTAAATTTATAATGATGATATCCTTAATACTTTTCAAATTAATGATACTAAAGATAATAAGGGTAAGGTAATGATAGTAATAATAATAATGATCATAATAATAGTAGACATTTCCATAATAATAAAAATAATAATAAAAATAATAAACATCAACAAACATATATTAATGATAGTAGTAATATTAAAAATAATAATAATAATAAATAGTATAATAGATATGTGATTCTATTTACTAAGGTGATAATCTTAGTAGTGGTGGTAGTATAGCACAACAAGTGCATTTAAAGCAAAACATTCCATAAATAGTAATTGGAATGGGAGGAGTTGATTTTCTTTTCTCCTTTTTTCTTTTCCCCTTATCTATGAATGTTACAACCATCATTTTGAAACAAATAAAACAAACATTTATATTTCCACTATTCTTTACATAAGGGATTTGTCATTTGTCTTTTGACCATATATGATCTTTTTAATCATTTACTCATCATTCACTCACAGTTTCTTCTTTCTTTCTCGCGCTCATGTATACCAAATTTGTGATACAATAAGGAATACATGTGGTTTAATCTGGAAATAGTTGTGATATTTTGCGCGTGTACATAAATGATATTAAGTGTGTGTTATATGTGTAGTGCTTGTGTCTGGCTGAGTTTCTGCATGTCCATATGAGATGTCTATAGTAAGAAAGAGCTATAAGTAGTTTTGTGTGTATGTCTTTTGCTGACTTTGGTAAAGTGTTGAGAAATATTGCTTTATATATGTCGGTTTGTTTGCCTGTGTGTGTTTGTATGAGGTGTTGGAGTGTTGCGCGTGTGGCAGTAATTGTTGGACATGTAAAATAAATGTGTTCCTCTGTCTCTTGTGTGTTGTTTCTACATAGTTGGCATTGTTTGTCTATGTATTGTCCCTGTGTTGTTGGAGTCATGCTGTATACTAACCTATATGTGATTTCTCTAGCTGTTGGTGTTATGTGTTTGTTGTGTAGGTTTGAAAAGGTGCATGTGAAGTCAGACATGAAGTATTTGTATCCTCTTTTGATCCTAAGTTTGAGTGGTGGTGCTTGCTCTCTAACTAACTGTTTGTATATTGTGTGTGTTGTTTGCTGTATTAACTGTTCATGTCCTTGTATTGCCTGTATGCATGTCTGATAGAATGTTGGCAGTGTTCCCTGATAGTGTGCAGTTGCATTGTTAAGTGGTGTGAGGTGTTTGATGTTGTGGGCTATGTAGTATAGTGCTAGTCTGTGCTGTTCTGGGTGTCTGATGATTTTACCTATGTAACTAATCCTAAGTGACAGTATTTTTGTGTGGATGTCTTGTAGTCCAATTCCCCCCTGTTTCCTGTCTTGTATGAGAGTTTTGTGTTTAATGCTGTGTATTGTGTTGGTGAAGATAAAGCATCTGATTTGTTTGTTTATGTTTGTGATGGTCTGTTTGGGAGGGTCCAGTACTGTCGCTAAGTATATTATTTTGGGTATTATGAATGTGTTGACTACTGTGCTTCTACCAAATATTGTGGATGTTTTGTACCTATACCTATGTAGCATGTCTGTGATCTTTTGGGTCAGTGCGTGCCATGTCTGTGTGTGTGTTTTTGTGGGATCACATGGAAATGTGATCCCATACAGTTTCATGGTGTCTGTGTGTCTCAGATCTGGAGGGAAATCAGACTTTTGTTTCCACTTTCCCAGACCCGTTATATATGATTTCTGTACATTTACTTTGGCTCCACTGCCTTTTCCAAAATGGGTAAAGGTGTGGAGTATGTTTCTGATGGATGTGTTGCTAGTGGGAAAGAAAGCAGTGTCATCTGCATAAGCAATGAGCTTCTGCTCTCCTATTCCATGCAGGAAGGTGCCTTTAATACTAGTGTCTTGTCTTATCTTCTCTAATAAAGGCTCTAGGGTCAGCACATACAGTAGTGGTGATAGGGGACATCCCTGCCTTACAGATCTCGTGAGCCTGAAGCTGGCTGTCAGTGAATGGTTCACCAACACTTTGCTCTCAGGATTTCTGTAGAAGATCTGTATCCACTGCCTGTAATACTGTCCTATATTACAGTGTTCTAGTGTTCTATGCAGGTATGTGTGGGAAATTCTGTCGAAGGCCTTTTCCTGATCCAGGGACAAGATGGAGGATGGACAGTCTTTCCCGTGCGTGTAGGTGATGATGTCTCTAATTAGATGGGTGTGGTTATGTATATTTCTGTCTTTGACACTGCACTGTTGGTCAGGGTGTATTAGTGTTTGCATGAAAGGTTTAAGTTTGTTGGTGAGTGTTTTGGCAAGTATCTTGTAGTCTGTGTTTAGTAAGGAGATTGGTCTGTAGTTCTTCAGTTGTGTCTTGTCAGTTTTGTCTTTGCATATGAGTGTAATGTAGGACATGTTGCAGCTCTCTGGAAGTTGTTTTTTGTCAAAGGCTTCCTGATAGACTTTGAGGAGAAGATTGCCTAGGATAGGAAAGAAGTGTTGGTAGAATTCTACTGTCAAACTGTCTGGTCCTGGGGTTTTATCTTTGTTCATTGTGTTCAGTGCCTGTGTTATGTCTTTCAGTGTTAGTTCTGTGTCCATTGTGTCTCTGTCTGTGTCAGATAATTTCTTTGTATACCGTAAGAAGTTGTCTTGTATCTGTGTGTCGACTGTCTCTACTGTGAATAGTTGTGTATAGTGTTGCTGGAAAGCAGTCTCTATGTGTGGTGTTTCTGTCTGCATGTTTCCTTGCATGTCTGATATTTTGCTTATTTGTCTGTTACGTTGTACACTCTGCTCCATTGCTAAATATTGTCTCGTAGGTGTCTCTTGTGTGATTGTGTCGAGCTTTGTTCTGAGAAGAGCACCCAGATATCTGTGTTGTTGGTGTTCTTCTAGTTGTGTTTCTAGTATGTGTAAGTGTGATGTATTCCTGTCTGTCTGTTTTGTTAGCCGTATGTCTGTATGATACGTTCCTGTCTTATTCTGTCTTTGTGAATCATGGTTGCTAAGTGTTGTGTTCTGCTTCGTATGGTGCTTTTTAGTAAGTCCCAGTATTGTGTGATGTTCTCAGTCGGTACATTGTCTGTGTACGTGTGTATGAGCTGTGTCATATATTTTACATATTCTGGGTGTTTCAATAATGAATTATTGTATTTCCAGTGAGGTGACCGTTTGTATGTCTGCGTGTCTGTGCTGTTTGTGCTGATGTGTACTAGTATGCCTTTGTGGTCTGTGTAATCTAATGTTTCCCGTAGATGTTTGGTCTGTATGATGTGGTGTGTTGCGGGTGTGTAAATCCTATCTAATCTAGATGATCTGTTGTGTGTTTTGTTTGTGTATGTCGTTTCTCTACTGTCGGGGTGTGTATGCCTGAATGCGTCTGTGAGGTTGTGAGTATCGATGATGTTTCGTAGTGTATCTAGTTGATGTATACCGTCCCCGCCGGCCCTCCTCAGCTGTGTTCTTACTTCTCCCCCTAACACGTCTATTTCTTCAAGCACGCAGTTGTAATCGCCGGCAAGAACGATATTTTGTCCCCTGTATGTCTGTGTTAATAAATCGTCTAACTGTTCATAAAATAAGGGTTGGTATTGGTAATTTGGTGGTGCATGTATGTTAACTATTGTGTAGGCGTGTGTGTCGTTCTTTAATTGAACCGTGCTAACTCTACCGTGTTCGTCTCTGTGCGTTCTAACAATGTCCCACGTGTCGGATGTTTGCAGTATGGCTGTCCCTGACCCACTGTTTTGTTTCGCTAAACTGAAAGATGAATTCTTTAATCCTAACCGTGTTACTAGTTCTACTGCTTCAAAGTCTGTTTTGATGTTAGTTTCTTGTAATAGGATGAAATCTGGTTTGTGTTTGTGTATGAGTGTGATTATGTATTGTAATTTCGTTTTCATGCCACGAATATTAACACTAATTATACATAGATTGTCAGCCATTTTAAAAATAGAATAAAACAACTTGGTGGTTGAATTTACGTGATTACCTTTGTACAAAATACTTCAAATCTGGGCTGTGTCTTCGGTTTTGGTGATAGTTTTGTCTTTTTCGTTCTCCTCGTGGTCTTCGTCGGTGTCTTCGTCGGTGTCTTCGTCGGTGTTGATATAAAGTGGTCCTTCATTGTCACTGTTTTCATGCTGTTTTGTAGCAGCTTTCTTGCATGGTTTGGAAGGGGAAGGGGAAGATCTTCCCTCCTCTTCTTCTATGTCTTTGTTGTTTGAGGAATTCTTTCTCTCTGCCCACTGCCTTTTTCTGTCGTAGCTGACGGTTTGGAATCCGTCGTCATTGGCTTCTTGTGGAGCTGTTTTTGTTTGAGCAGTTTCTACGGCTGGCTCCGTGGTCACCGGTCTGCCAGTTACTTCGACGACATCTTGGACAACGTTGTTTTTCTGTGTGTGGGCCTTCCCCGTGATTGCCGGGAATTCCTCTTGTGCTGGTTCAGATGTTTTCTTATTATGTTCTTTCTTCTGCCGCCTTGTCGGGCTTTTGTTAGACCAGTGTTCGTCTAGGCTGCAATATGGGCACTGAGTCCGGCGACCGGGCATAGAGAACATTATGCGGTGGTCGCCTGTTATTTTCCCTGGCGCCGTGATCTTTGCGTAATGCGGCATCGGTTTTGTGGGGGTACACAGCACGCCCCACTTGCCGCCACCGTACTGGATTCTGAAGACTTCCGCGTTTTCGTTTCCAATCGTCTTTTCGACTATGAACTTTACTCCCTGTGGAGAAATAGTGTTGGGAAGCCAATGAATCGTAACTCGGTCCCTTTCTCGTTCTAGGTGCTCTATTGATAGCTCCAGTCCCTCCGCCGGCAGCTTAACTGTTTTGCCATGAAGGCCTTTGTATACTGCCACATGGGCCGCCTGTGTCAGGTTGACATACCACCGAGTAGGTACTTCATACCGGTATACGTCAGTAATGCCGCCATGTGGTACACCACATGGGCCCAGCAGCGTGCTGTAGATTAACGAAGGCGTGGCCTTGGCCGCAGCGCCAGGGCCGGTAAATGTAATGACCAACGTACCTTTGTTGTGCAGTGGTCTTCCGTCCAGGAAATGATCAATGTCGATGGAATCCATTTTGTCGACTGGTGCCATTCTTGGAAAGTATTGATGAAATCCGGAATAAACACAATGAATGCAAATGAAACACAAGATTTACTCCGCAAAGACGACCTTTAGAAATGATCCCTAAAAGTATGATCTTAGCGTATGAAAAGTAGAGGAGCTTTTTTTTATTTTTTTAAACTTTTATTGAGTGTTAAGAAACATTTGCATTTGTATTGTTCGTGTTGTTACAGAGCGTTGCATGTGGAAGTGTAGGTGACATATGCGCAAATTTTTACAACACTTGTTTCAGCATTTTTACATTTGAAATGGGGGGTAACGAAAAACGAGTACAAACAACAACAAGACGGTAGTATACCATTATTTTCCCTCTGCCACCCACTCACCTGTCAGCTCCAACCCCACCAATACCATCATCACCACTTGGTAATGAGGAAAATGGCAGTAAAACTTTTTAGAACCGACCGGTGAAGGCAGCAGCAGCATCAAAACCAACAGTATCGAAAAGGTGGGGGGGGAGGGGGGGGGGGGGGTTGTCAAGGAGTATCCTAGTTTACAATGCAGGAGGGGTAGTTGTTGCATTTGTATTGTTTGTGTTGTTACATGCGTACTGTGTGTTCAGTATTTGTGTGCGTGTTTTTACAGAGCGTTGCATGTGGGCGTGTAGGTGACATATGCGCAAAAATTACAACTATTTTATACATTTAAACATTTCTCCATTGACATTGTTGTAAGGTAATATTTTAAATCAAAAGCGTGATGGTAGCGGGCTGTTATTATTTCCCCTGCCGCCCCGCTCTCCTGTCAGCTCCAAAAACTCCTACCAAGTACCACCACCCTCGGTGATGATAAACATGGCGGTGCAGAACTGAAACAAAACGGTGAGGGTGGCAGCAGAGACAACAATCACAGTATCAAAAGGGTGGGAAAGGGGGATGTGATAGTATACGCGTTTACAAAGCCATATATATTAATAGTGATTACAATGATAATAATGCAAAGTAACAACCAAATACATAAATAAATATCATAGTGACAAGTAATAAGTTAACAGTGCTGAGACTAGTGATACTATCACTGATAAGACTCAATGATAATAAATAATAGTTTTAACATGTGATTTTATGTGCTAAATTGATTACCTTAGGAATGGTGTTTACATGAAATACATCTTATAATAATAATGACAAGGAATAAAAAACTACTAAGGGCAAAGGTGGTGACAGCAATGCTAATATTTATAAACACAATGGTAGGATTTGTTTTGATAATGATCACATTTTCCAAACATGTGATTCCATTGGCTAAATGATTTTCTTAGGAATGGTGTTAAAACATGGCAGGTACATACAATAACAATTGCATCCTGCACTGTTAAATAATATAGTAGGTGTAAAAAGGAGTTGGTTATCTTTTTTCTCCTTGCTTATTGTTTTTTTTTTTTTTTTTTACATATGCATGCAATGTTCAATAATAGTAGAAGTAAAAGGAGTTGGTTTTCTTTTTCTCCTTGCTTATTTTTTGGTCATATTTGTAAGGGTTCATTTATTTTTTCCCTTCCTCTTTTTTTTTTTTTTTTTTTTTTTTACTTTTTGTAAAGAGTAAAACAAGCATCAGTATTAGCACAAACTTTTTTACAATCTTTACATTTTTGTTTCCCTTGCCATCTCCTCACCAATTTGTTTCATTCCACCAATGCCTTCATCAACCTTATCCGGGCAATGATGGTAAAGGCAGGGTAATTATTTGAACCAAACCGGTGTGGGTATCAGCAAAGGCAAACACAAACCATGAGCAAGGGGAGGGGGGCACATGGGAAAGGGTTTTTTGTTTATTACTAATGATGACAATAATAATAAAGGCAAGAAGAGGCATACTGAGGGTAATAACAGCAATTATAAAAGAAAACAGCAAGGGTACTAATAGTTATGAGAATGATAACATTTTTACAATATGTGATTCCATTTGCTAGGATGATTTTCTTTGGAATGGTGTTAACATAGCCTAGCAGGTACATACACTTGCAAACTGCAGTTTTTAGTAATACTTGGAGTAAAGGAGTGGGTTATATTTTCCTACTTGTTTTTTTCCTAAATGTAGGGGTTCATTCATATTTTCCTCTGTGTTCTCTCTTTCTTTTGTTTTTTAATTAAAAATTTAACCAAGCATTTGTATTGACACAAGTGTTTACAGTATCATTGGTTTGGTAACCATTTGTGATTTTGTATTCATTCATTCAACACTCACTCACATGATTCAAAGGGGGTGACAAAGAGAGGAAGGGACATGACCACTCTTTATGATGGTACAGGCTGGACAAATGTTTGAAAACAAAATAGTGGGGGTAGTAGCAAAAGCAAACAAACCTTAAGCAAAGGTGGGGGGGGGGGGGGGGACATGGGAGATGAAGTTGTAAATTTATAATGATGATATCCTTAATACTTTTCAAATTAATGATACTAAAGATAATAAGGGTAAGGTAATGATAGTAATAATAATAATGATCATAATAATAGTAGACATTTCCATAATAATAAAAATAATAATAAAAATAATAAACATCAACAAACATATATTAATGATAGTAGTAATATTAAAAATAATAATAATAATAAATAGTATAATAGATATGTGATTCTATTTACTAAGGTGATAATCTTAGTAGTGGTGGTAGTATAGCACAACAAGTGCATTTAAAGCAAAACATTCCATAAATAGTAATTGGAATGGGAGGAGTTGATTTTCTTTTCTCCTTTTTTCTTTTCCCCTTATCTATGAATGTTACAACCATCATTTTGAAACAAATAAAACAAACATTTATATTTCCACTATTCTTTACATAAGGGATTTGTCATTTGTCTTTTGACCATATATGATCTTTTTAATCATTTACTCATCATTCACTCACAGTTTCTTCTTTCTTTCTCGCGCTCATGTATACCAAATTTGTGATACAATAAGGAATACATGTGGTTTAATCTGGAAATAGTTGTGATATTTTGCGCGTGTACATAAATGATATTAAGTGTGTGTTATATGTGTAGTGCTTGTGTCTGGCTGAGTTTCTGCATGTCCATATGAGATGTCTATAGTAAGAAAGAGCTATAAGTAGTTTTGTGTGTATGTCTTTTGCTGACTTTGGTAAAGTGTTGAGAAATATTGCTTTATATATGTCGGTTTGTTTGCCTGTGTGTGTTTGTATGAGGTGTTGGAGTGTTGCGCGTGTGGCAGTAATTGTTGGACATGTAAAATAAATGTGTTCCTCTGTCTCTTGTGTGTTGTTTCTACATAGTTGGCATTGTTTGTCTATGTATTGTCCCTGTGTTGTTGGAGTCATGCTGTATACTAACCTATATGTGATTTCTCTAGCTGTTGGTGTTATGTGTTTGTTGTGTAGGTTTGAAAAGGTGCATGTGAAGTCAGACATGAAGTATTTGTATCCTCTTTTGATCCTAAGTTTGAGTGGTGGTGCTTGCTCTCTAACTAACTGTTTGTATATTGTGTGTGTTGTTTGCTGTATTAACTGTTCATGTCCTTGTATTGCCTGTATGCATGTCTGATAGAATGTTGGCAGTGTTCCCTGATAGTGTGCAGTTGCATTGTTAAGTGGTGTGAGGTGTTTGATGTTGTGGGCTATGTAGTATAGTGCTAGTCTGTGCTGTTCTGGGTGTCTGATGATTTTACCTATGTAACTAATCCTAAGTGACAGTATTTTTGTGTGGATGTCTTGTAGTCCAATTCCCCCCTGTTTCCTGTCTTGTATGAGAGTTTTGTGTTTAATGCTGTGTATTGTGTTGGTGAAGATAAAGCATCTGATTTGTTTGTTTATGTTTGTGATGGTCTGTTTGGGAGGGTCCAGTACTGTCGCTAAGTATATTATTTTGGGTATTATGAATGTGTTGACTACTGTGCTTCTACCAAATATTGTGGATGTTTTGTACCTATACCTATGTAGCATGTCTGTGATCTTTTGGGTCAGTGCGTGCCATGTCTGTGTGTGTGTTTTTGTGGGATCACATGGAAATGTGATCCCATACAGTTTCATGGTGTCTGTGTGTCTCAGATCTGGAGGGAAATCAGACTTTTGTTTCCACTTTCCCAGACCCGTTATATATGATTTCTGTACATTTACTTTGGCTCCACTGCCTTTTCCAAAATGGGTAAAGGTGTGGAGTATGTTTCTGATGGATGTGTTGCTAGTGGGAAAGAAAGCAGTGTCATCTGCATAAGCAATGAGCTTCTGCTCTCCTATTCCATGCAGGAAGGTGCCTTTAATACTAGTGTCTTGTCTTATCTTCTCTAATAAAGGCTCTAGGGTCAGCACATACAGTAGTGGTGATAGGGGACATCCCTGCCTTACAGATCTCGTGAGCCTGAAGCTGGCTGTCAGTGAATGGTTCACCAACACTTTGCTCTCAGGATTTTTGTAGAAGATCTGTATCCACTGCCTGTAATACTGTCCTATATTACAGTGTTCTAGTGTTCTATGCAGGTATGTGTGGGAAATTCTGTCGAAGGCCTTTTCCTGATCCAGGGACAAGATGGAGGATGGACAGTCTTTCCCGTGCGTGTAGGTGATGATGTCTCTAATTAGATGGGTGTGGTTATGTATATTTCTGTCTTTGACACTGCACTGTTGGTCAGGGTGTATTAGTGTTTGCATGAAAGGTTTAAGTTTGTTGGTGAGTGTTTTGGCAAGTATCTTGTAGTCTGTGTTTAGTAAGGAGATTGGTCTGTAGTTCTTCAGTTGTGTCTTGTCAGTTTTGTCTTTGCATATGAGTGTAATGTAGGACATGTTGCAGCTCTCTGGAAGTTGTTTTTTGTCAAAGGCTTCCTGATAGACTTTGAGGAGAAGATTGCCTAGGATAGGAAAGAAGTGTTGGTAGAATTCTACTGTCAAACTGTCTGGTCCTGGGGTTTTATCTTTGTTCATTGTGCTCAGTGCCTGTGTTATGTCTTTCAGTGTTAGTTCTGTGTCCATTGTGTCTCTGTCTGTGTCAGATAATTTCTTTGTATACCGTAAGAAGTTGTCTTGTATCTGTGTGTCGACTGTCTCTACTGTGAATAGTTGTGTATAGTGTTGCTGGAAAGCAGTCTCTATGTGTGGTGTTTCTGTCTGCATGTTTCCTTGCATGTCTGATATTTTGCTTATTTGTCTGTTACGTTGTACACTCTGCTCCATTGCTAAATATTGTCTCGTAGGTGTCTCTTGTGTGATTGTGTCGAGCTTTGTTCTGAGAAGAGCACCCAGATATCTGTGTTGTTGGTGTTCTTCTAGTTGTGTTTCTAGTATGTGTAAGTGTGATGCATTCCTGTCTGTCTGTTTTGTTAGCCGTATGTCTGTATGATACGTTCCTGTCTTATTCTGTCTTTGTGAATCATGGTTGCTAAGTGTTGTGTTCTGCTTCGTATGGTACTTTTTAGTAAGTCCCAGTATTGTGTGATGTTCTCAGTCGGTACATTGTCTGTGTACGTGTGTATGAGCTGTGTCATATATTTTACATATTCTGGGTGTTTCAATAATGAATTATTGTATTTCCAGTGAGGTGACCGTTTGTATGTCTGTGTGTCTGTGCTGTTTGTGCTGATGTGTACTAGTATGCCTTTGTGGTCTGTGTAATCTAATGTTTCCCGTAGATGTTTGGTCTGTATGATGTGGTGTGTTGCGGGTGTGTAAATCCTATCTAATCTAGATGATCTGTTGTGTGTTTTGTTTGTGTATGTCGTTTCTCTACTGTCGGGGTGTGTATGCCTGAATGCGTCTGTGAGGTTGTGAGTATCGATGATGTTTCGTAGTGTATCTAGTTGATGTATACCATCCCCGCCGGCCCTCCTCAGCTGTGTTCTTACTTCTCCCCCTAACACGTCTATTTCTTCAAGCACGCAGTTGTAATCGCCGGCAAGAACGATATTTTGTCCCCTGTATGTCTGTGTTAATAAATCGTCTAACTGTTCATAAAATAAGGGTTGGTATTGGTAATTTGGTGGTGCATGTATGTTAACTATTGTGTAGGCGTGTGTGTCGTTCTTTAATTGAACCGTGCTAACTCTACCGTGTTCGTCTCTGTGCGTTCTAACAATGTCCCACGTGTCGGATGTTTGCAGTATGGCTGTCCCTGACCCACTGTTTTGTTTCGCTAAACTGAAAGATGAATTCTTTAATCCTAACCGTGTTACTAGTTCTACTGCTTCAAAGTCTGTTTTGATGTTAGTTTCTTGTAATAGGATGAAATCTGGTTTGTGTTTGTGTATGAGTGTGATTATGTATTGTAATTTCGTTTTCATGCCACGAATATTAACACTAATTATACATAGATTGTCAGCCATTTTAAAAATAGAATAAAACAACTTGGTGGTTGAATTTACGTGATTACCTTTGTACAAAATACTTCAAATCTGGGCTGTGTCTTCGGTTTTGGTGATAGTTTTGTCTTTTTCGTTCTCCTCGTGGTCTTCGTCGGTGTCTTCGTCGGTGTTGATATAAAGTGGTCCTTCATTGTCACTGTTTTCATGCTGTTTTGTAGCAGCTTTCTTGCATGGTTTGGAAGGGGAAGGGGAAGATCTTCCCTCCTCTTCTTCTATGTCTTTGTTGTTTGAGGAATTCTTTCTCTCTGCCCACTGCCTTTTTCTGTCGTAGCTGACGGTTTGGAATCCGTCGTCATTGGCTTCTTGTGGAGCTGTTTTTGTTTGAGCAGTTTCTACGGCTGGCTCCGTGGTCACCGGTCTGCCAGTTACTTCGACGACATCTTGGACAACGTTGTTTTTCTGTGTGTGGGCCTTCCCCGTGATTGCCGGGAATTCCTCTTGTGCTGGTTCAGATGTTTTCTTATTATGTTCTTTCTTCTGCCGCCTTGTCGGGCTTTTGTTAGACCAGTGTTCGTCTAGGCTGCAATATGGGCACTGAGTCCGGCGACCGGGCATAGAGAACATTATGCGGTGGTCGCCTGTTATTTTCCCTGGCGCCGTGATCTTTGCGTAATGCGGCACCGGTTTTGTGGGGGTACACAGCACGCCCCACTTGCCGCCACCGTACTGGATTCTGAAGACTTCCGCGTTTTCGTCTCCAATCGTCTTTTCGACTATGAACTTTACTCCCTGTGGAGAAATAGTGTTGGGAAGCCAATGAATCGTAACTCGGTCCCTTTCTCGTTCTAGGTGCTCTATTGATAGCTCCAGTCCCTCCGCCGGCAGCTTAACTGTTTTCCCATGAAGGCCTTTGTATACTGCCACATGGGCCGCCTGTGTCAGGTTGACATACCACCGAGTAGGTACTTCATACCGGTATACGTCAGTAATGCCGCCATGTGGTACACCACATGGGCCCAGCAGCGTGCTGTAGATTAAGGAAGGCGTGGCCTTGGCCGCAGCGCCAGGGCCGGTAAATGTAATGACCAACGTACCTTTGTTGTGCAGTGGTCTTCCGTCCAGGAAATGATCAATGTCGATGGAATCCATTTTGTCGACTGGTGCCATTCTTGGAAAGTATTGATGAAATCCGGAATAAACACAATGAATGCAAATGAAACACAAGATTTACTCCGCAAAGACGACCTTTAGAAATGATCCCTAAAAGTATGATCTTAGCGTATGAAAAGTAGAGGAGCTTTTTTTTATTTTTTAAAACTTTTATTGAGTGTTAAGAAACATTTGCATTTGTATTGTTCGTGTTGTTACAGAGCGTTGCATGTGGAAGTGTAGGTGACATATGCGCACATTTTTACAACATTTGTTTCAACATTTTTACATTTGAAATGGGGGGTAACGAAAAACGAGTACAAACAACAACAAGACGGTAGTATACCATTATTTTCCCTCTGCCACCCACTCACCTGTCAGCTCCAACCCCACCAATACCATCATCACCACTTGGTAATGAGGAAAATGGCAGTAAAACTTTTTAGAACCGACCGGTGAAGGCAGCAGCAGCATCAAAACCAACAGTATCGAAAAGGTGGGGGGGGGAGGGGGGGGGGGTTGTCAAGGAGTATCCTAGTTTACAATGCAGGAGGGGTAGTTGTTGCATTTGTATTGTTTGTGTTGTTACATGCGTACTGTGTGTTCAGTATTTGTGTGCGTGTTTTTACAGAGCGTTTCATGTGGGCGTGTAGGTGACATATGCGCAAAAATTACAACTATTTTATACATTTAAACATTTCTCCATTGACATTGTTGTAAGGTAATATTTTAAATCAAAAGCGTGATGGTAGCGGGCTGTTATTATTTCCCCTGCCGCCCCGCTCTCCTGTCAGCTCCAAAAACTCCTACCAAGTACCATCACCCTCGGTGATGATAAACATGGCGGTGCAGAACTGAAACAAAACGGTGAGGGTGGCAGCAGAGACAACAATCACAGTATCAAAAGGGTGGGAAAGGGGGATGTGATAGTATACGCGTTTACAAAGCCATATATATTAATAGTGATTACAATGATAATAATGCAAAGTAACAACCAAATACATAAATAAATATCATAGTGACAAGTAATAAGTTAACAGTGCTGAGACTAGTGATACTATCACTGATAGACTCAATGATAATAAATAATAGTTTTAACATGTGATTTTATGTGCTAAATTGATTACCTTAGGAATGGTGTTTACATGAAATACATCTTATAATAATAATGACAAGGAATAAAAAACTACTAAGGGCAAGGGTGGTGACAGCAATGCTAATATTTATAAACACAATGGTAGGATTTGTTTTGATAATGATCACATTTTCCAAACATGTGATTCCATTGGCTAAATGATTTTCTTAGGAATGGTGTTAAAACATGGCAGGTACATACAATAACAATTGCATCCTGCACTGTTAAATAATATAGTAGGTGTAAAAAGGAGTTGGTTATCTTTTTTCTCCTTGCTTATTGTTTTTTTTTTTTTTTTTTTACATATGCATGCAATGTTCAATAATAGTAGAAGTAAAAGGAGTTGGTTTTCTTTTTCTCCTTGCTTATTTTTTGGTCATATTTGTAAGGGTTCATTTATTTTTTCCCTTCCTCTTTTTTTTTTTTTTTTTTTTTACTTTTTGTAAAGAGTAAAACAAGCATCAGTATTAGCACAAACTTTTTTACAATCTTTACATTTTTGTTTCCCTTGCCATCTCCTCACCAATTTGTTTCATTCCACCAATGCCTTCATCAACCTTATCCGGGCAATGATGGTAAAGGCAGGGTAATTATTTGAACCAAACCGGTGTGGGTATCAGCAAAGGCAAACACAAACCATGAGCAAGGGGAGGGGGGCACATGGGAAAGGGTTTTTTGTTTATTACTAATGATGACAATAATAATAAAGGCAAGAAGAGGCATACTGAGGGTAATAACAGCAATTATAAAAGAAAACAGCAAGGGTACTAATAGTTATGAGAATGATAACATTTTTACAATATGTGATTCCATTTGCTAGGATGATTTTCTTTGGAATGGTGTTAACATAGCCTAGCAGGTACATACACTTGCAAACTGCAGTTTTTAGTAATACTTGGAGTAAAGGAGTGGGTTATATTTTCCTACTTGTTTTTTTCCTAAATGTAGGGGTTCATTCATATTTTCCTCTGTGTTCTCTCTTTCTTTTGTTTTTTAATTAAAAATTTAACCAAGCATTTGTATTGACACAAGTGTTTACAGTATCATTGGTTTGGTAACCATTTGTGATTTTGTATTCATTCATTCAACACTCACTCACATGATTCAAAGGGGGTGACAAAGAGAGGAAGGGACATGACCACTCTTTATGATGGTACAGGCTGGACAAATGTTTGAAAACAAAATAGTGGGGGTAGTAGCAAAAGCAAACAAACCTTAAGCAAAGGTGGGGGGGGGGGAACATGGGAGATGAAGTTGTAAATTTATAATGATGATATCCTTAATACTTTTCAAATTAATGATACTAAAGATAATAAGGGTAAGGTAATGATAGTAATAATAATAATGATCATAATAATAGTAGACATTTCCATAATAATAAAAATAATAATAAAAATAATAAACAACAACAAACATATATTAATGATAGTAGTAATATTAAAAATAATAATAATAATAAATAGTATAATAGATATGTGATTCTATTTACTAAGGTGATAATCTTAGTAGTGGTGGTAGTATAGCACAACAAGTGCATTTAAAGCAAAACATTCCATAAATAGTAATTGGAATGGGAGGAGTTGATTTTCTTTTCTCCTTTTTTCTTTTCCCCTTATCTATGAATGTTACAACCATCATTTTGAAACAAATAAAACAAGCATTTATATTTCCACTATTCTTTACATAAGGGATTTGTCATTTGTCTTTTGACCATATATGATCTTTTTAATCATTTACTCATCATTCACTCGCAGTTTCTTCTTTCTTTCTTGCGCTCATGTATACCAAATTTGTGATACAATAAGGAATACATGTGGTTTAATCTGGAAATAGTTGTGATATTTTGCGCGTGTACATAAATGATATTAAGTGTGTGTTATATGTGTAGTGCTTGTGTCTGGCTGAGTTTCTGCATGTCCATATGAGATGTCTATAGTAAGAAAGAGCTATAAGTAGTTTTGTGTGTATGTCTTTTGCTGACTTTGGTAAAGCGTTGAGAAATATTGCTTTATATATGTCGGTTTGTTTGCCTGTGTGTGTTTGTATGAGGTGTTGGAGTGTTGCGCATGTGGCAGTAATTGTTGGACATGTAAAATAAATGTGTTCCTCTGTCTCTTGTGTGTTGTTTCTACATAGTTGGCATTGTTTGTCTATGTATTGTCCCTGTGTTGTTGGAGTCATGCTGTATACTAACCTATATGTGATTTCTCTAGCTGTTGGTGTTATGTGTTTGTTGTGTAGGTTTGAAAAGGTGCATGTGAAGTCAGACATGAAGTATTTGTATCCTCTTTTGATCCTAAGTTTGAGTGGTGGTGCTTGCTCTCTAACTAACTGTTTGTATATTGTGTGTGTTGTTTGCTGTATTAACTGTTCATGTCCTTGTATTGCCTGTATGCATGCCTGATAGAATGTTGGCAGTGTTCCCTGATAGTGTGCAGTTGCATTGTTAAGTGGTGTGAGGTGTTTGATGTTGTGGGCTATGTAGTATAGTGCTAGTCTGTGCTGTTCTGGGTGTCTGATGATTTTACCTATGTAACTAATCCTAAGTAACAGTATTTTTGTGTGGATGTCTTGTAGTCCAATTCCCCCCTGTTTCCTGTCTTGTATGAGAGTTTTGTGTTTAATGCTGTGTATTGTGTTGGTGAAGATATAGCATCTGATTTGTTTGTTTATGTTTGTGATGGTCTGTTTGGGAGGGTCCAGTACTGTCGCTAAGTATATTATTTTGGATATTATGAATGTGTTGACTACTGTGCTTCTACCAAATATTGTGGATGTTTTGTACCTATACCTATGTAGCATGTCTGTGATCTTTTGGGTCAGTGCGTGCCATGTCTGTGTGTGTGTTTTTGTGGGATCACATGGAAATGTGATCCCATACAGTTTCATGGTGTCTGTGTGTCTCAGATCTGGAGGGAAATCAGACTTTTGTTTCCACTTTCCCAGACCCGTTATATATGATTTCTGTACATTTACTTTGGCTCCACTGCCTTTTCCAAAATGGGTAAAGGTGTGGAGTATGTTTCTTATGGATGTGTTGCTAGTGGGAAAGAAAGCAGTGTCATCTGCATAAGCAATGAGCTTCTGCTCTCCTATTCCATGCAGGAAGGTGCCTTTAATACTAGTGTCTTGTCTTATCTTCTCTAATAAAGGCTCTAGGGTCAGCACATACAGTAGTGGTGATAGGGGACATCCCTGCCTTACAGATCTCGTGAGCCTGAAGCTGGCTGTCAGTGAATGGTTCACCAACACTTTGCTCTCAGGATTTTTGTAGAAGATCTGTATCCACTGCCTGTAATACTGTCCTATATTACAGTGTTCTAGTGTTCTATGCAGGTATGTGTGGGAAATTCTGTCGAAGGCCTTTTCCTGATCCAGGGACAAGATGGAGGATGGACAGTCTTTCCCGTGTGTGTAGGTGATTATGTCTCTAATTAGATGGGTGTGGTTATGTATATTTCTGTCTTTGACACTGCACTGTTGGTCAGGGTGTATTAGTGTTTGCATGAAAGGTTTAAGTTTGTTGGTGAGTGTTTTGGCAAGTATCTTGTAGTCTGTGTTTAGTAAGGAGATTGGTCTGTAGTTCTTCAGTTGTGTCTTGTCAGTTTTGTCTTTGCATATGAGTGTAATGTAGGACATGTTGCAGCTCTCTGGAAGTTGTTTTTTGTCAAAGGCTTCCTGATAGACTTTGAGGAGAAGATTGCCTAGGATAGGAAAGAAGTGTTGGTAGAATTCTACTGTCAAACCGTCTGGTCCTGGGGTTTTGTCTTTGTTCATTGTGCTCAGTGCCTGTGTTATGTCTTTCAGTGTTAGTTCTGTGTCCATTGTGTCTCTGTCTGTGTCAGATAATTTCTTTGTATACCGTAAGAAGTTGTCTTGTATCTGTGTGTCGACTGTCTCTGCTGTGAATAGTTGTGTATAGTGTTGCTGGAAAGCAGTCTCTATGTGTGGTGTTTCTGTCTGCATGTTTCCTTGCATGTCTGATATTTTGCTTATTTGTCTGTTACGTTGTACACTCTGCTCCATTGCTAAATATTGTCTCGTAGGTGTCTCTTGTGTGATTGTGTCGAGCTTTGTTCTGAGAAGAGCACCCAGATATCTGTGTTGTTGGTGTTCTTCTAGTTGTGTTTCTAGTATGTGTAAGTGTGATGCATTCCTGTCTGTCTGTTTTGTTAGCCGTATGGCTGTCTGTATGATACGTTCCTGTCTTATTCTGTCTTTGTGAATCATGGTTGCTAAGTGTTGTGTTCTGCTTCGTATGGTGCTTTTTAGTAAGTCCCAGTATTGTGTGATGTTCTCAGTCGGTATATTGTCTGTGTACGTGTGTATGAGCTGTATCATATATTTTACATATTCTGGGTGTTTCAATAATGAATTATTGTATTTCCAGTGAGGTGACCGTTTGTATGTCTGCGTGTCTGTGCTGTTTGTGCTGATGTGTACTAGTATGCCTTTGTGGTCTGTGTAATCTAATGTTTCCCGTAGATGTTTGGTCTGTATGATGTGGTGTGTTGCGGGTGTGTAAATCCTATCTAATCTAGATGATCTGTTGTGTGTTTTGTTTGTGTATGTCGTTTCTCTACTGTCGGGGTGTGTATGCCTGAATGCGTCTGTGAGGTTGTGAGTATCGATGATGTTTCGTAGTGTATCTAGTTGATGTATACCGTCCCCGCCGGCCCTCCTCATCTGTGTTCTTACTTCTCCCCCTAACACGTCTATTTCTTCAAGCACGCAGTTGTAATCGCCGGCAAGAACGATATTTTGTCCCCTGTATGTCTGTGTTAATAAATCGTCTAACTGTTCATAAAATAAGGGTTGGTATTGGTAATTTGGTGGTGCATGTATGTTAACTATTGTGTAGGCGTGTGTGTCGTTCTTTAATTGAACCGTGCTAACTCTACCGTGTTCGTCTCTGTGCGTTCTAACAATGTCCCACGTGTCGGATGTTTGCAGTATGGCTGTCCCTGACCCACTGTTTTGTTTCGCTAAACTGAAAGATGAATTCTTTAATCCTAACCGTGTTACTAGTTCTACTGCTTCAAAGTCTGTTTTGATGTTAGTTTCTTGTAATAGGATGAAATCTGGTTTGTGTTTGTGTATGAGTGTGATTATGTATTGTAATTTCGTTTTCATGCCACGAATATTAACACTAATTATACATAGATTGTCAGCCATTTTAAAAATAGAATAAAAAAACTTGGTGGTTGAATTTACGTGATTACCTTTGTACAAAATACTTCAAATCTGGGCTGTGTCTTCGGTTTTGGTGATAGTTTTGTCTTTTTCGTGGTCTTCGTCGGTGTCTTCGTCGGTGTTGATATAAAGTGGTCCTTCATTGTCACTGTTTTCATGCTGTTTTGTAGCAGCTTTCTTGCATGGTTTGGAAGGGGAAGGGGAAGATCTTCCCTCCTCTTCTTCTATGTCTTTGTTGTTTGAGGAATTCTTTCTCTCTGCCCACTGCCTTTTTCTGCCGTAGCTGACGGTTTGGAATCCGTCGTCATTGGCTTCTTGTGGAGCTGTTTTTGTTTGAGCAGTTTCTACGGCTGGCTCCGTGGTCACCGGTCTGCCAGTTACTTCGACGACATCTTGGACAACGTTGTTTTTCTGTGTGTGGGCCTTCCCCGTGATTGCCGGGAATTCCTCTTGTGCTGGTTCAGATGTTTTCTTATTATGTTCTTTCTTCTGCCGCCTTGTCGGGCTTTTGTTAGACCAGTGTTCGTCTAGGCTGCAATATGGGCACTGAGTCCGGCGACCGGGCATAGAGAACATTATGCGGTGGTCGCCTGTTATTTTCCCTGGCGCCGTGATCCTTGCGTAATGCGGCACCGGTTTTGTGGGGGTACACAGCACGCCCCACTTGCCGCCACCGTACTGGATTCTGAAGACTTCCGCGTTTTCGTCTCCAATCGTCTTTTCGACTATGAACTTTACTCCCTGTGGAGAAATAGTGTTGGGAAGCCAATGAATCGTAACTCGGTCCCTTTCTCGTTCTAGGTGCTCTATTGATAGCTCCAGTCCCTCCGCCGGCAGCTTAACTGTTTTGCCATGAAGGCCTTTGTATACTGCCACATGGGCCGCCTGTGTCAGGTTGACATACCACCGAGTAGGTACTTCATACCGGTATACGTCAGTAATGCCGCCATGTGGTACACCACATGGGCCCAGCAGCGTGCTGTAGATTAAGGAAGGCGTGGCCTTGGCCGCAGCGCCAGGGCCGGTAAATGTAATGACCAACGTACCTTTGTTGTGCAGTGGTCTTCCGTCCAGGAAATGATCAATGTCGATGGAATCCATTTTGTCGACTGGTGCCATTCTTGGAAAGTATTGAAATCCGGAATAAACACAATGAATGCAAATGAAACACAAGATTTACTCCGCAAAGACGACCTTTAGAAATGATCCCTAAAAGTATGATCTTAGCGTATGAAAAGTAGAGGAGCTTTTTTTTTTTTTTTTTTTTTTTTTAAACTTTTATTGAGTGTTAAGAAACATTTGCATTTGTATTGTTCGTGTTGTTACAGAGCGTTGCATGTGGAAGTGTAGGTGACATATGCTCAAATTTTTACAACATTTGTTTCAACCTTTATACATTTGAAATGGGGGGTAGCGAAAAACGAGTACAAACGACAACAAGACGGTAGTATACCATTATTTTCCCTCTGCCACCCTTTCACCTGTCAGCTCCAACTCCACCAATACCATCATCACCACTTGGTAATGAGGAAAATGGCAGTAAAACTTGTTAGAACCGACCGGTGAAGGCAGCAGCAGCATCAAAAACAACAGTATCGAAAAGGTGGGGGGGGGGGGGGGTTGTCAAGGAGTATCCTAGTTTACAATGCAGGAGGGGTAGTTGTTGCATTTGTATTGTTTGTGTTGTTACATGCGTACTGTGTGTTCAGTATTTGTGTGCGTGTTTTTACAGAGCGTTGCATGTGGGCGTGTAGGTGACATATGCGCAAAAATTACAACTATTTTATACATTTAAACATTTCTCCATTGACATTGTTGTAAGGTAATATTTTAAATCAAAAGCGTGATGGTAGCGGGCTGTTATTATTTCTTCTGCCGCCCCGCTCTCCTGTCAGCTCCAAAAACTCCTACCAAGTACCATCACCCTCGGTGATGATAAACATGGCGGTGCAGAACTGAAACAAAACGGTGAGGGTGGCAGCAGAGACAACAATCACAGTATCAAAAGGGTGGGAAAGGGGGATGTGATAGTATACGCGTTTACAAAGCCATATATATTAATAGTGATTACAATGATAATAATGCAAAGTAACAACCAAATACATAAATAAATATCATAGTGACAAGTAATAAGTTAACAGTGCTGAGACTAGTGATACTATCACTGATAGACTCAATGATAATAAATAATAGTTTTAACATGTGATTTTATGTGCTAAATTGATTACCTTAGGAATGGTGTTTACATGAAATACATCTTATAATAATAATGACAAGGAATAAAAAACTACTAAGGGCAAGGGTGGTGACAGCAATGCTAATATTTATAAACACAATGGTAGGATTTGTTTTGATAATGATCACATTTTCCAAACATGTGATTCCATTGGCTAAATGATTTTCTTAGGAATGGTGTTAAAACATGGCAGGTACATACAATAACAATTGCATCCTGCACTGTTAAATAATATAGTAGGTGTAAAAAGGAGTTGGTTATCTTTTTTCTCCTTGCTTATTGTTTTTTTTTTTTTTTTTACATATGCATGCAATGTTCAATAATAGTAGAAGTAAAAGGAGTTGGTTTTCTTTTTCTCCTTGCTTATTTTTTGGTCATATTTGTAAGGGTTCATTTATTTTTTCCCTTCCTCTTTTTTTTTTTTTTTTTTTTTTACTTTTTGTAAAGAGTAAAACAAGCATCAGTATTAGCACAAACTTTTTTTTACAATCTTTACATTTTTGTTTCCCTTGCCATCTCCTCACCAATTTGTTTCATTCCACCAATGCCTTCATCAACCTTATCCGGGCAATGATGGTAAAGGCAGGGTAATTATTTGAACCAAACCGGTGTGGGTATCAGCAAAGGCAAACACAAACCATGAGCAAGGGGAGGGGGGCACATGGGAAAGGGTTTTTTGTTTATTACTAATGATGACAATAATAATAAAGGCAAGAAGAGGCATACTGAGGGTAATAACAGCAATTATAAAAGAAAACAGCAAGGGTACTAATAGTTATGAGAATGATAACATTTTTACAATATGTGATTCCATTTGCTAGGATGATTTTCTTTGGAATGGTGTTAACATAGCCTAGCAGGTACATACACTTGCAAACTGCAGTTTTTAGTAATACTTGGAGTAAAGGAGTGGGTTATATTTTCCTACTTGTTTTTTTCCTAAATGTAGGGGTTCATTCATATTTTCCTCTGTGTTCTCTCTTTCTTTTGTTTTTTAATAAAAAATTTAACCAAGCATTTGTATTGACACAAGTGTTTACAGTATCATTGGTTTGGTAACCATTTGTGATTTTGTATTCATTCATTCAACACTCACTCACATGATTCAAAGGGGGTGACAAAGAGAGGAAGGGACATGACCACTCTTTATGATGGTACAGGCTGGACAAATGTTTGAAAACAAAATAGTGGGGGTAGTAGCAAAAGCAAACAAACCTTAAGCAAAGGTGGGGGGGGGGGGGACATGGGAGATGAAGTTGTAAATTTATAATGATGATATCCTTAATACTTTTCAAATTAATGATACTAAAGATAATAAGGGTAAGATAATGATAGTAATAATAATAATGATCATAATAATAGTAGACATTTCCATAATAATAAAAATAATAATAAAAATAATAAACATCAACAAACATATATTAATGATAGTAGTAATATTAAAAATAATAATAATAATAAATAGTATAATAGATATGTGATTCTATTTACTAAGGTGATAATCTTAGTAGTGGTGGTAGTATAGCACAACAAGTGCATTTAAAGCAAAACATTCCATAAATAGTAATTGGAATGGGAGGAGTTGATTTTCTTTTCTCCTTTTTTCTTTTCCCCTTATCTATGAATGTTACAACCATCATTTTGAAACAAATAAAACAAACATTTATATTTCCACTATTCTTTACATAAGGGATTTGTCATTTGTCTTTTGACCATATATGATCTTTTTAATCATTTACTCATCATTCACTCACAGTTTCTTCTTTCTTTCTCGCGCTCATGTATACCAAATTTGTGATACAATAAGGAATACATGTGGTTTAATCTGGAAATAGTTGTGATATTTTGCGCGTGTACATAAATGATATTAAGTGTGTGTTATATGTGTAGTGCTTGTGTCTGGCTGAGTTTCTGCATGTCCATATGAGATGTCTATAGTAAGAAAGAGCTATAAGTAGTTTTGTGTGTATGTCTTTTGCTGACTTTGGTAAAGTGTTGAGAAATATTGCTTTATATATGTCGGTTTGTTTGCCTGTGTGTGTTTGTATGAGGTGTTGGAGTGTTGCGCGTGTGGCAGTAATTGTTGGACATGTAAAATAAATGTGTTCCTCTGTCTCTTGTGTGTTGTTTCTACATAGTTGGCATTGTTTGTCTATGTATTGTCCCTGTGTTGTTGGAGTCATGCTGTATACTAACCTATATGTGATTTCTCTAGCTGTTGGTGTTATGTGTTTGTTGTGTAGGTTTGAAAAGGTGCATGTGAAGTCAGACATGAAGTATTTGTATCCTCTTTTGATCCTAAGTTTGAGTGGTGGTGCTTGCTCTCTAACTAACTGTTTGTATATTGTGTGTGTTGTTTGCTGTATTAACTGTTCATGTCCTTGTATTGCCTGTATGCATGTCTGATAGAATGTTGGCAGTGTTCCCTGATAGTGTGCAGTTGCATTGTTAAGTGGTGTGAGGTGTTTGATGTTGTGGGCTATGTAGTATAGTGCTAGTCTGTGCTGTTCTGGGTGTCTGATGATTTTACCTATGTAACTAATCCTAAGTGACAGTATTTTTGTGTGGATGTCTTGTAGTCCAATTCCCCCCTGTTTCCTGTCTTGTATGAGAGTTTTGTGTTTAATGCTGTGTATTGTGTTGGTGAAGATAAAGCGTCTGATTTGTTTGTTTATGTTTGTGATGGTCTGTTTGGGAGGGTCCAGTACTGTCGCTAAGTATATTATTTTGGGTATTATGAATGTGTTGACTACTGTGCTTCTACCAAATATTGTGGATGTTTTGTACCTATACCTATGTAGCATGTCTGTGATCTTTTGGGTCAGTGCGTGCCATGTCTGTGTGTGTGTTTTTGTGGGATCACATGGAAATGTGATCCCATACAGTTTCATGGTGTCTGTGTGTCTCAGATCTGGAGGGAAATCAGACTTTTGTTTCCACTTTCCCAGACCCGTTATATATGATTTCTGTACATTTACTTTGGCTCCACTGCCTTTTCCAAAATGGGTAAAGGTGTGGAGTATGTTTCTGATGGATGTGTTGCTAGTGGGAAAGAAAGCAGTGTCATCTGCATAAGCAATGAGCTTCTGCTCTCCTATTCCATGCAGGAAGGTGCCTTTAATACTAGTGTCTTGTCTTATCTTCTCTAATAAAGGCTCTAGGGTCAGCACATACAGTAGTGGTGATAGGGGACATCCCTGCCTTACAGATCTCGTGAGCCTGAAGCTGGCTGTCAGTGAATGGTTCACCAACACTTTGCTCTCAGGATTTTTGTAGAAGATCTGTATCCACTGCCTGTAATACTGTCCTATATTACAGTGTTCTAGTGTTCTATGCAGGTATGTGTGGGAAATTCTGTCGAAGGCCTTTTCCTGATCCAGGGACAAGATGGAGGATGGACAGTCTTTCCCGTGCGTGTAGGTGATGATGTCTCTAATTAGATGGGTGTGGTTATGTATATTTCTGTCTTTGACACTGCACTGTTGGTCAGGGTGTATTAGTGTTTGCATGAAAGGTTTAAGTTTGTTGGTGAGTGTTTTGGCAAGTATCTTGTAGTCTGTGTTTAGTAAGGAGATTGGTCTGTAGTTCTTCAGTTGTGTCTTGTCAGTTTTGTCTTTGCATATGAGTGTAATGTAGGACATGTTGCAGCTCTCTGGAAGTTGTTTTTTGTCAAAGGCTTCCTGATAGACTTTGAGGAGAAGATTGCCTAGGATAGGAAAGAAGTGTTGGTAGAATTCTACTGTCAAACTGTCTGGTCCTGGGGTTTTATCTTTGTTCATTGTGTTCAGTGCCTGTGTTATGTCTTTCAGTGTTAGTTCTGTGTCCATTGTGTCTCTGTCTGTGTCAGATAATTTCTTTGTATACCGTAAGAAGTTGTCTTGTATCTGTGTGTCGACTGTCTCTACTGTGAATAGTTGTGTATAGTGTTGCTGGAAAGCAGTCTCTATGTGTGGTGTTTCTGTCTGCATGTTTCCTTGCATGTCTGATATTTTGCTTATTTGTCTGTTACGTTGTACACTCTGCTCCATTGCTAAATATTGTCTCGTAGGTGTCTCTTGTGTGATTGTGTCGAGCTTTGTTCTGAGAAGAGCACCCAGATATCTGTGTTGTTGGTGTTCTTCTAGTTGTGTTTCTAGTATGTGTAAGTGTGATGCATTCCTGTCTGTCTGTTTTGTTAGCCGTATGTCTGTATGATACGTTCCTGTCTTATTCTGTCTTTGTGAATCATGGTTGCTAAGTGTTGTGTTCTGCTTCGTATGGTGCTTTTTAGTAAGTCCCAGTATTGTGTGATGTTCTCAGTCGGTACATTGTCTGTGTACGTGTGTATGAGCTGTGTCATATATTTTACATATTCTGGGTGTTTCAATAATGAATTATTGTATTTCCAGTGAGGTGACCGTTTGTATGTCTGCGTGTCTGTGCTGTTTGTGCTGATGTGTACTAGTATGCCTTTGTGGTCTGTGTAATCTAATGTTTCCCGTAGATGTTTGGTCTGTATGATGTGGTGTGTTGCGGGTGTGTAAATCCTATCTAATCTAGATGATCTGTTGTGTGTTTTGTTTGTGTATGTCGTTTCTCTACTGTCGGGGTGTGTATGCCTGAATGCGTCTGTGAGGTTGTGAGTATCGATGATGTTTCGTAGTGTATCTAGTTGATGTATACCGTCCCCGCCGGCCCTCCTCAGCTGTGTTCTTACTTCTCCCCCTAACACGTCTATTTCTTCAAGCACGCAGTTGTAATCGCCGGCAAGAACGATATTTTGTCCCCTGTATGTCTGTGTTAATAAATCGTCTAACTGTTCATAAAATAAGGGTTGGTATTGGTAATTTGGTGGTGCATGTATGTTAACTATTGTGTAGGCGTGTGTGTCGTTCTTTAATTGAACCGTGCTAACTCTACCGTGTTCGTCTCTGTGCGTTCTAACAATGTCCCACGTGTCGGATGTTTGCAGTATGGCTGTCCCTGACCCACTGTTTTGTTTCGCTAAACTGAAAGATGAATTCTTTAATCCTAACCGTGTTACTAGTTCTACTGCTTCAAAGTCTGTTTTGATGTTAGTTTCTTGTAATAGGATGAAATCTGGTTTGTGTTTGTGTATGAGTGTGATTATGTATTGTAATTTCGTTTTCATGCCACGAATATTAACACTAATTATACATAGATTGTCAGCCATTTTAAAAATAGAATAAAAAAACTTGGTGGTTGAATTTACGTGATTACCTTTGTACAAAATACTTCAAATCTGGGCTGTGTCTTCGGTTTTGGTGATAGTTTTGTCTTTTTCGTGGTCTTCGTCGGTGTCTTCGTCGGTGTTGATATAAAGTGGTCCTTCATTGTCACTGTTTTCATGCTGTTTTGTAGCAGCTTTCTTGCATGGTTTGGAAGGGGAAGGGGAAGATCTTCCCTCCTCTTCTTCTATGTCTTTGTTGTTTGAGGAATTCTTTCTCTCTGCCCACTGCCTTTTTCTGCCGTAGCTGACGGTTTGGAATCCGTCGTCATTGGCTTCTTGTGGAGCTGTTTTTGTTTGAGGAGTTTCTACGGCTGGCTCCGTGGTCACCGGTCTGCCAGTTACTTCGACGACATCTTGGACAACGTTGTTTTTCTGTGTGTGGGCCTTCCCCGTGATTGCCGGGAATTCCTCTTGTGCTGGTTCAGATGTTTTCTTATTATGTTCTTTCTTCTGCCGCCTTGTCGGGCTTTTGTTAGACCAGTGTTCGTCTAGGCTGCAATATGGGCACTGAGTCCGGCGACCGGGCATAGAGAACATTATGCGGTGGTCGCCTGTTATTTTCCCTGGCGCCGTGATCCTTGCGTAATGCGGCACCGGTTTTGTGGGGGTACACAGCACGCCCCACTTGCCGCCACCGTACTGGATTCTGAAGACTTCCGCGTTTTCGTCTCCAATCGTCTTTTCGACTATGAACTTTACTCCCTGTGGAGAAATAGTGTTGGGAAGCCAATGAATCGTAACTCGGTCCCTTTCTCGTTCTAGGTGCTCTATTGATAGCTCCAGTCCCTCCGCCGGCAGCTTAACTGTTTTGCCATGAAGGCCTTTGTATACTGCCACATGGGCCGCCTGTGTCAGGTTGACATACCACCGAGTAGGTACTTCATACCGGTATACGTCAGTAATGCCGCCATGTGGTACACCACATGGGCCCAGCAGCGTGCTGTAGATTAACGAAGGCGTGGCCTTGGCCGCAGCGCCAGGGCCGGTAAATGTAATGACCAACGTACCTTTGTTGTGCAGTGGTCTTCCGTCCAGGAAATGATCAATGTCGATGGAATCCATTTTGTCGACTGGTGCCATTCTTGGAAAGTATTGATGAAATCCGGAATAAACACAATGAATGCAAATGAAACACAAGATTTACTCCGCAAAGACGACCTTTAGAAATGATCCCTAAAAGTATGATCTTAGCGTATGAAAAGTAGAGGAGCTTTTTTTTATTTTTTTAAACTTTTATTGAGTGTTAAGAAACATTTGCATTTGTATTGTTCGTGTTGTTACAGAGCGTTGCATGTGGAAGTGTAGGTGACATATGCGCAAATTTTTACAACATTTGTTTCAACATTTTTACATTTGAAATGGGGGGTAACGAAAAACGAGTACAAACAACAACAAGACGGTAGTATACCATTATTTTCCCTCTGCCACCCACTCACCTGTCAGCTCCAACCCCACCAATACCATCATCACCACTTGGTAATGAGGAAAATGGCAGTAAAACTTTTTAGAACCGACCGGTGAAGGCAGCAGCAGCATCAAAACCAACAGTATCGAAAAGGTGGGGGGGGGGAGGGGGGGGGGGGTTGTCAAGGAGTATCCTAGTTTACAATGCAGGAGGGGTAGTTGTTGCATTTGTATTGTTTGTGTTGTTACATGCGTACTGTGTGTTCAGTATTTGTGTGCGTGTTTTTACAGAGCGTTGCATGTGGGCGTGTAGGTGACATATGCGCAAAAATTACAACTATTTTATACATTTAAACATTTCTCCATTGACATTGTTGTAAGGTAATATTTTAAATCAAAAGCGTGATGGTAGCGGGCTGTTATTATTTCCCCTGCCGCCCCGCTCTCCTGTCAGCTCCAAAAACTCCTACCAAGTACCATCACCCTCGGTGATGATAAACATGGCGGTGCAGAACTGAAACAAAACGGTGAGGGTGGCAGCAGAGACAACAATCACAGTATCAAAAGGGTGGGAAAGGGGGATGTGATAGTATACGCGTTTACAAAGCCATATATATTAATAGTGATTACAATGATAATAATGCAAAGTAACAACCAAATACATAAATAAATATCATAGTGACAAGTAATAAGTTAACAGTGCTGAGACTAGTGATACTATCACTGATAGACTCAATGATAATAAATAATAGTTTTAACATGTGATTTTATGTGCTAAATTGATTACCTTAGGAATGGTGTTTACATGAAATACATCTTATAATAATAATGACAAGGAATAAAAAACTACTAAGGGCAAGGGTGGTGACAGCAATGCTAATATTTATAAACACAATGGTAGGATTTGTTTTGATAATGATCACATTTTCCAAACATGTGATTCCATTGGCTAAATGATTTTCTTAGGAATGGTGTTAAAACATGGCAGGTACATACAATAACAATTGCATCCTGCACTGTTAAATAATATAGTAGGTGTAAAAAGGAGTTGGTTATCTTTTTTCTCCTTGCTTATTGTTTTTTTGTTTTTTTTTTACATATGCATGCAATGTTCAATAATAGTAGAAGTAAAAGGAGTTGGTTTTCTTTTTCTCCTTGCTTATTTTTTGGTCATATTTGTAAGGGTTCATTTATTTTTTCCCTTCCTCTTTTTTTTTTTTTTTTTTTTTTTACTTTTTGTAAAGAGTAAAACAAGCATCAGTATTAGCACAAACTTTTTTACAATCTTTACATTTTTGTTTCCCTTGCCATCTCCTCACCAATTTGTTTCATTCCACCAATGCCTTCATCAACCTTATCCGGGCAATGATGGTAAAGGCAGGGTAATTATTTGAACCAAACCGGTGTGGGTATCAGCAAAGGCAAACACAAACCATGAGCAAGGGGAGGGGGGCACATGGGAAAGGGTTTTTTGTTTATTACTAATGATGACAATAATAATAAAGGCAAGAAGAGGCATACTGAGGGTAATAACAGCAATTATAAAAGAAAACAGCAAGGGTACTAATAGTTATGAGAATGATAACATTTTTACAATATGTGATTCCATTTGCTAGGATGATTTTCTTTGGAATGGTGTTAACATAGCCTAGCAGGTACATACACTTGCAAACTGCAGTTTTTAGTAATACTTGGAGTAAAGGAGTGGGTTATATTTTCCTACTTGTTTTTTTCCTAAATGTAGGGGTTCATTCATATTTTCCTCTGTGTTCTCTCTTTCTTTTGTTTTTTAATTAAAAATTTAACCAAGCATTTGTATTGACACAAGTGTTTACAGTATCATTGGTTTGGTAACCATTTGTGATTTTGTATTCATTCATTCAACACTCACTCACATGATTCAAAGGGGGTGACAAAGAGAGGAAGGGACATGACCACTCTTTATGATGGTACAGGCTGGACAAATGTTTGAAAACAAAATAGTGGGGGTAGTAGCAAAAGCAAACAAACCTTAAGCAAAGGTGGGGGGGGGGGGGGACATGGGAGATGAAGTTGTAAATTTATAATGATGATATCCTTAATACTTTTCAAATTAATGATACTAAAGATAATAAGGGTAAGGTAATGATAGTAATAATAATAATGATCATAATAATAGTAGACATTTCCATAATAATAAAAATAATAATAAAAATAATAAACATCAACAAACATATATTAATGATAGTAGTAATATTAAAAATAATAATAATAATAAATAGTATAATAGATATGTGATTCTATTTACTAAGGTGATAATCTTAGTAGTGGTGGTAGTATAGCACAACAAGTGCATTTAAAGCAAAACATTCCATAAATAGTAATTGGAATGGGAGGAGTTGATTTTCTTTTCTCCTTTTTTCTTTTCCCCTTATCTATGAATGTTACAACCATCATTTTGAAACAAATAAAACAAACATTTATATTTCCACTATTCTTTACATAAGGGATTTGTCATTTGTCTTTTGACCATATATGATCTTTTTAATCATTTACTCATCATTCACTCACAGTTTCTTCTTTCTTTCTCGCGCTCATGTATACCAAATTTGTGATACAATAAGGAATACATGTGGTTTAATCTGGAAATAGTTGTGATATTTTGCGCGTGTACATAAATGATATTAAGTGTGTGTTATATGTGTAGTGCTTGTGTCTGGCTGAGTTTCTGCATGTCCATATGAGATGTCTATAGTAAGAAAGAGCTATAAGTAGTTTTGTGTGTATGTCTTTTGCTGACTTTGGTAAAGTGTTGAGAAATATTGCTTTATATATGTCGGTTTGTTTGCCTGTGTGTGTTTGTATGAGGTGTTGGAGTGTTGCGCGTGTGGCAGTAATTGTTGGACATGTAAAATAAATGTGTTCCTCTGTCTCTTGTGTGTTGTTTCTACATAGTTGGCATTGTTTGTCTATGTATTGTCCCTGTGTTGTTGGAGTCATGCTGTATACTAACCTATATGTGATTTCTCTAGCTGTTGGTGTTATGTGTTTGTTGTGTAGGTTTGAAAAGGTGCATGTGAAGTCAGACATGAAGTATTTGTATCCTCTTTTGATCCTAAGTTTGAGTGGTGGTGCTTGCTCTCTAACTAACTGTTTGTATATTGTGTGTGTTGTTTGCTGTATTAACTGTTCATGTCCTTGTATTGCCTGTATGCATGTCTGATAGAATGTTGGCAGTGTTCCCTGATAGTGTGCAGTTGCATTGTTAAGTGGTGTGAGGTGTTTGATGTTGTGGGCTATGTAGTATAGTGCTAGTCTGTGCTGTTCTGGGTGTCTGATGATTTTACCTATGTAACTAATCCTAAGTGACAGTATTTTTGTGTGGATGTCTTGTAGTCCAATTCCCCCCTGTTTCCTGTCTTGTATGAGAGTTTTGTGTTTAATGCTGTGTATTGTGTTGGTGAAGATAAAGCGTCTGATTTGTTTGTTTATGTTTGTGATGGTCTGTTTGGGAGGGTCCAGTACTGTCGCTAAGTATATTATTTTGGGTATTATGAATGTGTTGACTACTGTGCTTCTACCAAATATTGTGGATGTTTTGTACCTATACCTATGTAGCATGTCTGTGATCTTTTGGGTCAGTGCGTGCCATGTCTGTGTGTGTGTTTTTGTGGGATCACATGGAAATGTGTTCCCATACAGTTTCATGGTGTCTGTGTGTCTCAGATCTGGAGGGAAATCAGACTTTTGTTTCCACTTTCCCAGACCCGTTATATATGATTTCTGTACATTTACTTTGGCTCCACTGCCTTTTCCAAAATGGGTAAAGGTGTGGAGTATGTTCCTTATGGATGTATTGCTAGTGGGAAAGAAAGCAGTGTCATCTGCATAAGCAATGAGCTTCTGCTCTCCTATTCCATGCAGGAAAGTGCCTTTAATACTAGTGTCTTGTCTTATCTTCTCTAATAAAGGCTCTAGGGTGAGCACATACAATAGTGGTGATATGGGACATCCCTGCCTTACAGATCTCGTGAGCCTGAAGCTGGCTGTCAGTGAATGGTTCACTAACACTTTGCTTTCAGGATTTTTGTACAAGATCTGTATCCACTGCCTGTAATACTGTCCTATATTACAGTGTTCTAGTGTTCTATGCAGGTATGTGTGGGAAATTCTGTCGAAGGCCTTTTCCTGATCCAGGGACAAGATGGAGGATGGACAGTCTTTCCCGTGTGTATAGGTGATTATGTCTCTAATTAGATGGGTGTGATTATGTATATTTCTGTCTTTGACACTGCACTGTTGGTCAGGGTGTATTAGTGTTTGCATGAAAGGTTTAAGTTTGTTGGTGAGTGTTTTGGCAAGTATCTTGTAGTCTGTGTTTAGTAAGGAGATTGGTCTGTAGTTCTTCAGTTGTGTCTGGTCAGTTTTGTCTTTGCATATGAGTGTAATGTAGGACATGTTGCAGCTCTCTGGAAGTTGTTTTTTGTCAAAGGCTTCCTGATAGACTTTGAGGAGAAGATTGCCTAGGATAGGAAAGAAGTGTTGGTAGAATTCTACTGTCAAACCGTCTGGTCCTGGGGTTTTGTCTTTGTTCATTGTGCTCAGTGCCTGTGTTATGTCTTTCAGTGTCAGTTCTGTGTCCATTGTGTCTCTGTCTGTGTCAGATAATTTCTTTGTATACCGTAAGAAGTTGTCTTGTATCTGTGTGTCGACTGTCTCTGCTGTGAATAGTTGTGTATAGTGTTGCTGAAAAGCAGTCTCTATGTGTGGTGTTTCTGTCTGCATGTTTCCTTGCATGTCTGATATTTTGCTTATTTGTCTGTTACGTTGTACACTCTGCTCCATTGCTAAATATTGTCTCGTAGGTGTCTCTTGTGTGATTGTGTCGAGTTTTGTTCTGAGAAGAGCGCCCAGATATCTGTGTTGTTGGTGTTCTTCTAGTTGTGTTTCTAGTATGTGTAAGTGTGGTGCATTCCTGTCTGTCTGTTTTGTTAGCCGTATGGCTGTCTGTATAATACGTTCCTGACTTATTCTGTCTTTGTGAATCATGGTTGCTAAGTGTTGTGTTCTGCTTCGTATGGTGCTTTTTAGTAAGTCCCAGTATTGTGTGATGTTCTCAGTCGGTATATTGTCTGTGTACGTGTGTATGAGCTGTGTCATATACTTTACATATTCTGGGTGTTTCAATAATGAATTATTGTACTTCCAATGAGGTGACCGTTTGTATGTCCGCGTGTCTGTGATGTTTGTGCTGATGTGTGCTAGTATGCCTTTGTGGTCTGTGTAATCTAATGTTTCCCGTAGATGTTTGGTCTGTATGATGTGGTGTGTTGCGGGTGTGTAAATCCTATCTAATCTAGATGATCTGTTGTGTGTTTTGTTTGTGTATGTCGTTTCTCTACTGTCGGGGTGTGTATGCCTGAATGCGTCTGTGAGGTTGTGAGTATCGATGATGTTTCGTAGTGTATCTAGTTGATGTATACCGTCCCCGCCGGCCCTCCTCAGCTGTGTTCTTACTTCTCCCCCTAACACGTCTATTTCTTCAAGCACGCAGTTGTAATCGCCGGCAAGAACGATATTTTGTCCCCTGTATGTCTGTGTTAATAGATCGTCTAACTGTTCATAAAATAAGGGTTGGTATTGGTAATTTGGTGGTGCATGTATGTTAACTATTGTGTAGGCGTGTGTGTCGTTCTTTAGTTGAACCGTGCTAACTCTACCGTGTTCGTCTCTGTGCGTTCTAACAATATCCCACATGTCGGATGTTTGCAGTATGGCTGTCCCTGACCCACTGTTTTGTTTCGCTAAACTGAAAGATGAATTCTTTAATCCTAATCGTGTTACTAGTTCTACTGCTTCAAAGTCTGTTTTGATGTTAGTTTCTTGTAATAGGATGAAATCTGGTTTGTATTTGTGTATGAGTGTGATTATGTATTGTAATTTCGTTTTCATGCCACGGATATTAACGCTAATTATACATAAATTGTCATCCATTTTAAAAATAGAATAAAAAACATGGTGGTTGAATTTACGTGATTACCTTTGTACAAATTACTTCAAATCTGGGCTGTGTCTTCGGTTTTGGTGATAGTTTTGTGGTTTTCGTTCTCCTCGTGGTCTTCGTCGGTGTCTTCGTCGGTGTTGATATAAAGTGGTCCTTCATTGTCACTGTTTTCATGCTGTTTTGTAGCAGCTTTCTTGCATGGTTTGGAAGGGGAAGGGGAAGATCTTCCTTCCTCTTCTCCTATGTCTTTGTTGTTTGAGGAATTCTTTCTCTCTGTATACTGCCTTTTTCTGCCGTAGCTGACGGTTTGGAATCCGTCGTTGTTGGCTTCTTGTGGAGCTGTTTTTGTTTGAGCAGTTTCTACGGCTGGCTCCGTGGTCACCGGTCTGCCAGTTACTTCGATGACATTTTGGACAGCGTTGTTTTTCTGTGTGTGGGCCTTCCCCATGATTGCCGGGAATTCCTCTTGTGCTAGTTCAGATGTTTTCTTATTATGTTCTTTCTTCTGCCGCCTTGTCGGGCATTTGTTAGACCAGTGATCGTCTAGGCTGCAATATTGGCACTGAGTTCGGCGACCGGGCATAGAGAACATTATGCGGTGGTCGCCTGTTATTTTCCCTGGCGCCGTGATCTTTGCGTAATGCGGCACCGGTTTTGTGGGGGTACACAGCACGCCCCACTTGCCGCCACCGTACTGGATTCTGAAGACTTCCGCGTTTTCGTCTCCAATCGTCTTTTCGACTATGAACTTTACTCCCTGTAGAGAAATAGTGTTGGGAAGCCAATGAATCGTAACTCGGTCCCTTTCTCGTTCTAGGTGCTCTATTGATAGCTCCAGTCCCTCCGCCGGCAGCTTAACTGTTTTGCCATGAAGGCCTTTGTATACTGCCACATGGGCCGCCTGTGTCAGGTTGACATACCACCGAGTAGGTACTTCATACCGGTATACGTCAGTGATGCCGCCATGTGGTACACCACATGGGCCCAGCAGCGTGCTGTAGATTAACGAAGGCGTGGCCTTGGCCGCCGCGCCAGGGCCGGTAAATGTAATGACCAACGTACCTTTGTTGTGCAGTGGTCTTCCCTCCAGGAAATGATCAATGTCGATGGAATCCATTTTGTCGACTGGTGCCATTCTTGGAAAGTATTGATGAAATCCGGAATAAACACAATGAATGCAAATGAAACACACGATTTACTCCGCAAAGACGACCTTTAGAAATGATCCCTAAAAGTATGATCTTAGCGTATGAAAAGTAGAGGAGCTTTGTCTAAGACTAAAATAGATAGGAGGGAAGTTAACAATGGCCTTGCGTGTTATATTTACATTATAAAGATATTGAGTAACCAATGTGCGTGAAAATATTAAACAGAAGATAAAATTAATCTTAGTTTGTAATCGTAGGAAAATAATAATAATATTCCTTTATAAATTTCGCACAGAAAGGATATGTTTCAATAGAAAACTTAGAGAATTTTTCAAGTTTCTTTTAACACTGCGTAATTATATTAAAATCTTAAAATGACAATGCGAATGAATATTAGTTACCTTTGAAAATTGAGTATGACAATGTTATCTCCCTTCATTCCAAAGTAAACCTACGCAAGCATAGGGTTGCTAGACGTCCGGCAAAAAAAGAACATGTCCTTTTTAGCCGGTCTCTCTGGCTGAGGGGTTACACCACTTTCTCCGTTAATCCCGTTTATCCATGCAGGGTCTCGCAGCGAGGCGAGAATTGGAAGCGGTTCGACCCTCGCTAGTGACTTGCGGGATAATGAGCCGGCCGCTCAGAAAGCAATGGCAAACTACTTAGCGTAATCTTGCCAAGAAATCAACATACAGCTGAAAGATGCTGATGTTGACAGCGATGTCTTGTAAAAGATATGCAAAACATTTACCTCCTTTTTAGCCTAATATTCTACGTCCGGCAGGCAAAGCTAAAATCCGTTAAAGTTTCAAGCTTTTATTTTATTTTATGGTTTAACTTTTTATGAATTTTTATTACAACTTACAATGTATCTACGAATATGGCGATTAGCTATGGAACCGTTACCTTTGAGGCCTGTGACGTCTTCATGCTTGTGGGGAGAGAGAAAGAAAGAAAGAAAGAGAGAGAGAGAGAGAGAGAGAGAGAGAGAGAGAGAGAGAGAGAGAGAGAGAGAGAGGTGGGGTTGAGTGCAAACATAAATAAAGGCTGAAGTTAGCTGCGTTGGGTAGTAACTTCATTACAGGCACAACGGATTTATTTGGGGTGGATGGGATTTGGGTTGAAGTTAAAGGAATTTTTGTGTTGGTCATAGTCATAATTACATTCCACTTCTCGGCTAACAAAGAAACTGACCTACGAGGTACAGTACAGCCTCTATTTGTGCCGGGTAGCTCAATAAATATTTGTCCCTGACTGTGGTAATATTTCCCAATCCCCGGTGACAAAGAAGGAAAATGTGCTGATACATTCTTTCCAATGACGGGTATTGCAAATATGTAAATAATGTATCTACGAACCTAAATACTCTCTATTTTAAATACTGGTTCTTGACGATCATATTAATCATTTTTGTAGTGTGCACTCCTGTATATCTGTGGGGTATTCTTTGGGTGGGAAGGAAAAAGGGAAACTAAATATGGTAAAACATAAATGCTGGCAATAATACCAAGAATGATTGATTGAGTTCAATGGTACACGTTAGGAATATAGAAAAAAAGTCGCTTAAAAGTCGACAGGGTCGACTTCATCGCACCAGGTGTTTATACCATATGGCTCGGTCTCTTTCCGCAGCGAGGAAAGCGTCGCACAAAGCACGAACTTCGTAGCTTTTAGCGACGACCCACGGGAGTCTCCGAAACATTTAACTCGTAAACCGAAGGGTGTGGCCTGGAATCGAACTCACAACCTTCGGAGCACGAGTCAAACGGCTTGACCACTTCGCCACAGAGACTCCCATGTTAGCTGCATTAATACGTTAGGAATATAGAGCTATCTGTGAAAGTTTGTGTTTGAACGTGTATAGTATGAAGTGTGAACTTGATGGGAGTGACATTTTGCTTAATCTGTGAATAGTTGGGAAATTTTCTGTTGAAAAAAATGTGTTATCATATGTGTTAGTGTATGCTGATTGTGTGTGGCTGAGTTTCGGCTAGACCATATTAGGTGTCTGTATTCTGTTGGCATGGAGGAATATCAACGGTAGAGTTGATCCAGAAAACCAAAGACCGAGATCTGTGGGGAGTCATGAACGAATACGCCAGTTGGTAAGGCGCTTGATGATGATGATGATGATGATGATGATTCTGTTAATATTTCAAGCAGTTTTGTGCATTTGACTTTTTGTGATTGTAGATATTGTGTTTAGGAAGATTGCTTTATACATGTCAGTTTTCTTGTTTGTGTACGTTTCTATTAACTGTTGTAGTGCATTCTGTGTTGGTGTGATTGTTGGATATGTATAAACTGTATAATAAATACGTTCTTCTGTTTCTTGAATGTTGTGTCTGTGTAGTTTGTATGGAGCTATTTGCTTGGGTCTCTGTGTTGCTCTTTCTGTGGTTGGTGCATGTTGTAAAGTAGCCTGTATGTTATGTCTTCGGCTTTGATGTGATGTGTTGTTTTGTAAGTACAACTATAGACTTTAATGTAGTATTTGTATCGTCTTGTGATTTTCAGGTGTATTGGTGGTGCTTGTTATGTCTGCTTGGTTGTATTAAATATTCATTGCCTGGTCAGGGTGACCAGATTGGCTTTTTAACGCCAAATTTGACTTCTTAAAAACAGGTTTGGTGTCAAAAAATTAGTTTGGTGTTTTGGCTTTTTTCTTGGCTTCTTAAAAACAGATTTGGCGTAAGAAAATCAGTTTGTCATCTTGGCATTTTTCCTGGCTTTGTAAAAACTTAACACGTTTAAAAATGTTTTTAAAACATTGAAATTAAAAAAAAACTTTAATTTTTGTATTAAACACGTATGGTTTTCGTACTGTACTTGTACCTGGTCCTGTTCTATGCGCACTGACGCATTGCGCAGCCACCCACCTTACTGTGTTTAGTTCAGTTTTCAAATTCATTATACCTTCATCGCAAGTCGCAAGTATTTCTTATTATTGACCTATTATCATGCCAAAGTGGAAATCATCTTATGATACTCATCGGAAATGTAATGATCAATGGGAAAAGACATTTGTGTGGCTCAAGAAATCCGCTGACGGTTCTGAACAGGCATATTGCAAATTGTGCCATAATGAAACATTCAATATGTCCTCCTTTGTCCACTTTTTTGTCTTATTATGTCCTCCTATTGGGGCTCACGTATCTGGCAACCCTAGCCGCAGGCAGTACTGGTTTATTATAATAACCTCTCCACATTAAATATGAACGGCGAGTTGAAATTTATAGTGCTCTAACAAATAAACACGTTCCATTTGAGTAGTTTCCTAGCGCCTGAACTGCGGATAACGAGTCCGTTAGGACCGTTAGTTTTATTTGAGGTTTTTCTGTCACTATTTCCCGTCCTTTCATAATGCCCACTAGCTCTGCTGTGAATACCGCTGTGTTGTTTGTAATTTTATACATGTCAGTTTCCTTGTTTGTGTACGTTTCTATTAACTGTTGTAGTGCAGTCTGTGTTGTTGTGATTGTTGGACATGTATAAATTGTATAATAAATATGTTCTTCTGTTTCGTAAATGTTGTGTCTGCGTAGTATTTTTGGTGCTATTTGCATGGGTCTCTGTGTTGCTCTTTCTGAGGTTGGTGCATGTTGTAAAGTAGTCTGTATGTTATTTCTTTGGCTGTGGATGTGATGTGTTGTTGTGTAAGTACAGCTATAGACTTTAATGTAGTAATTATATCGTCTTGTGATTTTCAGGTGTATTGTTGGTGCTCGTTGTTTCACTAAGTATTTGTATGTCTGCTTGGTTGCATTTAATGTCCATTGCCTGGTATTGCTTACATTGCACTAGGTGTACTACCACTGAGTCTGAGACGTAAACAGCTGACAAATAACTATTGGCTAAAGGTAGCACAAGACAAAAACTACCCTGGACACCAAAAGTTTAGTGACAACAGCAGCAAAAGGGGGTGGGGGGTGGGGGGAGGGGCCATCCCAATATATATATATATATATAGGATACCCTATTTGCATGGGTCTCTGTGTTGCTCTTTCTGTGGTTGGTGCATGTTGTAAAGTAGCCTGTATGTTATGTCTTCGGCTTTGATGTGATGTGTTGTTTTGTAAGTACAGCTATAGACTTTAATGTAGTATTTGTATCGTCTTGTGATTTTCAGGTGTATTGGTGGTGCTTGTTGTTTCACTAATAATTTGTATGTCTGCTTGGTTGTATTAAATGTCCATTGCCTGGTCAGGGTGACCAGATTGACTTTTTAACGCCAAATTTGACAAATTTGGCTTCTTAAAAACAGGTTTGGTGTAAAAAAAAATAGTTTGGTGTTTTGGCTTTTTCTTGGCTTTTTAAAAACAGATTTGGCGTAAGAAAATCAGTTTGTCATCTTGGCTTTTTTCCTGGCTTTTTAAAAATGTAACACGTTTAAAAATGTTTTTAAAACTTAATTGTTGTATTAAACACGTATGGTTTTCGTACTGTACTTGTACCTGGTCCTGTTCTATGCGCACTGACGCATTGCGCAGCCACCCACCTTACTGTTTAGTTGTTTTCAAATTCATTATACCTTCATCGCAAGTCGCAAGTATTTCTTATTAATGAGCCTATTATCATGCCAAAGTGGAAACCATCTTATGATACTCGTCGGAAATGTAATGATCAATGGGAAAAGACATTTGTGTGGCTCAAGAAATCCGCTGACGGTTCTGAACAGGCATATTGCAAATTGTGCCATAATGAAACATTCAATATGTCCTCCTTTGTCCACTTTTTTGTCTTATTATGTCCTCCTATTGGGGCTCACGTATCTGGCAACCCTAGCCGCAGGCAATACTGGTTTATAACCTCTCCACATAAAATATGAACGGCGAGTTGAAATTTATAGTGCTCTAACAAATAAACACGTTCCATTTGGAGTAGTTTCCTAGCGCCTGAACTGCGGATAACGAGTCCGTTAGGACCGTTAGTTTTATTTGAGGTTTTTCTGTCACTATTTCCCGTCCTTTCATAATGCCCACTAGCTCTGCTGTGAATACCGCTGTGTTGTTTGTAATTTTATACATGTCAGTTTCCTTGTTTGTGTACGTTTCTATTAACTGTTGTAGTGCAGTCTGTGTTGTTGTGATTGTTGGACATGTATAAATTGTATAATAAATATGTTCTTCTGTTTCGTAAATGTTGTGTCTGCGTAGTGCTTTTGGTGCTATTTGCTTTGGGTCTCTGTGTTGCTCTTTCTGAGGTTGGTGCATGTTGTAAAGTAGTCTGTATGTTATTTCTTTGGCTTTGGATGTGATGTGTTGTTGTGTAAGTACAGCTATAGACTTTAATGTAGTAATTGTATCGTCTTATGATTTTCAGGTGTATTGTTGGTGCTCGTTGTTTCACTAAGTATTTGTATGTCTGCTTGGTTGCATTTAATGTCCATTGCCTGGTATTGCTTACATTGCACTAGGTGTACTACCACTGAGTCTGAGACGTAAACAGCTGACAAATAACTATTGGCTAAAGGTAGCACAAGACAAAAACTACCCTGGATACCAAAAGTTTAGTGACAACAGCAGCAAAAGGGGGTGGGGGTGGGGGAGGGGCCATCCCAATATATATATATATATATATATATATATATATATATATATATATATATATATATGTGTGTGTGTGTGTGTGTGTGTGTGTGTGTGTGAGTGTGTGTGTGTGCGTGTTTATATGTGAGTATGTTTTTATTTAAAAAAAATAATCTATGTAAGTAATTAATTAATAAATTTAAAAAAAAAACAATGGCGGGGTGAATGGCAGGAAGGTGGGTTGGCTCTTCCGGTAGAACACCTGAACCAGGATGACAGGGTGACCGGGTCATCTTGTTGCTACACCAAACCCACACGTGATGATGAAAAACGCCAAAAAACAAACGTAAAGGAGTTCTGACCGCCGACCGGGGGGACAACTTGAGACTTGCACTTGAATGCTCTGCCTTTGCCTACATCGAGTCCTTAGGAGGACTGGACATGACCGGGGCCAGCCCCGACGAGAATAACACAAGAAGCGACAAGCACGTAGCAGTGCTAATAGAGAAAAGAAGCCAACAAACGAAAGAAGGCGGGCCCCAGCAGGCTTGGAATTGCTTACATACACGTTATGTAGAATCCTGGTTGTGTGTTATTGTTAAATTTTGGCGAGAATTCGCCTTTCAAAAAAAGTACCTCTTTTTGAAGTAGAGGAGCTTGCGTTAACAAGAAGCTTGCGTGTTATACCTTATTTATTAAGACTTTGAGCAAATAATGTAGTTTAAGATATTATACAGAAGGTAAAATTAATCTTAGCGGATGATCGTAGAAAAACGTAAATAATTTCCTTATAAAAGTCTCACAGAAATAATATGTTTCAATAAAAATCTTGTACAATATTAAATTTTTCTTCTATTTCTGCGTAATTAATTTAAAATATTAAGATGGTAATGAGAATAAAAATTAGTTCCCTTGCAACATTGAGTACTGACAATGTTACCTCCCTTCATTTTAAAGTAAGCCTTCGCAAGCATAGGGTTGCTCACTGTCCGGCAAAAAGAGGACATGTCCTCCTTTTTGCTAATAATATTATACGTCCGGCAGGCAAAGCTAAAAACCGTTAAAGTGTCCAGCTTTTCTTGTATTTTATGGTTTAATTTATTTATGAATGTTTTTTACAACTTACAATGTATCTACGAACATGGCGGTTAGGCATGGACCCGTTAAGGCCTGTGGCGTGTTTATGCTTGTAGAGAGAGAGAGAGAGAGAGAGAGAGAGAGAGAGAGAGAGAGAGAGAGAGAGGTAGGGGTGGGGGGGGGGTGCAAACATAAACAAAGGCTTAAGTTAGCTGCGTTGGGTAGTAACTTCATTACAGACACAATGGATTTATTTGGGGTGGGTAGGTTTTGGGTCGAGGTTAAAGGAATTTTTGTCTTGGTCATAGTCATACATACATTCCACTTCTCGGCTAACAAAGAAACTGACCTACGAGGTACAGTACAGCCTCTATTTGTGCCGGGTAGCTCAATAAACATTTGTCCCTGACTGTGGTAATCTTTCCCAATCCCCGGTGACAAAGAAGGAAAATGTGCTGATACATTCTTTCCAATGACGGGTATTGTAAATATGTAAATAATGTATCTACGAGCCTAAATACTCTCTATTTTAAATACTGGTTCTTGACGATCATATTAATCATTTTTGTAGTGTGCACTCCTGTATATCTGTGGGGTATTCTTTGAGTGGGAAGGAAAAAGTTAAACTAAAGATAGTAAAACATAGAATGATTGATTGAGTTCAATGGTACACGTTAGGAATATAGAGCTATCTGTGAAAGTGTATGTTTGATCGTGTATAGTATGACGTGTGAACTTGATGGGGGTGACATTTTGCTTAATCTGTGAATAGTTGGGAAATTTTCTGTTGAAAAAATGTGTGATCATATATGTTAGTGTATGCTGATTGTGTGTGGCTGAGTTTCGCCTAGACCATATTAGATGTCTGTATTCTGTTTGCATGGAGGAATATCAATGGTAAAGTTAATCCAGCAAATCAAAGACCGAGATCTGTGGGGAGTCATGAACGAATACGCCAGTTGGTAAGGCGCTTGATGATGATGATGATTCGGTTAATGCTTCAAGCAGTTTTGTGTATCTGTCTTTTGTGATTGTAGGTATTGTGTTTAGGAAGTTTGCTTTGGTTTTGGTGGGGTGAAACCAGTTGAGGAGAGTATAGTGAGGGGGGAAAACATGCAAGATTCCCCCTTTTCTTTGTATTCAGTATCTACCTTATTATCCTTAGTATCATTAATGTTATAAATGTTAGTGATATCATCATTATTACTTTACAACTTCACCTCCCCTAGTTGCCCCATTTTGCTTATGGTTTGTTGCCTTTGCTACCACCCCCACTGGTCAGTTCAAACATTTGTTCTGCCTGTACCATCATTAAGGGTGGTCGGAGGGGCATTGGGGTGAAAGCGATTAGTGGGAGTGCGGCAAGGTAAACCTAAATGTAAAGATTTCCCTTTCTCCTTGTCACCCCTTTTGAATCATGTGAGGGAGTGTTGAAGGAATAAATACAAAATCACATATGGTTACCAAATCAAAAATACTGAAATAAATTTGTGCAAATACAAATGATTGAGGAAATGAGGGGGGGGGGGGGGGGGAAACCAACTCCCTGTACTACAACTATTATTAAAAACTATATTTGGCTTGTGTATGTACACTGCTATGTTAACACCATTCCAAAGAAAATCATCCTAGCAAATGGAAACCACAATTTGCAAAAAGTTTATCATTTTCATAACCATTATTACCATTGCTAGTTTTTTTTTAGATTGGCTATTATTACCCTCAGTATGTCTCTTCTTGTCATTATTATTATTGTCATCATTAGTAATAAACAAAATCCCTTTCCCATGTACCCCCCATCCCCTTGCTCATGGTTTGTTGCTGCATTTGCTGATACCCACACCGGTTTGGTTCAAATATCTATCCTGCCTTTACCATCATTGCCCAGATAGTGGTGATAAGGGCATTGATGGAGTGAAACAAATTGGTGAGAAGATGGCAAGGGAAACAAAAATGTAAAGATTGTTAAAATGTTGTGCAAATACTGATGCTTGTTTACTTTTTACATAAAGTTAAAAAAAAAAAAAAAAAAAAAAGAGGAAGGGAAAAAATGAATGAACCCTCACAAATAAGGAAACAAAAAAAAATAACCAAGGAGAAAAAGATAACCAACTCCTTTTACTTCTACTATTATTGAACATTGCATGTTGCAAGTATATGTATAATTTAAAAAAAAAAAAAAAAAAAAAAAAAAAAAAAAAAAAAAATAAAAATAAGCAAGGAGAAAAAAAAAGATAACCAACTCCTTTTTACACCTACTATATTATTGAACAGTGCAGGATGCAATTGTTTATTGTAGGTACCTGCCATATTTTAACACCATGTCTAAGAAAATCATTTTAGCAAATGGAATCACATGTTTGGAAAATGTGATCATTATCAAAACAAATCCTACCATTGTGTTTATTAATATTAGCATTGCTGTCATCACCCTTAGTAGGTTTTTATTCCTTGTCATTATTATTATAAGATGTATTTCATGTAAACACAATTCCTAAGGAAATCAATGTAGCACATAAAATCACATGTTAAAACTATTATTTATTATCATTGAGTCTATCACTAGTCTCAGCACTGTTATTCCTTGTCACTATGATATTTATTTATGTATTTGGTTGTTACTTTGCATTATTATCATGTAATCACTATTAATAGATATGGCTTTGTAAACGCGTATACTATCACATCCCCCTTTCCCACCCTTTTGATACTGTGATTGTTGTCTCTGCTGCCACCCTCATCGTTTTGTTTCAGTTCTACACCGCCATGTTTATCATCACCGAGGGTGATGGTACTTGGTATGAGTTTTTTGGAGCTGACAGGAGAGCGGGGAGGCAGGGGAAATAATAACATCCCGCTAACATCACGCTTTTGATTTAAAATATTTCCTTACAACAATGTCAATGGAGAAATGTTTAAATGTATAAAATATTTGTAATTTTTGCGCATATGTCACCTACACGCCCACATGCAACGCTCTGTAAAAACACGCACACAAATACTGAACACACAGTACGCATGTAACAACACAAACAATACAAATGCAACAACTACCCCTCCTGCATTGTAAACTAGGATACTCCTTTGACAACCCCCCCCCCCCCCTTTCCCCCCCACCCTTTCGATACTGTTCGTTTTGATGCTGCTGCTGCCTTCACCGGTCGGTTTTAACAAGTTTTACTGCCATTTTCCTCATTACCAAGTGGTGATGATGGTATTGGTGGGGTTGGAGCTGACAGGTGAAAGGGTGGCAGAAAGAAAATAATGGTATACTACCGTCTTGTTGTTGTTTGTACTCGTTTTTCGTTACCCTTCATTTCAAATGTAAAAATGTTGAAACAAATGTTGTAAAAATTTGCGCATATGTCACCTACACTTCCACATGCAACGCTCTGTAACAACACGAACAATACAAATTCTTAACACTCAATAAAATTTTTTTTTTTTTTTAAATCAAAAAAAAAATCAATGGTACACGTTAGGAATATAGAGCTATCTGTGAAAGTGTATGTTTGATCGTGTATAGTAATAGTATGACGTGTGAACTTGATGGGGGTGACATTTTGCTTAATCTGTGAATAGTTGGGAAATTTTCTGTTGAAAAAATGTGCGATCATATATGTTAGTGTATGCTGATTGTGTGTGGCTGAGTTTCGCCTAGACCATATTAGGTGTCTGTATTCTGTTGGCATGGAGGAATATCAATGGTAGAGTTAATCCAGAAAATCAAATACCGAGATCTGTAGGGAGTCATGAACGAATACGCCAGTTGGTAAGGCGCTTGATGATGATGATGATTCGGTTAATGCTTCAAGCAGTTTTGTGTATCTGTCTTTTGTGATTGTAGGTATTGTGTTTAGGAAGTTTGCTTTACACATGTCAGTTTCCTTGTTTGTGTACGTTTCTATTAACTGTTGTAGTGCAGTCTGTGTTGATGTGATTGTTGGATATGTATAAACTGCATAACAAATACGTTCTTCTGTTTCTTGAATGTTGTGTCTGCGTAGTTTGTACGGAGCTATTTGCTTGGGTCTCTGTGTTGCTCTTTCTGTGGTTGGTGCATGTTGTAAAGTAGTCTTATGTTATTTTTTTTTTTTTTTGGGCTTTGGATGCCACGTGTTGTGTAAGTACAGCTACAGACTTTAATGTAGTAATTGTATCGTCTTGTGATTTTCAGGTGTATTGTTGGTGCTCGTTGTTTCACTAAGTATTTGTATGTCTGTTTGTTTGCATTAAATGTCCGTTGCCTGATATATATATATATATATATATATATATATATTTTCATCCAACAACTTTTATTTTCACACATAGAAAAAATAAAAAAACAATAACATTAGTAATTTTACCAAGTCATTACACCAAGTGATGCCTTCAACGTGGAACAGTCAAGACTGAAACAAACAGAACCCATACACATATGGCTCAACAGTTCAATATGACAAATGAAGCAATGCTGTAGCATGAAAATAATGACATACTTTTGATGTCTGTATGCCGTTTTCTACATGGAACAAGCTAAAACAAAAAACATTCATCCACATTTACTGAGTGGTCAGTCTCAAGATTGGTGATTCACACTTGAAACTCTTCAATGATTTTAATGAATTATGTACAGCTGCCAAGACAGAACAGCAAAACCCAAGAATGCTGACTTGACACTCCAAAGAGTTTAAAACCTTCGGCCACCGCCCCCTCTGGGTCCTCCTCTGCCGCCGCCACCACCGCCCCCTCTGGGTCCTCCTCTGCCACGGCCTCTGGGTCCTCCACGTCCACGGCCTCGACCTCCCATAGATGGTTTTCCATCTCTCCCGCCTCCCCGGTCCCTAGAGCGGGGTGCATCGTCAATGAGCAGTGTGTCCAGTGGCAAACTGTCAGGAAGTATGTAGTAACGGATGTTGTTGCCACGTATACTCAACGAGTAGAATCCTGGTAGTGTGTTATTGTTAAATTTTGGCAGAATCTGCCTTTCAAAAAAAAATTTTTTTTTTTCTTTTTTTTTCCAACTTTTATTTCATACAAAGCAATGTGTATTTACAAGTGTATTGGTGGTGCTTGTTATGTCTGCTTGGTTGTATTAAATATTCATTGCCTGGTCAGGGTGACCAGATTGGCTTTTTAACGCCAAATTTGACTTCTTAAAAACAGGTTTGGTGTCAAAAAATTAGTTTGGTGTTTTGGCTTTTTTCTTGGCTTCTTAAAAACAGATTTGGCGTAAGAAAATCAGTTTGTCATCTTGGCATTTTTCCTGGCTTTGTAAAAACTTAACACGTTTAAAAATGTTTTTAAAACATTGAAATTTAAAAAAAAACTTTAATTTTTGTATTAAACACGTATGGTTTTCGTACTGTACTTGTACCTGGTCCTGTTCTATGCGCACTGACGCATTGCGCAGCCACCCACCTTACTGTGTTTAGTTCAGTTTTCAAATTCATTATACCTTCATCGCAAGTCGCAAGTATTTCTTATTATTGACCTATTAATATTATCATGCCAAAGTGGAAATCATCTTATGATACTCATCGGAAATGTAATGATCAATGGGAAAAGACATTTGTGTGGCTCAAGAAATCCGCTGACGGTTCTGAACAGGCATATTGCAAATTGTGCCATAATGAAACATTCAATATGTCCTCCTTTGTCCACTTTTTTGTCTTATTATGTCCCCCTATTGGGGCTCACGTATCTGGCAACCCTAGCCGCAGGCAGTACTGGTTTATTATAATAACCTCTCCACATTAAATATGAACGGCGAGTTGAAATTTATAGTGCTCTAACAAATAAACACGTTCCATTTGAGTAGTTTCCTAGCGCCTGAACTGCGGATAACGAGTCCGTTAGGACCGTTAGTTTTATTTGAGGTTTTTCTGTCACTATTTCCCGTGCTTTCATAATGCCCACTAGCTCTGCCGTGAATACCGCTGTGTTGTTTGTAATTTTATACATGTCAGTTTCCTTGTTTGTGTACGTTTCTATTAACTGTTGTAGTGCAGTCTGTGTTGTTGTGATTGTTGGACATGTATAAATTGTATAATAAATATGTTCTTCTGTTTCGTAAATGTTGTGTCTGCGTAGTATTTTTGGTGCTATTTGCATGGGTATCTGTGTTGCTCTTTCTGAGGTTGGTGCATGTTGTAAAGTAGTCTGTATGTTATTTCTTTGGCTGTGGATGTGATGTGTTGTTGTGTAAGTACAGCTATAGACTTTTATGTAGTAATTGTATCGTCTTGTGATTTTCAGATGTAGTGTTGGTGCTCGTTGTTTCACTAAGTATTTGTATGTCTGCTTGGTTGCATTTAATGTCCATTGCCTGGTATTGCTTACATTGCACTAGGTGTACTACCACTGAGTCTGAGACGTAAACAGCTGACAAATAACTATTGGCTAAAGGTAGCACAAGACAAAAACTACCCTGGATACCAAAAGTTTAGTGACAACAGCAGCAAAAGGGGGTGGGGGGGTGGGGGGAGGGGCCATCCCAATATATATATATATATATATATATATATATATATATATATATATATATATATATATATGTGTGTGTGTGTGTGTGTGTGTGTGAGTGTTTATATGTGAGCATGTTTTAATTTTTTTAAAAATCTATGTACGTAATTAATTAATAAATTTAAAAAAAAACAATGGCGGGGTGAATGGCAGGATGGTGGGTTGGCTCTTCCGGTAGAACACCTGAACCAGGATGACAGGGTGACCGGGTCATCTTGTTGCTACACCAAACCCATACGTGATGATGAAAAACGCCAAAAAACAAACGTAAAGGAGTTCGGACCGCCAACCGGGGGGACAACTTGAGACTTGCACTTGAATGCTCTGCCTTTGCCTACATCGAGTCCTTAGGAGGACTGGACATGACCGGGGCCAGCCCCGACGAGAATAACACAAGAAGCGACAAGCACAAGCAGAGCTAATAGAGAAAAGAAGCCAACAAACGAAAGAAGGCGGGCGCCAGCAGGATTGGAATTGCTTACATACAAGTTATGTAGACTCCTGGTTGTGTGTTATTGTTAAATTTTGGCGAGAATTCGCCTTTCAAAAAAAGTACCTCTTTTTGAAGTAGAGGAGCTTGCGTTAACAAGGGTTTTGCGTGTTACACCTATTTTTTAAAGACTTTGAGCAACTAATATGGTTTAATATATTATACAGAAGGTATAATTAATCTTATTATATAATAGTACAAAAACAGAAATAATTTCTTTTATAAATTTTCCACAGAAGCGATGCGTTTCAACAAAAAACTTCTAAAATTTTAAAACTTCCTTCTTTATTTGCGAAATTAATTTTAAATCTTAATATGATAATGAGAATAAAAATTAATTCCCTTGCTACATTGAGTACTGACAATGTTACCTCCCTTCATTTTAAAGTGAACCTTCGCAAGCATAGGGTTGCTAGACGTCTTGTAAAAAAGAGGACATGTCCTCCTTTTTAGCCTAATATTCTACCTCCGGCAGGCTAAGCTTAAAACCGTTAAAGTGTCCAGCTTTTCTTGTATTTTATGGTTTAATTTTTTATGAATTTTTGTTACAACTTACAATGAATCTCCGAACATGGCTTTTAGGCATGGAACCGTTAAGGCCTGTGGGGTGTTAATGCTTGTGGAACGAACGAACGAATGAACGAAAATCTTTATTTTCAAAGGGTTAAGAATTGGGCACGCAGACCCGTCTTACATTCTGCCCTTCTTCTCTATTTCCTCTCATACATTCTTTCATTCAACATCTCTTATGAAGCAATTCTTTAACAACAAAAGAACAATAAGCATTAAAACGCATGAAAAATAATCAATAATACATGACTCGTTGAGGCAATGTTTAACATAGGCATCATAAATACCCAAGCTGGGTGCAACGTGCCACACATGTGGGAATGTTTGTTTGTTTGTTTTTTTTTTTTTGCTAGTTGTCGTTCGAGATAATTTACTATTATTATTGTCTTTGTAGCTTTTTTTTTTTTTTTTTAAAGTGGGCATGTAGCCTGTCCTGAGGTAGTGTTCAAACAGGTTGCGACTGTATGTATAATGATTGGTGGTGTCTTTGATTTCTTGTGGAAGATTATTCCACAATTGAGTGACAGAGTATGCTAAGCTTGTTTTATATAAGTCTATCCTAGGTTTAGGGACATGAAGTATATTTAGACGGGTTCTATGTCTTGCGTTATATTTAAACAATGGCCAAAGGTAGCTTGGGGCATTTTGAAATAGGATTTTGTAAGTTAGTTTAGCCTTATTAAAAAGTGGGCGTTTGTGGAGTGGCAGTAACTGAAGACGTTCATGTAGGTTAGAATTGTCTGTAAACTTATCACCATTGATTAGACGCACTGCCATTTTCTGGAGTGAATAAAGGTGTTTTGTTATTGATTTGGAGCATCCATCCCAGATTGTGGAGGAATAATTAATATGTGTTTGTATGTGGGAAGTATAGAATATCTTTTTTGTGTTTTCGTCGAGGAAGTTTTTAATTTTGGCAAGCTAGTATACTTTTTTGGCTATTTGTTTAACTAGAGCATGAACATGGGAATTAAAGGACATATTTTGATCTATGATAAGATCCAGTGCCTTGTGCTCTGTTACACTTTCTATAAGCGTGCTACAAATGGGCAGCTGAAGAGTTCTCTGCGAGTTTAGAGTGTGAAGTCTTTGCCTGGTTCCTATTAACATAGATTTTGTTTTAGAAATGTTAATTTGTATGCGGTTTGCATGACTCCAGTTAACTACACTATTTATTTCCTGTTGCAAGGATAATTCTAGCACATTACGATCAACAGCGTTTGTATATACTGTGCAGTCGTCTGCAAATAGATCGCAGGACGATGACAGATATAAGAGAAGATCATTTATATAAATGGCAAATAACAGAGGGCCAAGTATAGACCCTTGAGGTACTCCAGTGATAATGGTAATGGTTTGGGATAGAGATTTATTGTGTGATACTACTTGTTTTCTGTCTAATAAGAATGAGTTTATTAATGTCACTATATTAAAGCTTACTTTCATTGTTTCTAGTTTTTTAATTAGTATAGTATGATCTATCATCATATCGAATGCTTTTTTAAAGTCTATAAACATCGTTCCACATTGTCACTTGTTTACCCGGGAGGAATGTGGAATCAACAAGCACATCTTCAACTTTATTCTCTGTTGGGATTATTGACTGACTTCTGTCTACACTCCTCCCTTCTGTCTTCCCTTCCATATATCTATTTCTTTCACTATCTCTCTCTCTCTCTCATAACATACCCTGACAACAGTTCCTTTCAACGATAAATAAAAGATTTATTAATAAAAACTATGTCTGGGGTATGTATTGAATGTGTATCTGTAGTTGGTAGTGTCTGCTAAGGTGACTGCAAGATAGGACTTTTAGATTGTTAGTCTTCGTAATCTTCTCCGGCATATTCAAAAGGCCAAAACATCAGACATCAAAAACAGAATTAGAACGTTCTCACCCGGTATGCTCCGTTCAGCTTGTGTCTTGACTTAATCCAATTCTTGAAAAAACAAACAATTGTTCACCACAGTAACAGTAATGTGATCACGGTAAGTCCTTTCCGTAGACAGAGTTTTCCGTTTTATGTTGTTATAATCCATCAGTGAAAACACCTCACACCTGTCCGCAGTCATTTAACCGTTTTCTGAATATAGGTACACTGGTCTAGGGTTCTTTCCTGTTTCGTTTAGGTGAGTACTCAATGACAATGTTTTATCCTATTTTCTATGCTTGAATAAAGTTCCTTCTCTAAGGTTTACCAAAACCTGTTTTTGGACATTCGTTACGTCACCCACTTTGCATTTGCTATAGTGACATACTTTCACTGCACCTGTGAAGTGCCTGATTAATTTAAAAGGTCTTTCCTGTATTATCAACACTGCTTTCTCTGTACAAGAGATGTACTGGTTGATCTTCTTTGATAGGTCAGGCTGTGTAGTAGAACCTGGGTAATAAACATTAAATCAGGTGATTTAAGTCTGCCTCATATCCCTGTCTATGTGATTGTCTTTCTCCAGCCGTAATGAAACAGCCTCCCTCCGAAAGAATACTCTGACATAAACAGCAGAATTCACTAAAGTATAAAATATTCACTAAATATAAAGCAATAGTAAACCCTACGCACAACCACATATTTCCCTATGCTAATATTACTCTAATATTAGTATTACCTTATATATATGCACTTATGTTCCTGGAATCGAAATACACTAGCGAATAACACACTAATATCACCTCTTCTTTAACCCATTAGGGACGTGTCTTTCTTCCCCCCCTCAGGAGCATATCTCATTCAGCCCAGTTTGGAACACACACTAACTAGCAATCCCAATTGCTACTTATTTATAACAAGTGTCCAATCCTCCGGTCATTGTTTGATCTACAATCAAACCCGCCGTATCCTGCCCGTCAAACAGCGGAGAAATCACGTAGTGGTTATTTGTTCGTGTCCTTCGTTGTTACGCTGGTCCCTGAGTTTTTCCGTACGCGAATACTTCAAAGCAACTTCACTCGTTGATCGTTTTCTCCGGTCGTGTGTCCCCAGCGCGATCGTCCCGTTTCTCCGTGTCCGTCAGATCGTCAAGCAATGAACTTTACGAACACCTGTATCCTATTTTCATATCTGTGTCGGTCAATGATCTTTTATTCGTCCTCCTCTCAGAATGAAGTACACGATTGTTAACCCTTCTCCGATATTGCCATTAATGTTATATTTAATTTTATCTGGGAATCACTAAACTATCATCATTCTGTGACACACATAGAGTATTGTTGTTAATATTTTGATGCCAGTTTTCTATCATGTTTGTTAGGGCCGTATGGCAGGAATATTTTGGCCAAAATCCTGACTGTCTCTCAGCTATTAGTTTGTGGCGAACTAAGTGCTTTAGTGTTGTTTTGTGGATGTGCTTTTCTAGCGGTTTGGATAAAGAGGATAATATGGAAATTAGCCTATAATTACTCATGATGCAGTCGTCTAATGAACCAGCTTTTAAATGAGGATACACTTTAGCGGTTTTAAAGGCTGATGTGAAGTAACCTTTGGTGTGACATTGATTGTATATAAAAGTTAGTGACTCGCAGATCGGCGGTGCAGCATAGCGAAGGATTCGATTACTGATTCCATCTAGTCCTGATGAGTTATTGTTTTTTAGGTTACTGAGATGAGTAAATACTTCAATGGTCGTCATTAGTGGTATGTTTGTGGGAATGTCTCCATAGCATTCTCTCTCACTGAATGATGATAATAAAGATATGTCATGAGGCACATTTGGTATTGCAGCCTTCAGTTGGTTTATGTCAGACTGAAGAAACTACTGAATTGATCACATGTAACCTGATTTGATGGTAACGATTGTGATGAATGGTGTTTGTTTGTCAATGTATTAATTGTTTTCCAAATATCTCTAGTGTTGGTTTTATCTATTATTAAGTTCTTAAAATAGTTTTTCTTTTCCTTTCGAATAACATATTGAACTTTGTTTCTCAGTTAGATCTCTATTTTTATGTGCCCTGTCTCGGTTTCTCATAAGTTCAACTACCTCCTGTGTGATCCACGGGGGCTTAGTGTGATGTTTAACACGAACTTCCTTAAATGGAACATGCTTATGAAATAAATACGCTTAGAAAGGTCTTCAGCCAGTGGTCCAGAGCATCATCTTGGTCAGGAAGCTGGTAAACATAGTCCAGAGATGAGTTGAGCAAGTCTTGTAAAAAGGCATCTTGATTGAAGTTTTTGTAATGTCTATATTTTATACTTATATGTTTGTGTTTCGGGGATTTGGTACCTCTTTTCGACCACGTGCAACATACTGGGTAGTGATCGCTCATTGCATTAATAGGTACAGTACATTCTGTGATGTTGTCAGCACACGTAGTATAAATATGATCTATAAGTGTTGCAGATGATTTTGTTATTCTAGTGGCTTGTTTGACTAACTGTTGGAAGTTATATGACTCTATTATGTTTCCCCATGTTTTGTTTGATTTGTTAGTGTCTATGTTGAAGTCGCCTAGCAGTATTATTTCTCTCGCATTACTAAAGACTACATCCATCATAGTGGTGAATTTTTCATACCAGATATTTTCTGCGCTGGGGTTTCGATAAAGATAGCCAACTACTAGGGGTATGCGATTTTGAAGCTTAACCTCAAGCCATACACACTCAATCTCACAGGTTTCAAAATCTAGCCTACGGTGGGCATTAAGCGAGTTAGAAATATAAACTGCAATACCCGTCTCTTGTTTCTGATAGGGATCTCTGCTAATGATAGCGATGTCATCATCTGAGATGTTGCTATTTAATCGACGTTCGCTAACGCCGAACATGTGAAAATTTTGATTAACTATAAGTGATAGTTCAGGCAGCTTCCCTAATAGATGGCAGATATTTAAATGCCCGATTCTGAGCCCATTATAACTGAGCCAGTGTTCGTACTTATTAGACATTTTAACAATGCGTAATCATGATTTTTTTTTTTAAACACAAAATGAATACAACATACGACCCTTATAACAATATACACTCTAAAGTACAGAGAAACAGTAATATCTCTATCAATATACACGCACACATACGTATAAAGATCAGTAAGGATTATCAGTGAAGACCCCCTCACTCCCAATATAAACGCGATAAAAATTATTATAAAAGATATCCAACTAAGTGTCAATCTCTGTGACTTCAATACGAGTCATTGTTTGTAGCCACGTATAACCTAATACGTTGCTATATAAAACAAAAACCAAGTATGCACATAAACTTTCTAGGAGAGGCTCTTTCTTGTACCGAGGTCCGGTGTTGCTTTGTGCTGAATTGCTAGTAAATACCAGGCTGTGTTGGTCCTTGGTACAGCGACATCATAAGTGCCTGACGAAGTGAAGCTGGGCTAAAACGTGTGAGGTATAACAACTCTGGGTTACAATGGAATGGATACTGTTGATTTATCACGGGTGTGTAACGACTTCCAACAACAGGCTCTGATTCGTGGCTCTGATTCTGTCCATGTGTATGTAAACAATACCAGGCAATGGACATTTAATGCAAACAAGCAGACATACAAACACTTGGTGAAACAACGAGCACCACCAATACACTTGAAAATCACAAGACGATACAATTACTACATTAAAGTCTATAGCTGTACTTACTTAACAACACGTCACATACATGTGGAGAGACAGAGAGAGAGAGAGAGAGAGAGAGAGAGAGGGGGGGGGGGGGTGAGTGCAAACATAAACAAAGGCTTAAGTTAGCTGCGTTGGGTAGTAACTTCATTACAGGCACAACGGATTTATTTGGGGTGGGTAGGATTGTGGTCGAGGTTAAAGGAATTTTTGTCTTGATCATAGTCATACATACATTACATTTCTCGGCTAACAAAGAAACTGACCTACGAGGTACAGCTTCTATTTGTGCCGGGTAGCTCTCAATAAACATTTGTCCCTGACTGTGGTAGTATTTCCCAATCCCCGGTGACAAAGAAGGAAAATGTGCTGATACATTCTTTCCAATTACGAGTATTGTAAATATGTAAATAAAGTATCTACGAGCCTAAATACTCTCAATTTTAAATACTGGTTCTTGACGATCATATTAATCATTTTTGTAGTGTGCACTCCTGTATATCTGTGGGGTATTCTTTGGGTGGGAAGAAAAAAGTGAAACTAAAGATGGTAAAACATAAATGCTGGCAATAATACTAAGAATGATTGATTGAGTTCAATGGTACACGTTAGGAATATAGAGCTATCTGTGAAAGTTTGTGTTTGAACGTGTATAGTATGAAGTGTGAACTTAATGGGAGTGGCATATTGCTTAATCTGTGAATAGTTGTGAAATTTTCTGTTGAAAAAATGTGTGATCATATATGTTAGTGTATTGTGTGCTGATTGTATGTGGCTGAGTTTCGGCTAGACCATATTATCTGTCTGTATTCTGTTGGCATGGAGGAAAATCAATGGTAGAGTTGATCCAGAAAATCAAAGACCGAGATCTGTGGGGAGTCATGAACGCCTACGCCAGTCGGCATGGCACTTAATGATGATGATTCTGTTAATGATACAAGCCGTTTTGTGTATTTGTCTTTTGTGATTGTAGATATTGTGTTCAGGAAGATTGCTTTATACATGTTAGTTTTCTTGTTTGTGTACGTTTCTATTAACTTTTGTAGTGCAGTCTGTGTTGTTGTGATTGTTGGACATGTATAAACTGTATAATAAATATGTTCTTCTGTTTCTTGAATGTTGTGTCTGCGTAGTTTGTATGGTGCTATTTGCTTGGGTCTCTATGTTGCTCTTTCTCAGGTTGGTGCATGTTGTAAAGTAGTCTTTGGCTTTGGGTGTGATGTGTTGTTGTGTAAGTACAGCTATAGTCTTTAATGCAGTATATGAATCGTCTTGTGATATTCAGGTGTAATGGTGGTGCTCGTTGTTTCACTAAGTAATTGTATGTTTGCATAGTTGCATTATATGTCCTTTGCATGTTATTGACTACATACACGTTATGTAGAATCCTGGTAGTGTGTTATTGCTGAAATTTGGCAGAATATCTGCCTTTCAAAAAAAGTACCTTTTTTTTTACAGCATAAGAGCTTGCGTTAATATGGTTTTTGCGTGTTATACCTATATTATAAAGATTCTAATCAACTACTGTGGTGTAAGATATTATACAGAATGTAAAATTCATCTTAGTGTATAATTGTAGAAAAATAGAAATAATTTTCTTTACGAATTTCAAATAGAGACAATAGGAACCAATAAAAATCTTGTACAAATTTAAAACTTTCTTCTATCACTGCGTAATTAATTTAAAATCTTAAGATTATAACGAGAATATAAATTAGTTCCCTTGCAACATTGAGTACTGACAATGTTACCTCCCTTCATTTTAAAGTAAACCTACGCAAGCATAGGGTTGCTAGACGTCCGGCAAAAAGAGGGCATGTCCTCCTTTTTAGCCTAATATTCTACGTCCAGCAGGCAAAGCTAAAAACCGTTAAAGTGTCCGGCTTTTCTTGTATTTTATGGTTTAATATTTTAATGAATTTTTGTTACAACTTACAAGGAATCTCCGAACATGGCGGTTAGGCATGGAACTATAATAAGGCCTCTGGGGTGTTAATGCTTGTGGAGAGAGAGAGAGAGAGAGAGAGAGAGAGAGAGAGAGAGAGAGAGAGAGAGAGAGAGAGAGAAATAAAGAGAGAGAGGGTGGGGTGAGTGCAAACATAAACAAAGGCTGAAGTTAGCTGCGTTGGGTAGTAACTTCATTACAGGCACAACGGATTTATTTAGGGTGGGTGGGATTGAGGTCGAGGTTAAAGGAATTTTCGTTTTGGTCATAGTCATACATACATTCCACTTCTCGGCTAACAAAGGAACTGACCTACAAGGTACAGCCTCTATTTGTGCCGGGTAGCTCAATAAACATTTGTCCCTGACTGTGGTAATATTTCCCAATCCCCGGTGACAAAGAAGGAAAATGTGCTGATACATTCTTTCCAATGACGGGTATTGTAAATATGTAAATAATGTATCTACGAGCCTAAATACTCTCTATTTTAAATACTGGTTCTTGACGATCATATTAATCATTTTTGTAGTGTGCACTCCTGTATATCTGTGGGGTATTCTTTGGGTGGGAAGGAAAACGTGAAACTAAAGATGGTAAAACATAAATGCTGGCAATAATACTAAGAATGATTGATTGAGTTCAATGGTACACGTTAGAAATATAGAGATATCTGTGAAAGTTTGCGTTTGAAAGTGTATAGTATGAAGTGTGAACTTGATGGGAGTGACATTTTGCTTAATCTGTGAATAGTTGGAAAATTTTCTGTTGAAAACATGTGTGATCATATGTGTTAGTGTATTGTGTGCTGATTGTGTGTGGCTGAGTTTCGTCTAGACCAGTGGTTCTCAACCTTTTTTGGCCCGTTCCCCCCTTCACCATATTTTCAGAACGTCATCTCCCCCCCCCCCCCTCCAACTTTACAAAATTGTCAGCCTCAAAAGGTGCATTAAAAATAACATACCTATAATAGTGAAAATACTTATTTTCTTCCATAGTTGTACATAACCTTCACATGTAAAGATACACTTTATAGTGTAGTTTTCTACAGTTAATAGCAAATGAATATGCTGATGGATATTAAAACTTAAGACAGGTCATACTTTCGTTTCTTGACACTCATCATGGGCTTAAGATTCTATAAATATAAAATGATAAAGTCAAGATCAACACACATAAACACCCACAGACGTGTATACACAACCACAGAAATATACGTACACACACACACACACACACACACACACACACACACACACACAATTATATTGCATATCCTATTTACAGTACATCGCTGTCAACACCAGCATTTTACTTTTACTGCTGTTGTTGATGTCTGGGCAAGTTTTACGTTCAGTAGTTTGTCATTGATTTCTGAACGACCGGCTCCAATACCAACACGCTAAAACCCCAGCATGGTGTGGTCTGCTGTTAAATAGGTCACCGCTGGCAAGCCTTTAGGCCACGGAGACGGTGGTATATAAACACACCCATATATACATTTACACACACACACACACACACACACACACACATATATATATATCCCCCAACAAGTGAAAGCAGTGAAGAAAGTATAGAGGCATTTTATAATGACATGGAGTCTGCTTTTAAGAACTGTAAAAAATCAGAAATAAATATCATAATGGGTGATTTCAACGCAAAAATAGGAAAGCAAAGCGATGGATACAGTGTAGGCAACCATGGTTTGGGAGAGAGAAATGAAAGAGGTTACAGACTTGTAGAATGGGCAAAAGAACAAGAATTGGTTGTAGGAAACACCTGGTTTAAACAACATCCTAGAAGATTATGGACATGGAGGAGTCCAGACAGCAGGATTAAAAACCAGATAGATTACATCCTGATGAGCAAAAGGTTTCGAAATGCATTAACAGTTGTAAAAACAGTTCCAAATGCAGACTGTTACAGTGATCACAGATTAATTACTGGCACATTGAGGGTAAAGTTAAAGAAAGTCAAGTATACAGCAGGAAACCCTAAATATGACTTGTGCAAATTGAAAACTGACAAAGAAATACAAGATAATTTTAACATAGAAGTAAAGAACAAATTTGATTTATTGTCTGATCTAGAGATCCTATTTCAAGATGTAGATGATCAATGGGAAATGCTGAAGAATTCAATCAGTTGTGCAGCAGAAAAAACTATTCCAAAAGTAAAGAAAGTTGGCCGTAAGACATGGATGACTGAAGAAATTTTACAACTAATGGAAACAAGAAGACAGAACAAAAATAATCCTGCCAAATATGAAGAAATTCACAGAAAAGTCAGAACCTTATGTAAGGAGGCTAAAGAAACATGGCTTGAGAAAAATTGCAGAGAAATTGAAAAACAACACAACAGTAAAAATGCGAAACTAATGCACAAAAGAATTCAGGAGATTACTAATCAAAGAACACGTACATCAGCAGGCTGCCTAAAGACAAAAGATGGAAGAGTCATAATAGAAAAAGATCAGATTTTACATGTATGGTCAGATTACGTGAAAAACCTTTATGACGATAGCAGAGACGAACAATATATTGTTCAAAATAACAATGAAGGGCCAGCAATTTTGAAGATGGAGGTTCAGAATGCTCTTAATCATATGAAATCTGGCAAAACCCCCGGTCCAGACAGCGTCACAACAGAAATGATTAATGCTTTAGAAGAATATGGAATAGATAAAGTTACCAGTCTGCTTAATACAATATATGATACTGGAAACATACCTCATGAGTTATGTAATTCTGTATTTATTGCAATCCCAAAGAAATCAGGAGCCTTGGAATGTGATCAACATCGAACAATTAGTATAATGAGTCACATCACGAAGATTTTGCTAAGAATTATCATGCAAAGAGTTAGGAGGAAAATACAACCTGAAATAGGAGAAGAACAATGTGGGTTTGTAGTAGGCAAGGGTACAGTAAATGCTGTGTATATACTGAGAACCGTAATCGAACGTTCTATAGAAGTAAACAAAGATCTACACCTTTGCTTCATTGACTACACAAAGGCTTTTGATAAAGTGAGACATGTCAACATGATAAGGATGCTTGAAGATCTACAAATTGATGGGAAAGACCTTAGACTTGTAAAAAACATATATTGGAAACAACAAGCTGCCATAAGAGTTGATAATGAAGTAAGCCAATATCAGCCTATTAAGAGAGGTGTGAGACAGGGATGTGTAATGTCTCCAGATCTGTTTTCCCTGTACAGTGAAAATATTTTCAGAAATATTGAAAATATGGAAGGAATCAACATTGGGGGACGATGCATCAATAACATTAGATATGCAGATGATACAGTCTTGATTGCAGACAATGAACAGGACCTGCAAAATTAGTAGATGCGGTTGTTACACATAGTGAACAACAAGGGTTAGAATTAAATTGTAAAAAGACACAGATTATGGTCGTCACTAAGAAGAACGAAATACCACAGTGTAATATACAAGTAAATGGGAATACTCTTCAACAAGTGAATAGGTACAATTACCTCGGAACAGTAATAACATCTGATGGGAGATGCCTTGAAGAGATTAGAACAAGAATCGCCATGGCAAAAGTAGCCTTTAGCAAGATGAAAAACATACTGACCAATAAAAAGATGTCAATTGAAACGAGAAAAAGAGTGTTGAGATGCTACATAGAACCTGTACTTTTATATGGATGTGAAGCTTGGACAATGAGCAGCCAGGCTGAAAAATATCTGATGGCTGTAGAAATGTGGTTTCTGAGGAAAATGCAAAGAATACCATGGACAGCCAGAAAGACCAATGAACAAGTCCTTCAAGAAACAAATGAAGATCGTAAACTGATCAGAGACATTAGACGTAGACAGTCACAATTTTTTGGGCATGTTATGAGAAGAAATGATTTGGAGAACTTGGTGACAACTGGTAAGATCGAGGGGAACAGACCAAGGGGAAGACCTAGAAACAAGTATCTGGATGGCTTGGCCTTGTGGCATGGTCGAGACAAAAACACGGAACTGATCCACGACTCTGTTGATCGAGTAAGATGGCAGAACATGACCGCCCACGCTTACCGGCATGGCACATGATGGATGGATATATATGATTAGAGAAATTAGACGTAGACAGTCAAAATTGTTTGGACATGTTATGAGAAGAAATGGATTGGAGAACTTGGTGACAACTGGCAAGATCGAAGGAAACAGACCAAGAGGCAGACCGAGAGGAAAATACCTGGATGGCTTGGCCACATGGCATGGACGAGACAGGAACACTGAGCTGATCCACGACACTTGTGATCGAGTGAAATGGAGAGTCATGACCGCCCACGCTTTCCGGCATGGCACATGATATATATATATATATATTCCAGTCTCCCTGATGAAGGAGTTAAAGACGCTGTTCGTAATCCCGTCCGTATACCCAGGTACGATATTCAGCTGCGCGAGATTCGCCAGCGGATCACGTTGCATCAGATTCATTTGGAAAAGTATGTGAGCCGGACGTTCAGAAAGCAATAGCAAACCACTGAACATAAAACTTGCCAAGACATCAACAGCAGCTGTAAAATGCTGGTGTTGACTGCAATGCCCTGTAAATAGGATATGCAATATATATATATATATATATATATATATATATATATATATATATATATATATATATATATATATATATATATATATATCCACGAGTCAACTTACGTCTTAAAAAGACAGTCTCCTTACCTCCGCAAAAATAATAATTTGAAAAGCTGAGACGTGTAGATTCGTAAATATCACACGACGTTCTTTATGATAAGTGCGTGCGATTGTCGTTGTCTAGGTAACGATGCTCATGGTGTGTCAATTGAGCTATCTAACTGTCTAACAATGCAACTCACCCCAGTAATACACATCCATCAGTCAGTAAACAAGATTGAGTTGGCGCACATAATCCTTTAATACAGAAAGAACACGGACAAACGAAACATCCTTATATATCCAGACACAATATAATCCATAGAATATAAACATCCTCCTCACAATTTAACACGTACTCTCACTGTCTTCTCACGGCCTGCTTCATCTCAAATCCATAAGACAGGTAATCCAGCTCCTATCCACAGCTGGACCTCACACATCATACCCACACAATGGGTCTAGTCTCCACTAACTATCCAACCCACTCTGGGTTCAGGCCTCTATTAACTATCCAACCCACTCTGGGTTCAGGCCTGTCTTCACAACTGGGAGCACAACACAACACAAGAACTGACCCACAGTCAGTCTAAACTCCCACTTCCTCGACAACCGATCCGTTCGGCCGCCAAAACATCAACTCCCTTGAAGTCCCTTGACTTCACACAAAACTAAACTGTCCTTCACCCCATCCACTCTGGGGGTCTTCCACTCACACCCACCCCATTATTTCTCAGGGTTGATTGTTTTTCTCGTAGCCAGGTCACTCACCTTACTGTCAATGACCCAGGCATATGTCAGTAAACAATAGAGGAATCTCGGTAATCGGTTTCTGTTTTAATGCGATCTTGAAATAATCGGGAAATTTAACATGATGAGTACTCTAAACCTCATTAAAATGGAGAAGCAATAACAAAAAACGTAAGTTACCGCAAATAAAATCTCTGGTAAAATACGGCAACCTAAATCAAAGAGGCTAGGTAGAAGGAAAAGAACCGTATATTATGGAGGTAAAACAATCGAGTGAAATGGCGAATCATGAAAACAATATCAAGTAATCGGTTCTTGTATTAACGCGATCTTGAAATAATCGGGGGATTTAACGTAACGAGTACGCTTAATATCCCGATCTTGTTTTGTGTGGTCCTGAAGCCAATTTGACAATGTCTTCATTCCCCCTCCCTCCCCCCTTGAAAACCTCAAATTCCCCCCTGGGGGGGGGGGGGGGGTGAGACCCACTGGTCTAGACCATATTAGGTGTCTGTATTCTGTTGGCATGGAGGAATATCAATGGTAGAGTTGATCCAGAAAATCAAAGACCGAGATCTGTGGGGAGTCATGAACGAATACGCCAGTTGGTAAGGCGCTTGATGATGATGATGATTCTGTTAATGCTTCAAGCAGTTTTGTGTATTTGTCTTTTGTGATTGTAGGTATTGTGTTTAGGAAGATTGCTTTACACATGTCAGTTTTCTTGTTTGTGTACGTTTCTATTAACTGTTGTAGTGCAGTCTGTGTTGCTGTGATTGTTGGACATGTATAAACTGTATAATAAATATGGTCTCTGTTTCTTGAATGTTGTGCCTGCGAAGTTTGTAAATTGCTATTTGCTTGGGTCTCTGTGTTGCTCTTTCTGTGGTTGGTGCATGTTGTAAAGTAGTCTGTATGTTATTTCTTTAGATTTGGATTTCAGCTTCTCGAACTAAACATAAGTCCATTCCTCCTTAGTTGGATCGCTACAGCCCTCTTCCAACGGAAAGTAGTTTTTACAGGTGGCAGTTGGACTTCGGAACCAACAACAATATATCCTGGCCTACCACAGGGATCACCATTATCTCCGGTACTGTTCAACGCCTACACAGTGAGAATCACCAGTGAGCAGATCACTGGACCTGGCAGGACATTGTCATATGCCGATGATGTTTTAGTGTATCGTCAGGGGAAGGATAGAGAGGAGGTTGCTGTGGAACTACAAACCGAACTCAATCGCATAAGTACTTGGTGTGATGAAGCTGGGGCAATGGTCAACCCAACAAAGGCAACAGTGACTTGGTTCTCGTTGAATAATCATATTGTCAACACTCCAACACCAACTGTAATGCTGTGTTCAGAGATGGTGGAAAGAACGCAGGCAATGAATTACCTGGGGATACGGTTTGATCGAAGCCTTGCTTATAATGTGCACATAGACCAGGTGATAACAAAGGCCAAGCGGGGTTTGGCAGCGATGCGGGTGATGGCGGCAGCAAACTGTGAGCAGCGCCATCTATGTCTTCTGTACGAGGGGTTGGTCATGTCTGTTTTGGAGTATGCAATGGCAATCCTGACTCTCAGCCATAAGCAGATAGAAAGGATGGAAAGGATACAGAATGAAGCTATGCGCATTATTCTTGGATGTACAAGAGATACAGCATGCAGGGCGATGCGCTACCTTCTTGGGTTTCCAACCATTGAAGAGAGAATACAAGATTGCAGGGCACGCGCCTACCTCAGAATTAACGCAAACACACAACATCCACTGCATAGTGAAATTAGGAAGGTGAAGGGCAGCAGGTTAAAAAGAGGACGGTCGTGGATGGGTCAAGCCGAAGACATTCTTCAACAGGTGTGTTCACTTGAGGACTTAGAACCTGGCGAGGAGTGGGTGCAAGTGCCAACATACTTCTGCACATCCTTTTCAGTTTGCATCCAACTTGACAGAAAATGCAGACAAGAAAATCCGGCTGCTGTTGACGCTGAAGTACAAGCGTTGATTTTCGAGAATTCGCTAGACGGTGACGCGGTCATCTACACAGATGGGTCGGTCGTCCGACATGTGAGAAGCTCATGGGCCTTTACAGCTCGGGCCGGAGGGAGAATTGTGAAGGAGGACTCTGGTGCTTTTACTGAAACCACAAGTAGCCTGACCATGGAAGTCATGGCAGTAAGTAAATCAATAACATGGCTCGAGACACAGACATTCACTAGGGCTTGTTTCCTTAGCGACTCAATGAACATGATCAAGAGGATAGAGGAGGGGTCGATCCGAAGAGAATGGTTGCTGCCTCTGGAGCGGTCTCGACTGGCAAAGATTAGTTTCATCTTCGTGCCAGGGCATGCGGGAGTACAAGGAAATGAGCGGGCTGACAAGCTCGCAGGTGAGGCTACTGTGGAGGGCGGACGCGCCATGGACCAGGCCGACATTCTGAATGCTCTACGAGAAGTAAGACTTTTGCGAGAACCAAGTGATGACTGTGAATCTACAACAATGGCCAGACTGCGAGAGCAGCAAATTAAAAGAGGTGTGGCCAAACAAGAACACTACGCAGGAAGCCAAAGAAGATTGATAAACCAACACAGAACTGGCGTCGTTAGCCGCTACACGCTGCGGGATTTGCTGAGGAGGGGATCCGAGCACTTATGGACTGAATGGTTCGATGTGCAATGAGGATGATCTGTCGACTAACTAACTAACTTTAGATTTGGATGTGATGTATTGTTGTGTAAGTACAGCTATAGTCTTTAATGTAGTAATTGTATCGTCTTGTGATTGTCAGGTGTATTGGTGGTGCTCGTTGTTTGACTAAGTATTTGTATGTCTGCTTGGTTGAATTAAATGTCCATTGCCTGGTATTGCTTACATACACGTTATGTAGAATCCTGGTAGTGTGTTATTCTTAAATTTTGGCAGAATATCTGCCTTTCAAAAAAAGTACCTCTTTTTGAAGTAGAGGAGCTTGCGTTAACAAAGGTTTTGCTTGTTATACTTATATTACAAAGACTTTGAGCAACTATTATGGGTTACGATATTATAAAGAATGTAAACTTAATCTTAGCTTGTAATAGTAGAAAAATAAAAATAATTTCTTTATAAATTTTTAGCAGAAACAATATTTTTGCAATAGAAAACTTTTACAATTTAAAAATTTTCTTTTATCCCTGCGTAATTAATTTAAAATCTTAAGATGATAATGACAATAAAAATTAGTTCCCTTGCAACATTGAGTACTGGCAGTGTTACCTCCCTTCATTTTAAAGTAAACCTACGCAAACATAGGGTTGCTAGACGTCCGGCAAAAAGAGGAAATGTCCACCTTTTTAGCCTAATATTCCACGTCCGGCAGGCAAAGCTAAAAACCTTTGAAATTTTCAGCTTTTCTTATATTTTATGTTATAATTTTTATGTATTGTTGTTACAATTTACAATGTATCCACGAACATGGCGGTTAAGACCGTTAGGCATTGAACCGCTAAGGCCTGTGGCGTGTTTATGCTTATGGCTACCGTTTGCAATCCCATTTTCCTCATGTTGGACTGGCAGTGCATGGTTCCGTCGCCCTGCTACTGAGAGAGTGCGTGGGCGACGACACTGTGAGCTGTGAAATTCGCGTGGTCTGCTTTTACATCTGGCCGCTGTTGTTTGCACAGTGACAGTGAACTGCATGTTCAGAGCAATGGCCGGCTATCGCTGAATTGACTGGTTTGCCTTTTCGGGTCACAGGTGCATTTTTCATGAGACTCCTGGGAGTCTTCGCTGGAGCTACGGAGTTCGTGCTTTGTGCGGTGCTTTCGGCGGGTCGCCCTGCGGAAAAAGACCAAGCCATGTGGGATGAAACCCAGGTCAATGAAGTCTTTCTGGTGACTGCCGATTCCATTGACGATGAACTGTCTTTTTCATGAAGGACTGTTGTGTTGGCATTCTGGTGGCGGCATTATGCACAGCGTAACTTTGCGGGCTGTTGGCTTGCCGAGACTCCTGTCTGTTCCACTTTTCACATGAGGCAGTGAAGAGCATTGTGTGTGATATTCACTGGCACAAGAACAGAGCATAATGGGGACGACCCGTTGCCGTGAAGCTGGAACCGAAACTAACTAACTAACTAACCCACCCACCCACCCACCCAACCAACCAACCAACCAACCAACCAACCAACCAACCAACCAACCAACCAACCAACCAACCCACCAACCCACCAACCCACCCACCCACCCAACCAACCAACCAACCAACCAACCAACCACCCACCCACCCACCCACCCAACCAACCAACCAACCAACCAACCAATCAACTAACTAACTAACTAACTAACTAACTAACCAACCAACCAACTAACCAACTAACTAACAATGCATCTACACTCTACCGTATGTTTGCAAGACAAGAATGAACTTTTTTTTTTAATGACTCTTGCATGAACAGTGGAGTTTATTTTTCCAAAATTGCCCAAATGCATGTTGCTTTTCAGAGTTACTTAAAATTTGTGAAGTATTCTTCTGTATCCCTGGACACAATGGTAATGTGGAAAGAGTGTTCTCCTTGATTATTGCTCTTTGGACAAAGGAAAGGAACAGACTCTTACTCGATTCTGTAAAGGGCATCATTCTCACAAAGTACAATTTGAAGAACCTTACCCGTGAACAGTTTTATGCATATGTGATTGCTAACGGGGATCTTCTACGAAAAGTTGGCTCCTCCGAGAAATATATTGTGTCATTAATAAAGATTATAAGGTAATAATTGTACAATCGGATGTTTAAATAATGTTTTCTAGCATTTTGAAAAAGGCCTCCATTGAATTTATATTTATTAGTGGAGGTTTGATCCACGGATAGCCGCTCAAGCTAGGATACAGATGAATACCCTTAATATTTCCATCTAGCGTCTTTCATGTATTTGTCTAGTTTTATTTGTTTTTTCTGTTGCTGACGAAGGCTTTGGCCGCAACGCCCATTTCGTCTCTTATAATCGTGCTCTAGTAAAGCTCACAATATCTACTTCTCGTTTATCGATGATTCATTCATTGCTTTGTTATTGTTATACATCAACACAACCTACCCCAATTCCTCGGTTCATTTTTTTTTACATTAATAAATGATAATAACCGCCGGCAGCGTGAGTGTGTGCGTGTGTGTGCTTTGAACAAGGGAGGGGAGGGGCAGTGGTTCTTTTACAGCTGAGTTACCTTTTCTTTACCCATTTCGAACGAATGAGACAGAGAATGAGACAGCGAGGAGTGACGAGGAGATCTGGCCGACGCTTAACGCTCAGAGGAAAGGCGAGACGAACTTATAATCAGATTGCTAATGGTACTATTAGTGTTGGAACTCTTCGCTGGCTACTGAGGATGGGGACGGAGCACTTATGGGAATGCCCCGAATGCTGTGATGTCGATTCTTAAATCAATCAATCAATCCTTACCCATTTCGAACGTTGCGCCTGTTTCCGCTAGTGATTTTTTTTCTAAATCAAGGGCGACATTTACCATTTGAATCATTCTGCCTCTTCGTATTGTATAGGCCGTGGTGGCTCTTTACAGATATTGACGGGCTGAACTGAGTTGAGTGAAAAGCCGACTCACGGCACTTCCCCAAACATGCTCCGTCTTCATCTTCAACAGCCGATGAAGAGTCACAATACAAATGGTACGTAGGTCAGCATGGCCGAATGGATAAGAACTCATGTTCTTAAACATTCGGTGTGCTGATGCCGAAGTAAGGGGTTCAACCCCTACACCGGACAGTTGGACTAAAATGTTAACCTGTAGTCCTGGTTTTTTGGGGACGTAAATTACAAGTACCTCTGAAGTCGGAGTGGGTTCACCTGAAGGCGAGGGACCTGTTAATAGGAAATGTTAATCCACGCGCAAAATTCGGTCCAGCACTACTGGAATCAGTGTGTATGGACTACACTTGAGTTCAAAGCAAGTGAGCGCCAAAAAAAAAAATATACAAATGGTACGTTACAGTCTGGCCTCTCCTTGGAGTACAGATTGTCGGCCAGATACTCTGGTAATTCCCTGTTGCCCCATTCTCTCTAGGCTTTGATGATTTATCTGCTCTTCCACATTATCTCGAAGGCCCCTGCCCACATCTACCTTATCATGCACCAGTACATGCCCATGTGTGCAGAACCAGTCAACCTGTATGCCTGCTCTTTTCCCACCACACCAGCATGTCCTGGGGAACAGATTCAACAAATGCTTCCTGTCTTTGATTTGTGAATTGCAGCATGGCACTCTGCACATAACACCATGCCTGCCTTCACCTTTCTCAGCATGATCTGTGAGTTCATTACAATCACATGTATGTGCCGTTTGTCCTCCAGCCAGTGAAACACTACCATGACTGCCTTCACCTCCATTCTCAGACTAGATGTAGTGGTATCATGTGCCAGGCTCTCCTGCAATAAACATTGCCCAATATTTATGAGACTACTTGTGCAATTTGGTGTAGTGATCTTTCTTGACAACTTGGATTTTCAATTTGAACTGTTGCATTTGATTTATGATCACCATCAACATCATGTAACACATTTGCAGAACATTTCTCATAACAATCCATGGGAAGGATTCTCCATCACTCATCAGTTCTCCTGTGCAGAACATTTCTAACAATCCATGGGAAGGATTCTCCATCACTCATCAGTTCTCCTGTGCAGAACATTTCTCATCACAATCCATGGGAAGGATTCTCCATCACTCATCAGTTCTCCTGTGCAGAACATTTCTCATCACAATCCATGGGAAGGATTCTCCATCACTCATCAGTTCTCCTGTGCAGAACATTTCTCATCACAATCCATGGGAAGGATTCTCCATCACTCATCGGTTCTCCTGTGCAGAACATTTCTCATCACAATCCATGGGAAGGATTCTCCATCACTCATCAGTTCTCCTGTGCAGAACATTTCTCATCACAATCCATGGGAAGGATTCTCCATCACTCATCAGTTCTCCTGTGCAGAACATTTCTCATCACAATCCATGGGAAGGATTCTCCATCACTCATCAGTTCTCCTGTGCAGAACATTTCTCATCACAATCCATGGGAAGGATTCTCCATCACTCATCAGTTCTCCTGCATATTTTCATGTTCAGGGTGTCTGTAATGTCCCGTGTTGCAGGCCAGAGTACCAACAGAAAATACTGCCATGGCTACGATGCAGACATCCAGACTATCAAAATAGTGGCAGTTGAGTTGAGTCAAGAACCGACATCACAGCAGTCCGGACATACACATACTTGTTCCGTCTGTACCAGCCAGCAAAGATTCTCAATACAAATGGCATCAGTAGCAGTCTGATTATATTTCTGTCTGGCCTGTCCTCAGAGTTTTGAGCTCTGATCACTCCCCGCAGCAGCATTCTCTCCAAGCTGTGATGATCTACCCGTTCTTCTGCACTATACACATGATTCCAAAGAGCCCCGGCCACATCTACCTTATCATGCACCAATACCTCACCTGGGGATGCAGACCAGCCAATCTGTCCACCAATAGCAACAGAGAAATTACTGAATACCAATCATGGTACGCAGCCTATGGTGCTATTTACTGATGCAAAATCAGTACTTGAGGTACTCCAGTCTGGGAAACTACCAACTGCTCAGACTCTCTCTGCAGAAAGGCAAGCCATCTGTAGAGAGCTTCACAAAAAGCACAAACTTTGTAGCTCCAGCGACGACCCTCAGGGGTATTCAAAAAAGTGCATCATTGGCCTAAATGCTGCAGTCGGAAAATAAACCTACAAAATTCAGAGCGCAAGGGAGAGAGACAACCTGACAACTTTACCACAGAGAGCCCCCTAGGGCTATGATCGTCAAGGGAAAGAAAGACATAACAGCAAAATGATTAAATCTTAAGGCTTTAATGTTTCCAACAGTTTACTTCACATACAGTCGTAAATGGAATGTGTTAATGTATTACAGATGTAAATGTATTTATGAAAATAAATGCTGAAATTCTTATGAACAACTATCAACGACATATTCAGGAAAAGAAAACTATATAAACAACCATCTAAAGCTATATTAAGAACAAAAATGTATAAACAATAATCTAAAATCAGATATTCTGGAAAAACTGTATAAATAACCATGTAAAGTAAGATGTTCTGAATGAAAAATACACAAATATTCTTCTAAATCCAGATATTCATAAAATTTTACTTTATAAACAACTATCTAAATTAAGATACTCAGAAAAAAATGTCTTCTAAACAACTATCCAAATTAAGATACTTAGAAAAAAAAATTACTCTATAAGCAACCACACAAAGCTATATATTCAGATTAAAACAACTTTATAAACAACTATTTAAAACCAGGTGTTCAGGGAAAAACCTCCCTAAGCAATCATCTAAATCCAGGTATTATAAGAATACTATAAACAACCATCCAGATTTTCAGGTAAAAAAAGACATCAGCTTGATAAACAAACTTCTGAAGTCAGGTATTCAGAACGTACACAAATGAGCTAAATTTAAAAAAAAATATGTAAATGTAATAAATTCTTAGATCTGACATTTCTAGCAACACAATAAAGCTCAATACATGGACTGCAATGACATTGCAGGCTAAAAGTTTGGAGGTAACATTTCTAATTTTAGGATGATAGTCAGGAAAATAGTTCCCTGTCAGGACAATTGTGGATATTATAATCCCGTTGTAAATATCAAAAATATAAAGCTATCAAATTTACACCTACATAGAAGCAGCAATTTAAATTAGTCCATGCCATGTGGCATTGGTGATTATGTCTGTCCACAACCTTCTGTATCTTGTGCTGTCAATCATTTCTGATACAGATGTTCCTCCATGTCAAGATGTCAAACTGTCCAACATCTTCTCCTTGGTCTCCCTCTGCTTCTCCTCCCCTTCAACAATATACTCCATGCCAAAAGAATGTGGACTGGCTTCTTCTGATTCGAGTAACCACTTTTCTTTGTGAGCTAACTTCTTTCAAGATATCTTCATTGTTTTTTTTAAAATATGTCCACAATGTTCTCATCCTTCTATAAAACCACATCTCTGTAGCTTCCACATAATTCCTCACTTGCTTGATAACTGTCCATGATTCACTTCTGTACATCAGGATTAGCTCAATATAGCTATTAAGAAACATATAGACTCAAATATTTTTTTCTCTGGAATCAAAATTTGAATAAATAAAAATCACAGGATTTGGAAAGTAGAAATATATCATTTGTAGACTTTTAAAAAACACAAACTAAAAAGATAGGCTTAAATGTTTTCAAAGTTCTTATTATATTACTTTGGTATGTTAACAATAGTTAGTCACATATTTGTCAGCATTTTCTAAACTGTGGCTGAACAAATGACAAAGAACTATTCTTTGAACTCTTTTCGGTGCCAAAGTTCACAAAAATATGGGGAAAAGAGATATTATAACATTACACTGTTCAGCAGTTTAAACATTATCATAGCTTTTGAATTCTAAACATTTAAACAGATAAGTGGATGTTCATTAGATTGGCAGAGCTCTAAAATAAACCCAATGTAAATGTGATTAAGATACCACTTAAACATGTAAAAAGTAACAATAAGATATGCACAACTGACAATAAAAGTTTAAGCATGTACAAAAAAACATCTTTAGCAATGACAAGCCATGAGATTCCAGTGAGTTAGTGGAACTTTGTTTTGAAATTAAGCTAATTTCTACATCAGTAGAGATACAAATATTTGAAAATTAAACATAATTCCAGCACAGTGAAAGAAAACATGTTAGAAAATTAGCTAACTTCTAGATGTCTGAAAATTAATGCTACATCCCAGAGCAGTAAAGATACAATGTATGAAAATTAAACTAAATCTCAGAGCAGTAAAGATACAATGTTTGAAAATTAATGTTAAATCCCAGAGCAGTAAAGATACAATGTTTGAAAATTAAACTAGATCTCAGAGCAGTAAAGATACAATGTTTGAAAATTAACCTAAATCCCAGAGCAGTAAAGATACAATGTATGAAAATTAAACTAAATCTCAGAGCAGTAAAGATACAATGTTTGAAAATTAATGTTAAATCCCAGAGCAGTAAAGATACAATGTTTGAAAATTAAACTAAATCCCAGAGCAGTAAAGATACATGTTTTAAGCTAAATCCCAAACACTGAACTGAAACAGCAACAGACGGGCTAAAGAACAGGGGAAAAACACACCTATTACTAGGCATATCATTTGGGTGGAGGAGGGTAGAGTGGCCTCGCGATATAGAGATTAGGTGTGGTTCTGTTGAATAAGTCGCCCATGTGTTACCAGAGCTCCAAAGTAAAGAATAGTCAGACTGCAGACCCCTTGAGCATGTTGCAAAAAGCAACTAAAGAGGGTTGTTATGAGACTGGCTATCTCACGCCATAGAAACAAATCAGCCAACACCCAACCCTCCCGTGAACTGGCCTACAAAGGGCTTGGCATGCAATGCTGTGGACCTCTACTACACTAGGAGTCTCAAGGGCAAAAGAAGGGGGAAGAAGAAGAAGAAGAAGAAGAAGAAGAAGAAGAAGAAGAAGAAGAAGAAGAAGAAGAAGAAGAAGAAGAAGAAGAAGAAGAAGAAGGTTAAATAAGAGGCTGTGGACCAACACAGGCGGTAGTCATTGAGAGAAGACAGATATCTCAAGACTCTGTGACATGGTCATCAGCAGGCAAAAGGCACCATAAATAACGCCCCACCTTGCAGGATTAATCTTATTTAGACAACAGTTAGTGGTGTTAAACTGTAGAGGAACTGTCGGAAGGCAAAGAAAACTACCACTGTACATCACTAGTACATAATAATTTCACACATCATATAATTTACGATAAATGGTGTAAATAGCTGCTACATAGCAGCAGTCTAGTGCTAAGGACAGCCAAATGCACAAGGTGAAACCAGACCACAAGCATGTGACAGTGTAAAAAGATTTACAGAGAGAATCACCAAAGAGGTAAAGCCATGTTGGGGAGAGGGAGGGAGAGAGAGAGAGAGAGAGAGAGAGAGAGAGAGAGAGAGAGAGAGAGAGAGAGAGAGAGAGAGAGAGAGGTTATTTTGTAAAAATTCCCAGCTCTGTGCTATGATTCAAACCCAGAAACTACCGAGTAAGAGGCAACAGCGCCGGTGTCCTCTGCAATGGAGAGATGACAAAGAGAAGTAAGTAGTAGAGTACAGAACCCTTCTCTAGACCTTGTGTATTGGTATATGGTGCTAGCCATATATTTACACAGACTAACTGACATTTGATGGGCCATGTGGGCGCCTTCACTGCCCATAACATTTCCCGATATCAATTTTAAGCTGAGTCAACATTTACTATTAAAGTCAATTCACAAATCAGAAAATACAGAAGTTTCATGCAAAGACAAGGCACATCATGGATTAAAAAGAAGCGAGATAATCATATCAGAGGTAAGTAGTTACTGAATATTAAATAATACACATACTATTTGGCAGAATATTCAGAAATATTTGCTATACAAAGATAAAGGATTCACATAAAACAAGGTTATTATAATGCTAAAATAAATACCAGGTATTAAAACAATATGCCAGGATTTTGACAAATGACCTGCCAGTCTGGTATAGACAACTTAAAAGAAATAAAGTATGTATGTAAAATAATTAGCATACAGGATAGTGGGTCTGCTTAATAAAACTGGGGTCTATGTTCAATTCCCAGCAGTGGCAGGGATATTTTTTTTTCTGACAGGATTGACTCAGCCTCATAAAATTGGTACTAGATCTTCTTCTTTCGTCTGCTTGAAATTTATTGTCTATATCTGTAATATATCTGACAAGCCCAAACAAGAGCAAAACTCGACTTGAGTGCTTCCAATCTGATATAGACAGGGCCCAATTTTCATACCGTAATATGATCAGTATTACCAGTAGTGGGTTGTGCTCAATCTTCAAATCCTGAAACAACCAATAAATATACCTGTTGTCTCTTGTATAAAGACCACTAGATCATTTCCGGAATGGGTTCCAAATGTTGCTGTATGTAGCCGAGGCGCGGTGTTGGGGTGAGCGCCCAACATTGCTCAAATACCTCAATGGCTCGTGAATACATAACCTATGCAGCAAAAGTCCAACTCCTGGCCTTCACGTGGCGGGCCTGTTTAAACTAACAGGAGAAGGGGCGACGGCGAGTCTCTGGCGCCGGAAAATAACCAGTATGCTCTAGATGTGTATGCACGTACATGCATGCGCAGACAGGTGTGTGCGCGCGTACACATCTACACTCGAGTGAGACCACAGTCTGCTCTAGCAAAGAAAGGTGCTGAAGACGGAGGCAACCAGCCAAGAGGCGCACCACAGAAATCAGGATGCCACGCAATCACGCAAAATGGAATATGTCGACTACTGCTAATCGTTATGGTGCTCGCCCTGCTTTGGACCCCCAGGCAGGTGCAGTGCCGGGCCCTATGTCTCGAAAGGGTCCAACCCCAACTACTGGAGGTCCTTCTCAGATGTCCTGTGGAGCCAGGGGACATGAGAATAGAACAGCTGGCCATACTAAACTAAGACTTAAAATAATGCACTGGAATGCGGAGGGAGTCAGCAACAAAAAAATAGAATTAGAAAAAATCTTGGACCAAGAAAAAGTAAGCATATGTTGCTTGCAAGAAACTCACCTCAATGAAAATATAGCCTTCAAAATCAGAGGCTACCAGTGTTACCGATCTGACCGAAAGAACAGGCGAAAAGGTGGGATACTGACCCTTGTAAGAAATAACATCATGGCTTCCCAAATCAAAGTCTACATGGAAGGGGCTGAGTATCAGACACTTAAACTTAAGACAGGTAATACAGATCTACATCTGATCAATTACTACTGTCCAAGTGACCGCCCACAGGCACTGGACACTCTACCACTAAAAGAAAAAATGATTGTGTGTGGCGATTTCAACAGCCACTCGCAGAGCTGGGGCTATGATCACATGGACCAGAGAGGAGAGAGACTGGAAGACTGGCAGGATGAGAATAGATTCATGTTGATTAACAAGCTGTCCGACCCACATACTTTCTACTCGAGATCATGGCACTCTACAACTACACCTGACCTGGCTTTTCATTCACCAGACCTGGAGTGGAACATTACACGAACTGTTGGGAAACAACTTGGTGGCAGTGACCATCGGCCAGTCTTTCTAACCGTAGAAAATGAGCTTGTAAGTGAAAGCAGCACCCTCTCGAGGTGGAACTACAAGAAAGCAGACTGGGCAATGTATAAGCATCGCACCAGCATACTGGTTAGAAACCTGAACACTGAGAAAGACATAAATAAAGCAGTTGAAGAGTTTGGGAAATGCATACTACAGGCAGCGCGAGAAACAGTACCAAGAGGAGCCCGTAAACAATATAAACCCTACTGGAGTAGTGAACTGGAACAGTTGCATAATGATGTTGAAGTGTGTAGAAAGCAAGCAGAGGCCACACCCAGCCAAGAGCACCACAATAAATTCCAGCATGCAAAAGCCAAATTTCAAAGGGCCAAGCTGCAGGCTAGACGGAAAAGCTGGCAGGAGAAAACGGAGTCTCTGAACTTTGAAAGAGACACAAGGAAATTGTGGAAGCTAATAAAACAGCTTAATGACGAGGGCACAGGGAGAAACTCAAAAATTGCACTACATAAAGATGGAAAAATCTTAACAAGAAAGCAAGCAGCTGACCATTTTGCGGACTCGTTCGCACAAGATAGCAATATCAAAATTAGTCCAGAGAAACAACAAGAGATTCGAGAGAAACGACAACATACAGGACAGAAGGAAATAGTACATGAGGTTCTGGAGGCACCCATCACAATCAGCGAACTGGAGCTAGCCATATCAAAACTGAAAATGAGAAAGTCACCAGGAGCTGATGGTATCTCCAATGAAATGATCAGGAACCTAGGAACAGAGGCCAAAACAAAGCTGTTGCAGATCTTCAATAACAGCTGGACCTTAGGCAGTGTTCCACAAGCCTGGAGAGAAGCAATCATGATACCTCTCCTAAAATCAGGGAAAGATGGTTCCATTGCCTCTAGCTACAGACCAATTAGCCTCACCAGCTGTCTCTGCAAAACACTGGAGCGCATCATCAATCACAGACTGCAGTGGTACATTGAAAGTAAAAACATCCTTGTGCCACAGCAGGCTGGCTTTAGGCAGTGCTACTCTACGGAAGATCAGACAACCTACCTCTCTCAAGAAATTGAGGATGCATTCCAAGAGAAGAAGCTGGTGCTTGCGGCATGGATAGATCTGAAGAAAGCCTTTGACAAAGTCTGGAAAGAAGGTCTGATGAAGAAACTGAGAAACTGCAAAGTCAATGGAAGAATGTACAAATGGGTGAAAGCATACTTGCACAACAGAAGAGCCCGAGTACAGATAGACGGACTCAAAAGCAAGAAAGTACTACTGCGTCACGGTGTCCCCCAGGGCGGAGTCTTGTCCCCCACACTTTTTCTAATCTTCATCAATGATCTTGTTGCTCACCTACCGCATGGAATTAAAGCGGCAATGTACGCCGATGACCTGGTTCTATGGAGCACAAATGAATATGCATCAGTGGCCACCAGATTGCTACAAAGAGCTGTAGATACATTTGCTGCATGGGCAAATAGATGGTGTGTCAGCATAAACACTGACAAGTGCAGCACCACCCTATTTACCCTCTCTCCAAAACAAAAGGCAGGGACCATCCAGATAAATGGAACACCCCTAAGAGAAGATAAAGAACCAACATACCTTGGAGTAACATTTGATGGCAAGCTGACATGGAGAAAGCACATCAACAAAGCAGTAGCAAAAGCCAGAAGGAAAATAGCCATCCTGAGAAAGCTAAGTGGAACCACATGGGGAGCCAGTACGAAAATACTTAGCAAAGTTTACCAACAGAGCATACGACCACACCTGGAATATGGGTCAACTGCGTGGTGTTCAGCATCAAATACCACACTACAAGAGCTGGACAAGGTGCAAAATCAAGCACTTAGAGTCACCACAGGAGGGATGAGATCAACCCCTATAGTGGAAATGGAGAAGATGGGGAGGACACAGGCACTGAGTGAGCGCAGAGATACGAAAACGCTAATACAAGCAGAAAAGTTCCTCAGCTTGCCAGGCCACCCTATGAAGAACAGATTTGAAAACCTAGCTATGGGGCGGTTGAAAAGAAGTAGTTTTATCCACCAGGCCAAACGACTCTGCAGAGAAACCACTGATCTGCCCACAGTTGGTATCCCCCTGACAACTATTCCAGAGCGAACTCCATGGAAAGATGAGCATAGACTATCGTTACAAATCCAGACAAAAGTGAGAGGAATATTTGACAAGGAAGAACAGAACAGTGTGCAGCGCAGAACAGCCACTCTCAGCTTCCTTGATGAAGAATACCCACAGGACCTCTGGATCCGAGTCTACACAGATGGGTCAGCACAAAATGCTGTTCGAAACGGAGGAGCGGGAGTGTACATAGAATACCCAAATAATACTAGGGACACAGCCAGAGTACCGACAGGAAAGTACTGCCATAACTATGATGCCGAAATTGAGGCAATCAAGATAGCAACAGAGAAATTACTAAATAACAGCAATGGTACACAACCTGTGGTGCTACTAACAGATGCAAAATCAGTACTCGAGGCGCTCCTCTCTGGGAAATTGCCAGTACTAAGGACACTACTTTCTGAACTTAGCAGTCAGCATAAAGTCACCATACAGTGGATACCATCCCACTGTGGAGTACCCGGAAACGACAGAGCTGATCAATTGGCTAAGGAAGGAGCCAAAGAGGAACAGCCTGATGTGCCCGTTACATACCACCAAAAGAAAAGAATGATCAAATCAGTCAGAAAGCCACCAAAACCTGCTCAAGATGACTACCACATTATGGACAGACCAGAACAAGTCATTATTCTGCGCCTCAGAACAGGACACAATAGATTACGCAACCACATGTATACAAAATTCAAGATTGGTGAAACAGCCATGTGCACATGTGGATTGGCGTCGCAAACAGCAGAGCACATACTCCAAGACTGCCCAAAATATAACATATCTAGGCAAACCTTCTGGCCTAGAGAGACGACAGTGGAAGATAAACTCTATGGACCACTGTGTGAACTGAAAAAAACAGTTCAATTCATGCAAGAGACGACATTGCAGATATAGACATATTTCAAGCGAACGAAAGAAGAAGAAGAAGAAGATTTCCGGAATTGTCCGGCAAGGGAATGCTGTGAGGAAGGGAGCTGGCCATCTTCAAGGCAGACATGTATGTCGTATCTATGACTATGTGCTCCAATCTTCTCTTGTGAGACAGTCAACTGCAGCCATGACCACAGGCAGACATGTATGTCGTATCTATGACTATGCGCTCCAATCTTCTCTTGTGAGATAGTCAACTACAGCCATTACCACAGGCAGACATGTATGTCGTATCTATGACTATGTGCTCCAATCTTCTCTTGTGAGGCAGTCAACTGCAGTCATTACCACAAGCAGACATGTGTGTCTTTTCTATGACTATGTGCTCCAATCTTCTCTTGTGAGACAGTCAACTGCAGCCATGACCACAGGCCGACATGTGTGTATTATCTATGACTGTGCTCCTATCTCCTCTTGTGAGATAGTCAACTACAGCCATCACCACAGGCAGACATGTATGTCTTATCTATGACTGTGCTCCAATCTCCTCTTGTGAGATAGTCAACTACAGCCATCACCACAGGCAGACATGTATGTCTTATCTATGACTGTGCTCCAATCTCCTCTTGTGAGATAGTCAACTACAGCCATTACCACAGGCAGACATGTGTGTCTTATCTATGACTATGTGCTCCAGTCTTCTCTTGTAAGATAGTCAACTACAGCCATTACTACATGTTGACACAATGAGTTAAAACTACTCTCTACACAGATTATTTTCTATGTGAGATGTCTTGAAAATAGTAACGGCATGAAAAACTTCACAGGCCTTGATTTACTGTATGAAGAGAAATTTGCACGCCTTGTCTTTGCTAATGGCAAATAACCATAATGTCATATTTATTTCTACATTCTAGGTGGACGAGGTGTCCGTGTGTTACCAGGAGACATAAGGGAAGTAAAGAATAGTAACATGGCAACCGATGTGATGGCTGCAGGTCCTGACAAGATAACAACAGATATGATAAAATTCTTATCCAGCTTTGGCATTGATACTATCACAGAATTATGTAATGATATATATATAATACTGGGTACATCCCCAAGGATTTGAAAACATCCATTTTCATCACACTACCGAAGAAGCCAAGAGTTGTTGATTGTGAGGATTACAGAACTATTAGTTTAATGAGCCACATAACTAAGATACCACTCAAGGTCATACAAGAAAGAATTCAACATAAAATAGATGAGGAAGTAGCTGAAGAACAATTTGGGTTCCACAAAAACAGCGGCACCAGAGAAGCTGAGGATGTTAATTGAAAAATATATAGAAGTTCAAAAAAGATTATATTATTGTTTTATAAAAAAATAGTTTTGCATATCCTTTACAGGACATCGCTGTCAACATCAGCATCTTTCAGCTGATTGTTGACTCTTGGCAAGATTATGCTTAGTAGTTTGCCATTGCTTTCTGAGCGGCCGGCTCACATACCCCATAAGTTACCGATGCGATTCGAACCACTGCTGATTCTCATCATCGTCACGTCACTTACGAGAGTATATGAGATTACGGAGAAAAGTTGCTAACCTCTAGGCCAGGCTACAAGAAAGCATAGACTACAAAAAAGCTTTTGATACAGTACAACATGAACGATTAATCACATGCCTTCAAGATATAGGACTAGACGGAAAGGGCATCAGACTTATTAGTAACTTGTACTGGGAATAAGTGGCGTCTATTAGATGCGGAAATAACTATTCGTCGCCTACAGAGATAAAAAGAGGAGTATGGCAGGGATGTGTACTGTCAACCTATACACAGAAAGAATTTTTAAACAAGCTGAAATGCCTGGACTTAACATCAATGGAAGAATCATAAACAATCTTAGGTATGCTGACGATGCTGTGTTACTACAGAAAGTGAGCAAGAGTTAACAAGACCTAGTGGAACAAGTAAACAGGCACAGTGCGAATGTGGCTTAGATATTAACATCCAGAAAACAAAAACTATGATAATTAGTAGTGAGAAGGAAAAGCCATCAATGAACATCACAGTAAACGGGCAGATACTAGAACAAGTAACAAGTTTCTCCTATCTTGGACATATAATAACAGATGATGGCAGAAGTGAAATAGAAATCAAAAAGAGAATAGGAATGGCCAAAAATGCTTTCAACGGCATAAAATCAATATTAACATCTAGAGAGATTAATAACGCATTAAAAATGAGAATTGTCAAATGCTACGTATATTCAACGCTACTGTATGGCGTGGAAGCCTGGACACTGAACAAGCAACTAGAAAGTCGCATAGAAGCCCTGGAGATGTGGATATACAGACGAATATGTAGTATGTCATGGAAACAAAAACAATTAAATGCAGGAGGTTCTAGAAAAACTGGGAATGAAGAGAGAGTTGATGACAGAAATAAAGAGGCAAGTGAAATATTTTAGCCACGTTAAAAGACATGATACTCTTATAAAAACCATACTGGAAGGCAGGGTTGAGGGCAAGTGAACAAGATGCAGACAACGATACAAGTGGGAAGATAACATCAAGAGATGGACGAACATCAGCCTGACAGTCAAGGCAAGAGACAGACAGTGTTGGAGATCCATTGCAGCCTACCTTCATTGTGGAGACGGCACCTGATTGATTGACTGATTAAACCGACTTTGCACATTACAAGAGGCAACAAAGGAGGATGAGAATGGCTACTTTATTTCGTAGAAAACTTTAGCTGCCAAATTCAACCAATCATGAATAAGTCTACAAAGGGCTTGGTGTGAGTTGGTTGAGGGTCTCTGCTTCACTGGGAGATGAAAGATGGAAGAATAAGGCAGAAGAGGAATAACAAACAAAGAATGAATAACATATTGTGTGTGTTCTGGTCTACTATAGTAGAAATGTCTACAAAAACTGGGATTGAAGAATACATTCCTGAATGAAATCACGTTCAGACAATTAAGATATTTCAACCATATAAAGAGAGTTTCTTGTTAAAGGATGTTCTGGAGGGAAAAGTGGAGGGCAAGCATGCAAGGGGAAAACAATATTACACATGGGTAGGCATTGTCAAGACATAAGAAAGATGCAGGACAAACAGCATTGCAGACTCATTATAACTGACTTTCATGGTGGAGATGGTGCATGATGGTGATGATGATAATGGAAATATAAACAGAACTTTCAGCAGTAAACATGTCTATGATGTGATGGAAAGCACATGCATCTTTCATCACAAGCTCTCAATGGGTTGACCTATCAGAAGGGTTAATCATATTTTTAAACAGCATTTCATCTTGATGAGACAGAGTGCCAGAAATCCATTGCCGTTGTCTTTCACTGTGAAAATGGTAACTGGTAAATGAGGATGAAAGATTGCTTGCACAGCCAGTTGCTATGCAATATACATGGTAGATTTGTTTGTTTATTCAAAAGTGCCTCCAGCAGATCCAAATGCTCTGCATTACTGAGAATTAGAACAGCATTTCATCTTGACGAGACAGATTCATTGCTGATATCTTTCACTGTGGCACTAATGGATGATCAAGTGAAGAATGAGTCAACTAATGAATGAAACTTGATATGACATTGAACGCTTCTGGTAGCCACTTAAATCATGATCACACGTGCTATATACATAGGAAAAATCTGACTAGCATCTTGTCAAAGCATTTACAAAAACTCATATTGAATATTGATTGACAGACGTCTGAGAAAATAAATTATGGATTTACTTTTCTAGAACAGGCAAACTTAATACAATTTAATGTCATGTATTAGGGGCATTCATTTGAAACCCGTTCCAATGGCTTTATTACAAAAGCATGAAAGAAACATTAACAGGTGTGGTAGAATTAAACAAAGCATTTATTTTGAATGAATTATGCACCATGGGTGGGTCAGAAGAAGTCGCCTTAGGCATTCAGGCAAGCATCCCACTGTTGAGGTAGGCGGCGAATGCCGTCCGCAAAAAAGGAGTGTGGTTGCTCACTGAACCAAGTGTTTACAGCGTTCATTTCATCTGCATCTGTATGAAATCTTTGCCCCTTCAGAGCTTTTTTTAGAGGTCCAAACAAATGAAAATCACATGGTGATAAATCAGGACTATAGGCTGGATGTTGCAGAATTTCCCACTTCTTCCTTGCTAATGCTTCCTGCACAATCTTCATGCAGACGAGCATTATCGTGAACAAAATCACACTGCAAAAAAGCATGCCGGGTCATTTATTCTTGATGGCTTTTTGCAGCTTGTCTAGTGATTGCAAGTAGTGGGTAGAGTTGATGTTGACACCAGGTTCTTTAAAGTCGGCCAACAATAGCCCTTCATGGTCAAAAAACGTGCTCAGCATAACCTTACCAGCGGAAACCTGTAACTTGAACTTTTGGGCTTTTGGTGATCCAGCATGCTTCCATTTCAAGCTCTCTCTCTCTCTTTTGCTGCTCGGCTCAAAGTGGTGACATCAAATTCATCACCTGCCACTATGCAGAAGAGAAATGCATCACCCTCCACTCTGTAACGCAGCAAGTAGTTCAAACACCATCCCATGCGTTCCTCTTTTTTGGTGGTCGGTCAACATCCGTGGTACCCACTGTGAACACACCTACCGACATTGCAGTTTCTTACAAATGACCTTTTGAATTAGCCTAATTGACACATCAAATTCTTTTTCTAGTGAACGTATGCTTCGACAACGGTTCATCTGTACTGCTGCATCAATTTTGGCAATGGTTTTTCTGTTGCAACAATATGCACTTGACCCGGCCGTCGAAGATCTGTCATGAACTGACTTCCGAAACATTCGTGCCCAGTCTGTCACTGTTGTCTTCGACACACATTTGTTACCGTACGCTGCCTGCGATGGATGTCCACTGGTCAACATCCTTCAAATGAAAGAAACTGATCTTTGAGCTTCTTTGGACTGATTTTGGATCAACCCGGCCATTTTCTCAATGGTCAGAAACAATATATGCATCGTGGGACGATAAGCACTTGCTGTTTTATTCATTGGTCAGTACTTATCACAAGACTATGACATGATAATGTTCAACGTACGCAATTACATGCGGTGTGGCACGAACGGATTTCAAATGAACGTCCCTTATAAATCACTAGCGTAACTAATTTTTAACAGCAACATAATCAAAACATGAAAACATCAGGGTATGTAAACAATACACAAAAGCAGTTTTTAATGTCTGACATTTTGCTATGGATTGTCCTTATTTAAGTGGGTAAAGGTTAAGAAAAAAAGACAACTAAAAGAGAAATGGTCATATTTGCATTCATATTAGGTGAATGTATGTGTTGTAGATATATCTGGATGGGTATGTCTGTGGGTGAATGAGAGAGAGGGAGAGAGACAGACACACACACACAGAGACAGAGAGAGAGAGAGAGAGAGAGAGAGAGAGAGAGAGAGAGAGAGAGAGAGAGAGAGAGAGAGAGAGAGAGAGAGAGAGAGAGAGAGAGAGACACACACAAAACCACAGAAGGAAACTGTGTTTTCCCAACTGTGAATTTAAATAATGAAGACAACCAATATATTGCAAAATTTAGTGCCTGGTGTATTTTGCTTTATCTCATCACGAGCAAACTACAAAAATAATTCAGCATATGTTAAAGGAACATAATGAATCCTTTGTGCCGAAATACCCAAAATACACTATCATATGTTTCACCGTCACCATAGCAATTTTAAAGAGACTATTATGTCCTTTTGTTTACATAACTGTGTTTTACCGGCTTCATTAGCAGACACCTCAGCAAATCTCAGCAACTTTTGGTTACATGTGGTGAACAGCTCACGGATTTCTCTCTTTTCTAATATATTGGGCAATATATTGTTCTTGTCTTCTTTATTCAAAGAAATCATTTAATTCATTTATTCTATTATGCTGATCACTTTAGAAAGTCTGGCAATGTGTGAGATTTCTGTATCACGGTAGTGAAAATTATATTTTTCTATTGAAGGAAGGATTATTTTTAATGAATTGCAAAGGTTATTTCAAGGTACACAATAGAAACTGGCATACCAGGCATTTGTTATTTCAAACAAGGCAATGTAACAGTAAGGAACATTACAATTTAGAACAATATTCTGAGTAAAACATACTTCTTACAATTCTTTGGATACTAATAGAAAAACATATTAGCAAAACAAATACACAAGTTAACATTGTATCATAATGGAACAAATGAAAATGGACAGAATGATCATCTGAGAAAAGTGAATAAAACTGGTCATATAATAATAACCTGTAAAAACCACAAAATACACCACCATACAGCACAATTAGAAGTCATCTTATTCACTAGATACAAAAAAAGGGAGCTTAGTTAATTTTTGGAAAAAATAGTATGTACATCCCAATATAAGAACAGTTTAGTCATGTATTTAATTAGATAATTTCTATATAATAATTGCATTTCCTTAGCAGGATGTTACAATCACATCCTGTGCCCCTATCAACGAGACAGAGTGCTGTTTTCTAATTTTGTGTGATTTTGTAATTTACTAGGCAATTTCTTCTTCTTGTTCGTTCATCCGTAATGTTTTAAACGTAATTGCACTGTGCCTGTTTACAGAAGAGCTGCAATATTTGCACTTTTGGCCGATACATCCGACTGCAGGCATTTGCTGACTGGATTAACTTTCCTGGACTAGGCAATTTTATCCTTAGTAGTTTGCCATTGTTTCTGAATGAGAAGTCACCACTGAAGTCCAACTGGCTGGTGCATGGAACAAACCTACCAGAGCGAAGTCAGAAGAAAAAGTTGAAGAGCATTAAAGAATGCTGATTTCCACATCACTATATAAGAGAAGTTTAGCAGAGTATTTAAATATTAGGCAAACCCCCATAAACCCATTAGCAGATTATTTAAATATTAGGTGTGCCCCTATGTAAGAGAAGTTTAGTCAAGTATTTAAGTATTAGGTATGCCCCTATATAAAAAAAAGGTTGAAATATATATTTAAATACAAGATATGTCCCAATATAAGAAAAGTATAATTATTTATTTAAAAAATAACTTATTAGCCATTTATGTTTTGCATTTCATAATAGGTTGTCTGATCTGTTTATAATTATTTGTAAAAATTCAGCAAAAAAGCAGTTTATTATCTCATGTAAAAGAAAGAAAATACTTTGCAGCAGTGTTGATATAAATACTTGAATATTTAGCAGGTAAAATGGAAATACAAGATTATTTTTTAAGTTAAAGTTGTAAAGGAAGACATGAACAATTATGCTTGGCGGCAAAGTGTTGAATTTACTGAATTGCCAGCTCAAAGCTTATTTCACATTTCAATTGTATCACAGGTAGTTACAGCCCATTATGCAATAATATAAACAGGTAATCGCAGAAGAGTTGTGACTCTTAAATTAATTTCTAGGTGCACTGGAACAACGAGCAGAATTTAAGACCAAGTTTTATGTGACTACATATAAATTTTCAGTTTGTAAACATAATTAGTGAGAACAGAAGTGGTGATATTACAAAAGCATTAAAACACAGAATGACATAAACATGGTAAATTGATATGATATAAGTAAATCTATAAAGATTCATACATCATGATACAATGATGACATCAGATGCAAGATGTACCAAACAAATAAAAACTAAATAACTAGATTTTGTCTGGAAGTCAGCAAATAAAATTAATTCTTGAGTGTTCATAGAGTACAAGACAAGAATGGTTAGCAAGAAAATCCCTTTCAGTCATATAAACAAATAACAAAATCGGAAGATTATAGGAATAAAATATCAAAGTAGAGTGAGTTACATGGTAAAGAATAAATTAAACAATGTGATATTAAATATAGGAAGAAAAAAAACACACACACACACTTCCCTCTTGAATGAATCAAACATCTAGAGAGATAAATAACACATTTAAAATGTTAACTATCAAATGTTACATATATTCAACACTGCTACACGGCGCGGAAACCTAGTCAATTAGCAAGCAATTGGAAAGTCAAAATTAAACACTGCAGATGTGGATTTACAGATGAGTATGTTGAACTTCATGGAAACAAAAACAATCAAATACTGAGGTTTGCTCTAGACAGCCTGGGAAAGAACAGGGAGTTTATGAAAGAAATAAAGGAAGCAAGTGGAATATTTTGGCCACATTAAAAGACACAACACTCTTATAAAATCCATACAGGAGGGAAGAATTGAAGACAGACAACAATAGGTAGCTAGGTCAACATGGCCGAATGGATATTAACGCATGTTCTTAAACATTCGGTGTGCTGATGCCGAGGCAAGGGGTTCAACCCCTACATTGGACAGATGGATTAAAATGTTGACTTCTCGTCCTTGCCTTGGGGATGTAAATTACAAGTACCTCTGACGTCGGGGTGGGTTCGCCCGATAACGATAGACACTGGTAATAGGGAAAGCTAATCCACACACAAAATTCAGAACAGTGCTAGTAGAAGTAGTATAAATGGACTACACTGGAGTTCAAAGCGAGCGAGCGCATGCACATAAACAAAAGAGGTGGCCAGCAATACAAGCGACACAATGTCCAGAAATGAACTAACAGCAGTTAGTCAGAGTGTACAACAAGGGTCAGAGGCACAGTGTTGGACATCCATTGCAGCCAACTTTCATTATGGAGATGGCATCTGACTGATTGATAATTAAGTAGAATCAGCATCATTACACTGTGGACAAACCCATGAATACTCAGTCTTCCCAATAGACATCAGCAAATATGGCTAATGATTTTCTTCTCTGTGGTTGCTTGCGACCTGGACACTTACTAAACAAGCTGAACAGCGCATAAATGCCTTTGAATATAAAAGTTATAGACGGGTTCTAAGAATATCTTGGATACAGAAAAGAAACAAATGCATCGATACGATAGGAGCTGAATACTGACAAAGGTTGGCTACTAAAGACGATAAAACAAAGAAAATTGAAATATTTTGGTCACTTGAAATGTCATGAAAGTTTTGAGAGAACAATCATGGAGGGGTATACAGCCGGGAAAATAGGAAGAGAAAGGCCAAAGAAAAGACGGGTGCAGGATGTAGCAGATGATCTCCAGATGGGTGTATTGAATGCGGGACATTATGCTATGACCAAGAAGTTTTCCGAAAGGTTGTTATGGGAGCGAGGTTCTATAAAGGACATGCTACTGAATGAATGATTGCTTGATTCACCTTCTCATGATGCTAGTGACATGCTCAATCACAGAATCCACCAGTCTATGCAGGTGTGTGGTCACACTGTCTATATTTATGTTTACTTAGTAAACATTACATTTAGAGACTTCCAAAGATGGAATTCTCCTGTTAACATTAGCAACATTCAGAATGAGGTAACAAAACGGAGAATGTTAGAAATGTAATGAAAATACTGACTGCAGCTTCACATAAGCAAATGATCGCACAAAATTATACATGTGGATTTATAAATGTAAAAATGGAATATAATATGAGTATAAATACGAGTTACCAAGTGGTATGTTTAGAAAATAAAGAAATAACCATGGAATTTTAGAATGAGATCATATTTAGACATTCGTAAAAATATATCTAAGTACAATGACTTGAATTCACCAACATCTGAGTAAAATTTAACAGCTAAATCTACATAGAAGATAGCAGGTCAAAAATGACAATTTCAGCCAGAATCATTTACTCGTGAAGCAGGAAAGACAGAATTCTTATTTACAACTTTTAATGTGCAGACGTGAATTTATTCTGTTTAGTAGTTAATCATCAGTTGCCACCATACAGTTTTAAATTATCTGTCACACAAAATTTGATACATATGCTCAAAATAATATAGTCGTGTAAAGATTCTCACACCTTCAATGATTATTTACAGCATTTTTTAGGGTTTCAGAAGGTCATGCACAACCAGAAGCTTTTTCTTTAAAAATAAATCCCAGTATGGTCATGTGACCTGCTAGCCATCTTGTATTCAATCATGATGATAATTTTTTTATAATATATTCTGACAGTAATCTAAAACAAGTCATTTAAAGCAGCGAAGAGTAAGATAAATGTCGTCACAATCTCTGCTCTATGAAATACAACTCCTAACCTCACCCCCCTAGTAATAGAGGACTGAGCATGCACAAGAGAGTGGTAAATGCAGTTTAAGAAACCAAGTACCCACTGGAATAAGTGGACAACTACACTAGAGCTGAGCAGTTAGTTGCACATCCTTTACAGGGCATCACAGTCAACCCCAACATTTTTAGGCTGTTTGTGATGTGTTTTTGTGTGTGGCAAGTTTACATTCAGTAGTTAGCCATTGCTTTCATACCATTTCAAGACAACCAGTGTAAGAAGATCGGCTACCAAATTGGTGCCGCGGTTGTGTTTCGGATGTGGTATACGGAATTGAAAATTGCTTCTGTAACCCTTTTGCCACAGTGCCGGCTGTCAAGACGAACTGTAAAAGAAATAACACCCATATAGATGTGGAAGACTAGGGGAAATAACAAATTTACCTTTCAATAAATAAGCTTGTGAGCAGGCTACAAAGTTAGAATAATGAAGTGACATGTTCCAAAATTTCACACCAGTCACTGGACTGTATAACCTGACACACGACATCTGAGACAAATCTAATCAACCTGTTTATAGTTTAGTGAAGAGTATCTCCACTTTGTTTTTAAATATGGGTATATTAAAAATCATAATTATCACGTCACACACAGACATATGAAAAGAAACATGAAATGTCCCATAAACTGATTATATATATATGAATGTGTATCTAGGTATATGTTTATACATGTGCGGGTGACTGTTTGCCTAATTCATAACATGGTAATATGCATTATGTCCACAACATTCATTTGACAGTGTTTTTTATATATGCACAATAGATAATTCATGTACAAAGAGCTGAATGTAAGAGGATGCCCGTGTATCCGTGTATCCAATTTGTAACCCTTTGAAAATCAAGTTTGCTCATTCATTACCTGGGTATTTATAACCTCAAAATATATCTCCAGAAAAAAAAAGATCACAATGGTATATCTTTTAAACAACCAAGCTCTGCAGAGGACAAGCCACTGAATGATGATGATGAATGAATGAATCAGTCAGTGAGCTCTTGTAAATGAAAAAGCCAACATTTAGTTTATTTCATCGTGACTCAGTAGGTAAGATGTTTTTATACAAATACATTGCTACTGATTTGCCCGACAGAAACATGTTTATATCATACAATTTACCACATTCATTGCGAATTCTTTACCCGGATTTCACAAACTGGAAGTATACACAACAAAAACATATATCACATTATAATGAACATAGTAATATTATCTTGCATATATTATGTGAGCAATGTTGAGAATTGTGTAGACAGAGAGGAAAACGAGAGAGAGAGGAAAACGAGAGAGAGAGGAAAACGAGAGAGAGAGAGAGAGAGAGAGAGAGAGAGAGTGTGCGTGCATGCGCGCGCGCGTGTGTGTGTATATATATATATATATATATATATATATATATATATATATATATATATATATATATATATATATATGATCACCCATAAAAACCATAAGGAATGAACACATACTATTATCAGAGGCATTTCAACAGAAGAATGGAATAGAGAAATTAACCTGATGTGGTAAAATACTAGGAAAAAGAGGTAGAGGAAAACAACAAAAGATGTATGTGGATAGTTTAAACAGCTGGGCAACAAACAATACAAACAACATCAACTTCTTCAAAACATGAGACGACTGAGGCTTGGGAAGTCATGATAGCCACTGTCTACTACAGACAAGGCATCTGAAGAAGAAGGAGAAAAGGGTTTAGTTGTACATAGAACACCCAAATAATACTAGGGACACAGCCAGAGTATCGACAGGAAAGTACTGCCATAACTATGATGCTGAAATTGAGGCAATCAAGATAGCCACAGAGAAATTACTAAATACCAGCCATGGTACACAACCTGTGGTGCTATTGACAGATGCAAAATCAGTACTTGCGGCGCTCCTGTCTGGGAAATTGCCAGTACTAAGGAACTGAACTTAGCAGTCAGCATAAGGTCATCATACAGTGGATACCATCCCACTGTGGAGTACCCGGAAACGACAGAGCTGATCAATCAGCTAAGGAAGGAGCCAAAGAAGAACAGCTTGATGTGTCCGTGAGTTAGTTAGTTAGTCTTTCCTCTTGAGCCTAAGGCGGCGCATAGGGCAGAAGTGAAGGCTCTCCATGTCCGGCGGTTCGCTGCTACCTATTGTAGATCCTGGATGTTCACTTGGCCGTTGAATGAGCTTTCTCTGATGATGGTTCTACGCAGGGTCTCTCTTGGTCTTCCCCGTTTTCTTTTCCCTACTGGTGACCATAAGAGGGCTTGGTTTGGGGAGTCTTGTCTTGTCCATTCTGAGTACATGGCCGATGTAGTTCCAACGGTGTTTTCTTATAAAATTGGATACAATGTCTTGCTTAGTCTCTTGTCTTATTTGCGCATTGGTTCTTAAATCTGTCCAGTGGAGGTTTAGAATTTTTCTAAGACATTTGATCTCAAAATTGTCTAATCTTTTATCTAAAGCTACTGTTGATTTCCAACTCTCACATCCATACGTTAGCACTGGAATCACACAAGAGTTGAAGATTTTAAGTTTCATATGTTTGCTGAGTGTCTTTGACTTCCAGATGTTTGACGGTTTATTGAAGGCACCAGATGCCAGTGCGATTCTAGATAATATTTCTGGCGTTGAGCCCCCTATAGATGTCATTTTGCTTCCTAGGTATGTGAAACTGTTGACTTTTTCAAGAACATGGTTGTTTAATTTGGTGTCGTCTGAACTGTTGGTAAAATCAATAGTTTTTGTTTTTGCAGTGTTCATTTGGAGACCAATTTGTCCTGAAACATTTTGGAGATGGTTTAATTTCTCTTGGGCATCTGGGTGTGTTGAACTTAAAACCACTATGTTGTCGGCAAAGTCCAGGTCTTCTAGAATTTTGTCAACCCAAAGGATACCCCTATTTGTGTTGTTTGTGCATTTGCGCATGACCCAATCGATAGCTATTCCAAAGAGCATCGGTGACAAGACACAACCCTGTTTCACTCCCGTTTCCACTGAGAACCAGTCAGAGTTGCCTGATTCTGTTCTCACGCAGCAACGTGTCTCCTTGTAGAAAGATTTTATGATGTTGATATATTTGGTAGGGAAACCATAGATATTAATTAGATTCCAAAGTGAAGGACGGTGGATACTGTCGACGGCTTTTTGAAAGTCGAAAAAGGTGGTGATTAATTTCGACTGGAATTCTAGTTTTAAATGATTATTCTAAGGATGAAAATGTGGTCTAAGCATGACCGTTTTGGTCTGAAGCCAGCTTGTTCTTCTCTGAGCCTTTCATCTATAGATTTTTTCAATCTCTCAAGTAACATGTGCCCGTTACATACCACCAAAAGAAAAGAATGATCAGATCAATCAGAAAGCTACCAAAACCTGCTCAAGATGACTACCACATTATGGACAGACCAGAACAAGTCATTATTCTGCGCCTCAGAACAGGACACAATAGATTATGCAACCACATGTATATAAAATTCAAGATTGGTGAAACAGCCATGTGCACATGTGGATTGGCGTCGCAGACAGCAGAGCACATACTCCAAGACTGCCCACAATATAACATATCTAGGCAAACCTTCTGGCCTAGAGAGACGACAGTGGAAGATAAACTCTATGGACCGCTGTGTGAACTAAAAAAGACAGTTTCATACAAGAGACAACATTGCAGTTATAGACATTTTTCAAACGAACGAAAGAAGAAGAAGGGTTTAGTGTCCGTTTGTTTATTATTACAGTCCATGCTGTGTGGGATTGGTTATCATATCTATACACAGCCTTCCGTCTTGTGTACTGCCAATCATTTCTGATACTGATATTCTCCAATGCCATTTTAACCTCTGTGTCTCCACCTGCCTCTCCTCTTCCAGCATTCTGGGTCTTCACCTGCATTTATTTCACTGGAGCTCTCTCGCTGTCATGAAGTATTCCAACTTTTCTCTTATCAAGACGTGTTCACAGAATGTAGACAGCTGTCCGTCCATTTCTCATGTGAGTAACCAGTTCTCTTTGCGAGTTAGCTTTTTTTCGAGATAATATATACTTTTTATCCATCCACGGTATATGCATATTAATTCTATATATAGTAAAATGGCGTTACTTCTGTGACAGACTGTTAACGACCGAGTCAGGCACATGGAGTAGCGACCCCTGAGTCGATTTTTCTACAGGAATCCAAGCACTTTATCAGCACTGGAGGACTTGAAATGAACGCAGTTGTGGCTACATCAAAATATGATACATTCATTCTTTACCTTTTCAGAATACATTCACAAAAAAACAAAAACAGTTAAGGTTTTCGTTTGAAGCCCACACGTACGTGTATATACATATATAACTAGTGAGAAAACATTGTTACAGAAAATCACCCTGGGGTTGATTGCAACATCCTGCAAAGGACAAGCAATACACACACACACACACACACATGTATATAAATAAACTTGATGGTAATAGGTGTTAACTATTGTACATTATAATAATTCTTATAACTTGTGCAATATAAGTACATTTGCTAAAATATTTTTGGCATTAATAGTTTTCTATTCTAACACAAAATATTGCAGCTACTCCTGATATCTGCTGTGTAATCTGTATGGAGTGACAAGCTTCATATCTGTGTTTGGCATATCATTACTGTAGTAATAATACAGCATATCTTCTATTGATTCAAAGTCTGGACCTTGTACTGATAAAGCTACACATCCGTTTTTCTGGAAAAGAAAAACACATAACAGCAGAATGTTATAAAACATAGATGCAATAAGAAGTACACCCACTGTTAGACTTGTCTGAATATTGCCTTCATTATTATTATCATTACCTTTCTTTTAGTTTGATCTTTAAGAGCAAAGGAACATTTCCCACTGGTTAGTTAGTTATGAAACAAATTATCCTCAAGGCACATTGAACCATTCAGTTCAACCCTCCTCAGCATCTGCTTCAATGTGGAGTGGCTGACAAAACAAATTCTGCTGTGCTTCCTGTAATTCTCATGTTAAAATCAAGCAACAAAGACTTCTGGTCCAACATGGAGGTTAGGCAGTTTAGCTGTTAAGACCTCTGGAGTGTTTATGTTTGCGGCTGCGGTTTGCATATGCATTTCCCACGTGTTGGACTGGTAATGCATGGTTCCATCACCCTGTTACTGAGTTGAGTGTGTGGACCGATGCTGTGAGTTATGGATTTCATAAGGAGTGCCTTTACATCTGTCTGCGGTTGTTTGTGTCATGAACTGCGCGTTCTAAAAAATGGCGGCTGCTGGTTGCTGAACTAAGTTTGCCTTAAGCAGAAATGTGTGACTGCTGGTTATCTAGTGACTGTCGCTTCTATCTATGATGAAGTGTATTTTTCATGGTGGACTTTTGTGTTGGCATTCTGGCAGCAGCATTATGTTTAGTATACATGTGCGTGTGTTGTTGAGACTCCTGTCTGTTCCACATTTTGCATGGGGCAGTGAGGAGCATTTTGTGTGATATTCCCTGACACAAGAACAGAACATTATGGGGCAACCCTTTGCTGTGAAGTTTGAACCGCAACTAACTAACTAATGAAAGAGCAGACAAAAGAAATGCTGCTTAAAGAATGGCATTTGTATGCAACACCCACACATATTGCTGAAAATAAAAGAGCAGTGAAAAAAAAATCCTCTCTAGTAATACATCCATTTGGTATTCACTATGGTCCATGAGGGAAGTTTTGGGATTAAAAAAGACCTTAAAACATATTAATCATAGATATTTTAAAGTCCATGCCTTGTGGTGTTGATGATTATGTCTGTTCACAGTCTTCTATCTCTTGTGCTGCCAATCATTTCTGATTACCAATGCTTCTCCATTCCATGCTGTCAAACTGTCCAGCATCTTCTTTCTTGGCCACCCCTCACCCTTCTTCCCCTCCAACCTCCCCATTGTGACAACATACTCCGGTTTTCCTCATATCATGACACGCCCAAAGAATATGGACTTCGTTGCTCTTTATGTCTATCCAAGGTCTTCTCATCACCCTTCTATACAACCACAAATCTGCAGTTTCCACATAATTCCTCACTTGTCTACTAAGTGGTTATGATTTGCTTCTGTACATTAGCATTAGCTCATTATAGCTCTTAAGAACTCTTTTCCCCACTTTAACAAATATAAATTGCAAAGAATATCTGTCATCTAATTATAAACATATTTTATGAAAAATATAATCACATTCATGTAAACAGCTTAAGAATATCCTTGCATGTTTCCTAATGTATAAGAATTTGTAGGAACATTTAGCAAATAAAACAATCAAATGGCAAATTATGATACTTATTAATACCCAAAGTAATATTTTCATATATTATAAAATATTAAAGTGCAAATGTTCACTTTATATCCTGTTAAGTGTCACATTCATAACTTTTAAAAATCCACCTTGTTGCAAGTTTGAACCCATAATGGGTAAGCCAGCAGGCAAGCCTAGCCACTATGCTACAGCGGCTGTTAACTTTTATAGAAAGTTGTATTTTCCTAATAATTAAACAGAACAGAGCTTTACAAATCTGATTTGTGAATTGCTCTTTTTAAAAAATTGTTACAATTCTGATAACAGTTGAGTGTAGAAATCTTACCTTTTCTAGAATTCTGAACTTTTTAATTCCTGGGTAAGCATAAAATAGCAGAACATTCTGGAACAAGACAAATATTTAAAAATAAGTAACCCTAATTAATACAAATGTAAACATATAATAAATTTGCACAGCTCCTGTATTTTTGTTGTTGTTGTAAACACAAATTCCTACATTCTTAGCCCATGGTTTTAGTTGCAAGTAGAGTGTGTGTTTGGGGAAGGGGGGGCAAAGCTAGAGAAAGGAATAGCTGTATTCCATGGCCTCAAAGAGTTTTGCCATTATCTTAACTTTCCCATATGTAGGTGTTGCACTCAACAGATCCATCTAGAACAGCTGCGTTTATGCTGATCGGCCCTCAAGAGAAAGCAGGCGCTGACTGTGAGCATTCCCCACCATCCAAGGAGGCTTCCATAAATATAGAGGTGACACAAGATGTTCTGGTACTGGGTTTCCCAAGGAATCATGACCATGGGCCAGATACCCTAGTAGCCTCACTACATTTATCACATAATTACAAGTGGTGCCTTTAAATATCATAAAGGCAGTCCACAGATTTAGTAGTACCTTATGACAACCACATAATGAGTTCTGCACCTGTCGAATCACTATAGTATAGCCAGATGAGACTTTCGGGCTAATGGATTTGCAAGCTCAACAATTTTCTGTTTGATAACCACTGCCATTAAAGTACCTTGGAACATATGGTAGATTAGGGGCAGTCAGAATCTTTCCTTCAATTCAGGAAAACATGTACATGAAGCATGACTTTCTCTCATAACACCAACACTTCATCCATCAGCTGATATGTGGTGGACACGTGAACCTAATTGTCATTCTGATGTTGTCGTATTGGACTAATTGTCATACAGTAGAAATCATACTCAGTGGACATCAGAAACCATTTGTTAAATAAGAAGTGCACATCTTCAGTGGACATCATGTTTCCATGTTCTGGAGGTAGGCTGATAAGTTCCAGAGGCTTTTCTTTTCCACTTTTGTAGTTTCTGGTCACTGCATCTCTTGGGACTATCAACTCCAAGATCTCTGCCAGTTCAGTTCAGGTTTTTGATGGCCATTTTCCATGGTGTATGACAAGGACATATGGTAGAAATCTTGCATGTGGTTCCATAAAACCATTACACTGGTGTCCAAGGTGTGGTACAGGATATCCCTGTATATGCAACACAGCAAGCAGTCTTCATATTTCCCCTTGAAACTATTATTACAATATCATGAGCATGTTATTGTGAATGTCATAATAAATGAACTGTGAAAGCTTGATGAACTGTTTTCTAGTCAATGTGGATATTTTGGTTACTTCTTATTTCACTGTATATATTGTGTTCATGCTTCTGTTACTTCTGTGTGTTTCTTGTTCATTTAAGCTGCTATATTCCAATTCAACTTACTAGCTTGTTGTTAATTCTATTTACTAATAGTCTGTGCAACTTATTTAGTCAGTTCTTGTTTATCTTAATTACTTTCCATGTGTTCATTACATCACTAAATCATGTTTACTCCACTCACTATCTTCTTTAGTCTACTTCATTAGCTATCACACTTTGTTATTAGCTGTGTCCTTATTATTCAAATTTACAACAGGAAAACACAGCTGTGAATTTTATATGTATTTTAAAAGAAACAAATAACTTACTATATCAGAGTCAAAAGTAACTAAACTTAGCACCAGACTTAGAATATTCTATTCTAACATTAAATCAATACTACTGGATGGATCAGAAACATGTAGAATGACTACAATGATGACAGATAAACTACAAACATCCACTAATTGGTGATTGTGCAAAATATAAGGAATAAAATAGTACAATAGAATCACTAAAGCGGAGTACATAGTCAGAACTAGACAAATACAAATGAACCAAGAGGTGAAGAAAAGATGCGCTGGAGTGGCAACATTGAGAAAACCTGAGACAAATAAGCAGAAAGGCTTTTGCCTGGAATCCACTGAGCAAAAGAAATAGAGGAAGACCTAAAAAAACACAGAGAAGTGGCAACATACATGAATAATATGGATAAGGCATGGATGCAGCTGCATGGGATAGTTAAGGATTAGAGGGCTTGGAGAGTGTTGATTGTCAATGCCCTAATGGGAGATGAAGGGCAAAAGCAGAAGAAAACAAAACTTACTGAATTGTCATCACTTTTCCGGATCAGGTATGTTCCATTGTCAGCAATCTTGCTTATAATCCTGGTAGAAGGCAAGCAGTAAACTTTAATACTCACGGCAAGCTGATAAAATTGGCGCATACAGTTTTAAAATATTTAACATCAATAGCAATGAACTGCACAATTTATGGAAAATAGCACACAAGAAAGCCAACATCAATATGAACTTGAAATTAATGATGAATATAATTTGTCTACTAAATGTCATAAAACAGTGCCAAAACAGCCTCTGATAAAATCACATAAGAGTAAGATGAAAGCATTGGAAGCAAGGTGCTTAAGAAAAGTTGTTGGTGTGACCAAAAAAAAAAAGAAGCATAATGAGAAACACTCATTAACATAAAGAGAGAGAAATGAAGTAAGGTGGTTTGGTCATCTTATGCAAATGAATCCTGATTCAGCTTTAGTGGCTTGATAAAAATCAGTTTTTCTAAAACAGCAAAGTATCTTGAAGGTCAGAGTAACACAACTGCAGAAAAGAAAAAGAAAACTTTCCACAGTATTCAACAGTAGACAAAGTTAAGCCTGTCCTTACTGCAGCTGGGATATTGGGTGTGGTCTGGATTCTGTCAGAAACATGAGTATTAACATCTTTTAGCGATCCTTTTGGTATAGCACACAGCTGCAGGCGATTTGGAAGCAGACCGCCTTGCATTTAATGCAATGGTATTAGTGCCAATAATTCAGAAATCAATGGCAAACTACTGAATATAATCTTGCCAAAAAATCACAAACCGCCCAAAAAAATTCTGGGGTTACTGTGACATCCTTGATCGAGTGAGATGGCAAAACATGACAGGCCACGCTTACTGGCATGGCACATGATGAATGGATGGTATGTAAAGGTACACTGGACCTCAGACCCTTTCACTTCTATTCTTCATCTCCTAATGAGGAACAGGCCCTCAATCAACCCATGCCAAACCTTTGTAAGACATGATGGGCTCATGATAGACAGAACTTTGAAGCTAAATTTCTTACGGGATGAGATTGCCAGACCCAGGCCAACCTCCTTAGTCACCTCTTTCTTATGACATGCACTGTAGGTGACAGTGTTGCTATTCTTTGCTTCCTTAATGGGTCCCAGGCAACTCTCAGGCAGCCAAGACCCTGGACCACAAGTAAGGGAACTTACTCATGTTACCATGGCACTGAAGAAGTTAAATAACAAATGTAAACTAAAAAGGGGAACTTACTCAGCTGCTTTGACTTTACTTCCATTAAAATAGACAGATGCCCAGTAGAGTGATGGATCTGTGATAGACTGTATTAAAATCAAGTTTAAAATATCAACAAGGGAAGAAAGTTAGCTTGTCATATAAATAAATTATCCAGAACCAAAATCTAAACAAAAATTCTATGTGCCAGCTCAGCATACTGAATATTATAACAAACAGAAAATGTCAGTTGTAAGAAATATGTAAGTAAATAAGTAAAGGACTCTTTCTACAAGTCTTGAGCATATGGTGCTAGCTCCATATTTTTAGAGACTAATCGAGGGGGTCCGGACTCCCTGGCCTAGTGGTTGACGTCTTTCTCCGTAATCCCATATATGCTCGTGAGTAACGTAACCTGCGTGAGAATCGGTAGCGGTTCTTGTGCGTTGGTAACTTACGGGGTATGTGTGCCGGTCGCTCAGAAAGCAATGGCAAACTACTGAGTGTAATCTTCCCTAGTACATCAACAGCAGCTAAAAAATGCTGGTGTTGACTGCAATGTCCTGTAAGGGATATGCAACAACAACAAAAATCGAGGGGATGTTGTGGTCAATATCACACCAATCCCTTTTACTTCCCAAGACATTTCCTAATGCCAATTTTATTCTCATTAATTGAGCTCACAGATTTACACACAAAAATATATAATACAAATAAGGAAATCATAATAAATCATAGGAAATCATTATACAAATTTAAATTTGATTTAAACTCAAAGTCCACAGACATGCTATCACTATTAGTAGTAGCTAATTATCCCAGAGAGTGCACTAAACTGATTTGTGTGTGTGGGCCAGCTTTCCCTATTACCAGTGTCCTCCCACCATCAGGAGAACCCACTCTGACTTCTGAGGCACCTGTAATTTACATCCCCAAGTTAAGGATGAGAAGTCAACATGAGGGATGAGATTAAAGTCCAATGGATCAATGAGTGGCTTGAACCAGATACACGACATCAGCGCACCAAAAGTTTAAGCGTATTTTCATATCTTTGTCCATGTCAACCTCAAAGATTTCCTTATTTTGCACAATATATTTTATTTTCGTGTACAATCCTTTCATTACGCTGACAATGGCATGTGCACTGTCGGACGTGGGTTTGTTGTCAACTCTCGTCGTTCACAAGGGTGGCCACTCATTCCTCCCTACACTCAGGCCTACAAAATGTGATTGCCCCAACACTTCACATACACGCAGTGGGATTCTGCTACGAGACTTGGTCTAATTCTTTAATGCTGAAGAAGAGTGTTGGGAATTCCCTGAAAAGTAGCTATTTTAAAATATTCTAAATGTGATTGCATGGGCCAGCATCATCTAACAATGTAAAAACATAAATACAACAATGATTCAAATAAATAATGAAGTTCAAAGACCTCATGTTAGTTAGTCATTAGTTAAGGTTCCAACTTCATGGCAAAGGGTTGGCTCAATATTCTCTATTCCTGTGCCAGTGAATGTCACACAAAATGCTCCTCACTGCCCCATGTGAAAAGTGGAAGAGACAGGAGTCTTGACAAACCAACAACCCTCACAGAAACATGCATAAGGCTACTCCCAGAATGCCAACACAAAAGTCTGCCATGAAAAATACAATTCATTGTCGATGGAAGTGGCAGTCACTAGAAAACTAGCAGCTATACATTACTTCATTGAGGCAACCAGCCCAGTTATTTCACTGACCAACCAGCCGCCCTTTTTCTGAACATGTAGTTCACGCTACAAACAACTGCAGACAGATTTAAAAGCACTCCTCACAAAATTCACAACTCACAGTATCGCTCCCCGCACTCAACTCTGTAGCAGGGCGACGGAACCATAAAGACCTCATGTTATCATTTTCAACATATGCTACTTGGTCATTGTGTGGGTTTTAACGCTGATCCGCCAGCGTCTGCAGCCGATCTTGTGCCAGACGTATTGGTTACCCATTCCTCTGGAATACACATGGCTAGGCCGAGAGAGGGAACATGTCGTTTGGGCACCACATGTTTCTCTGAAGCTCTGCCCAGGCATTGTGATAGAATTTTTGCCACATTCCAACTCACATACTTTGGTCTGTCAAGACTGCAAGGTGCCACTCACTCACTTGGTCATGAAGTAAACCATAATATATTTAAATAGGATGCATTTGGGAGAGCAAGAGAATTGTTTTTATGAATGATAACCACCAGTGAGCAAGTTAAAATGCAAGTCTACTGGCCAATGATGGAGTCAGAGTGAACTAGGTCAGACAAAAGCGACTGTTAACAGTGTGGACTGTGTTGCTGTGTGACATATGTGAGACTACAACATGCCATTAGATGTGTGAGAGAACATTATACAGTTTGTAGAACATATGGAGATCACCATACTTTTATTTGGATAATGTTATTTACAGCGAATGAAAAGGAGTCTCACTTTGAACTCTTTCGCAGTCCTCGATGGACTGATTTTTTAATGTGAGCTAGCTTTCCCTATTACCAGTGTTCCTCGCCATCAGGCGAATCCAGTCCGACTTCAGAGGTACTTGTAATTTACATCTCCGAATCAAGGATGAGAAGTCAACATTTTAGTTCAACTACCAAAGACCGGTGTAAAGGTTGAACCAGCTACATCGCCATGAGCACACGGGAAGTTTATGGACAAGTGCTCTTATCCATTCGAGCATGCTTACCTCCATTGGTAATATTAATGGCCAGGATGTATAAACCCACGCCTGTTTGTCCATCAAAATGAGTGAGTTCACTCAAATAGTGGACCCAAGGGTACTATTCTTTCAAGATTCTAAATAAGAAACTACAGACAGTGTTCAACACAATTAAATACCTCTATACTCAGTTCCTTCAATGCCTGCTCGTCATAAGGTGACCCTTCACTAACATTAGATGACACTCTGTTTTGCAAACTGTGACTGATATAGCTGTTTCTTCTATTTTCTTCCTTGGAGGGACGATCTTGAAATGTTTCCGACTTTGCTGAAAATACGGGAGTCAAGGATGAGAAAATAAATGTTTTAAAAATATGTGGACATGATTAAGGTGTGAAGAGCTATACAGCACATGTGAGATTGAATGGTTGTAGGTGTAGACAGGGAAGAGTGGACATGGGACACAGTGGGTTGACAACATGTGGGTATATTACATAAATACCTGGATGGCTTGGCCACGTTGCATGGTCGAGACAAGAACACTAAGCTGATCCATGACTCTGGTGATCGAGTGAGATGGCAAAACATAACCGCCCACACTTACCGGCATGGCACATGATGATATTACATACATAGGAAACAGTTGGTAACATATGTAGGGCACTGCATACATTTGTAGGACACAGTGGGCATACAACATACAGACAGTGGGTATACAACATATGCAAGACAGTGGGTAAACAACATAACGGACATAACACACACACATGCATGCACGCGAGAGAGGACACAATGGGTGTACAACACACACGAGGACACAATGGGTATACAACACACACACACACAAGGACACAATGGGTATACTTCTTCTTCTTCTTCTGTGATCATCCGGAGTTTTTTTTTCGGATGTGATTGCGTTGTGCCTGTTTACAGCAGAGCTGCGTTCTTGCGCCGTTAGGCCGACACATCCGACTTCTGCAGGCATTTGTTGACCGGGTTAACCTTCCCGGGCAATGGGTATACAATACACACACACAGAGGACACCATGGGTATATAACACACACAGGAAACCATGGGTATACAGCACACAGAGGGCATATATGGAGCAGAGTGGGTCTACAATATACACAAACCAAAGAGAATGAATGCATGCTTCAATACTGTGGTAACACTTACATTGAAACATGATACTGATGATGATGTGTTGTGTATTTCAGCTATAAGAATACAGTAAACAGAATGAAACCCAAACAATGCACACCTCAATACTATGGTAATATTTACATTGAAACCAGGAGTATATGTTGAGTGTTTCAGCTATAAGGAAATATGGTAATATTTACATTGAAACCAGGAGTATATGTTGAGTGTTTCAGCTATAAGGAAATATGGTAATATTTACATTGAAACCAGGAGTATATGTTGAGTGTTTCAGCTATAAGGAAATATGGTAATATTTACATTGAAACCAGGAGTATATGTTGAGTGTTTCAGCTATAAGGAAATATGGTAATATTTACATTGAAACCAGGAGTATATGTTGAGTGTTTCAGCTATAAGGAAATGCGTTTTGCTTGTTTTATTTTCTCTCAGTCAGCTTAACCGGTGCTCCTAATAACGTACACTTATCTCACAGGTGAGGAATAGCTTAGAGGTACAACATATGCCTCTATAACTCAAGCACATCTGTTTTGCTTAGGGACGCAGAGATGTTTCCAAGGCACCAGGGCCGGGTTATATACTGGCCAAGACCTACTGATGCGTCCTCGTCGAGCATCCTGGGCTACAGGTCCCTTCGGGGTCCTGGCTAAAGTCAGTAGGATCGCTGATTCCTCCGAAGTCAGAGAGTGTCTGCCTGTACGGCGAGGAACCACCAGTCTGCACACCAATAAGCCAGACATGGGACAACAGATACTCACGCAAACCCCAGGTCCTGTATGACATCACACTGATGTTGGACAACAGGATGCCTTTATCCGACATACAGGACTTCGCGATGGAGCTCAAGTCAACGAACACAAGCAAGCATCTGTTTTGCTTCATGACATGGCCAATGTGGATTTTTACAAGAGAATAGAATGGTATACATCTCCCTTGATTCTGCATAGGACACCTGGCTTCTCAGATATGGAAAAAAAAGTACAAGTGTGCATGATGTGCACATTAAAAATCCAATGGCAGTTGGAATTTTAAAAGAGAACGCTGAATACGCTGCTGCCCAGGCTAAAATTCGAATCAGAAAATCTCTCCAGAAAAAAAGAATATAGCATGTGTGGTTCTGATGCGCACACAGCTGAATCTTCATAGGTGCAGCAGAGTTCATGCACTGTACTGAAATTCTCCTTGTGTGATCTATGAGAGGAGACTGGAACAATTATGGAGGTATCTGTGTGAATTGAAAGTAGATCCTTTACAAACCTAATCACACACTCCTCGACTTCCCTACAATCTGCCTACACTGATCCACACATCCTCTCCTTACCAAGTGAACATGAACAAGTTAAAGAAATGCAGCATACTATACCTGGCCTGCCTTGATGAGAAGACCTTGGAGGAAGTGGAGGCCGTTCAAAATCTTCGACAGTTTCATCACTTGGACTTTCATCTATAAAATTACATGGAGCACTTCAAGAATGTGCTTCATTTAGCATGTGTCAAGAAATAAAGTTCTTGTTAGATTTGTCTCAGCATCTCATTTGCTCTGCAATTCAGCCCAGGCTTTGTGCTACAGAGAGGTATAAGCTCCGTCCCTGGTCTTACCGCCATGGGTTGTAGTTATTATGCCATTTTTTAAGCACAATGTAACAAACTATCGTCTGTCAAGACAGCCAGGTGACAATGAGAGCTTCAAAACATGTCCTTAATTAATTAATAAATTGTGCTGAATTAACAAATATGTTAATTATTTATTTGAGGCTTCTGATTTCAAGAAACCTCCATTGTGAGAATGGAGAGTGCTACTGACATTGCGGCACAAAGATGGCTTTCCAATGCTTCAGAAATCAGTGATTATTGCCACTGACGCTTAATCCATCTTCAGAAGTTTCATAATGGAAATCTAGAGCATGAGAGGATGCCATTTGTAGACACTTCAGACCCCCAAGTACCTGTCACTGAAGATGAACATAGGGGTTATAAAGGTCAAGGTTGTCCCATAGCAAAAACTGCCATTGGGGTGTGAAGTGTCAGGCCTTCACATATTCTAGGCTGTGACATGAGGTGAAGTGGCCAATTACTTTTTTCAATGCCTTTCTTTTCCAGACAATTGCCAGAAATTCTGTCTTGCACTTATTTTTATGAGGCTGGGTCAACCCCCAGGGTTGTACTAGTTGGAAAAATAACCCTGGCTCTCGTGGTAATTAAACCTGGACGCAGGTCAGCATGGCCGAACGGATAAGAACGCTGTTCTTAAACATCCGGTGTGCTGATGCCAAGGTAAGCAGTTCAACCCCTACACTGGACAGCTGGACTAAAATGTTGACCTGTCGCCCTTGACTTTGGGACCTAAATTACAAGTACCTCTGAAGTCGGAGTGGGTTCACCTGATGGCAAGGGACACTGGTAATAGGAAAAGCACGCAAAATTTAGTCCATCACTACTATACATAGTGTGTATTAACTTCGCTTGAGTTCAAAGCGAGCGAGCGCCCCCCCCCCCCCCCCCCCCCCCAAAAAAAAAACCTGGACTACTGTCTTGGCAGGCAAATACACTAGCCACTATGCCATAGTGGCTCCCACTGGGTATATACTGAGTACAATAAATGGCAAGTTGGTGCATGATACCACATCTGTCGCTGAATGTTACTTTAATCATAACTGCTGCAGTGAGGACTGTCATGGAGCAGTCATGGCAAGGAGAGGTATCAGGGGACGAACTGATTGATACACAGAGATCGCAAGGTGTGGAGAAGTCTGATCACCCATGCCAGTTGGCAAGGCACTTGATGATGAGTGGGGAATTTAGTATTATGCTGACTGCAAGGATCACATGTCTAAGCATGAACTCCATCCATCCATCATGTGCCATGCTGGTAAGCGTGGGCGGTCATGTTCTGCCATCTCACTCGATCACCAGAGTCGTGGATCAGCTCCGTGTTCCTGTCTCGACCATGCCATGTAGCCAATCCATCCATGTATTTACTTCTCGGTCTTCCCCTTGGTCTCTTCCCTTCGATCTTGCCATTTGTCACCAAGTTCTCCAAGTCATTTCTTCTCATAACATGCCCAAAAAATTTTGACTGTCTACGTCTAATGTCTCAAATCAGTTTACGATCTTCATTTGTTTCTTGAAGGACTTGCTCATTGGTTTTTCTGTCCGTCCATGGTATTCTTTGCATTTGCATGAACTATTACAGTCCCAAACAATCGCACCTTTAACTTGTTCTATCCTATGCAGTGCTTACTTTCAATACCAAATGCTTCGGTCTACAGGCTTAAAGAAACAGCCCCACAGGCTAGAAAAGTTAAAGGGGCAACATGGATATAGCGGGTTAATGTACTAACTGGATGGAAAGCAGGAAGTTGTTAAAAGCATATCACGATGGGGGTTCCAATAAAGACATGACGTCTTGGCTGGTACAGAATGAGTTAATCCTCAGTGTAGATAATCATCAGAGATGAGAACAGTATCAAAGCAAAAACCTATAGCATGATTCATTTCAATGAAATAAAAAAAAAATTTTTGCATGTCCTATGCAGGACATTGTGATCAACCCCTGGTTTCTTTCTAGGCAATTTTAAGTTCAGTAGTTTGCCATTGCTTCCTGAATGAGAAGTCAGTGTTTAATTCCAACTGATGGTGTGTGGAAGGAAAGACCACTGAATGAAAAGAACACAAAAAGCGAACAATTAAATTTTTCAGTAAAACCGTTAGTTTCTAATAAACTTGGACATGATTCTTTTAGATTAGGTCAACATGGTAGTCGAAAGAAACATGTGAAAACTTTTTCTCTGCAAGCAGATTCGAACACTGGACCTGCAGACAATCAACTTGTGGCAGAAGCAGGCATGATCATAAGCTGGAATGGTGTAGGTGCATTAATAATGGGGGTGCTACACAAAAGTCATCATCCCTACATACACTCATCTTCTGAGGCAGATAGAAGCATAAGTGTGCCTCAAATGTCTGAGGTTGATTCCAAATAATCAATGAACCAATCAATTCCACATAAACCAATTTCAATTTGTTATTAATTGTAAAGCCAGAAAACTGAGTACAAACTTAAACAATTACTTGTTTCTACATTACAGTCCAAGATGGCTTAGTGTGAGATGGTTGAGGGGTTATGCCCCACAGGTACCTAAAAGGCAGCAGAAGAGGAAGACATATTTGTAGAAACATTTGATTTACACTATACCTTTATCGCTAGAATATCCGGATGTCCTGGACCCAGCTGCTTCCATGTATATGCTTTCCTCTATATCTTTGAAATCTGTAGAATCCCAGGAACTGTGTGATAAATTCTCCAACGAAAGGGCTTGTCTGTCAAACCTGGGATGAAATATGATAATAAGTTTCCGGTGTATCTTATAATCTTTCCATCATTTGCGAACATGCATTTGAAAGACAATGCTCCTCTGTGATGTGGTAGAGAGGCTTGGGTATTTCAGTGACCTCCAAGAGCTATGTCGCTGGTAGCGCAGCTGCTGGTAGGGTCTCCCATGTTGGACAGTCCAAGGGGTAAAGACCAGACAAAGAGAGACACAAACCTGCTGCCTTGTAAGTAGACATGGGACAGTTAAAGGCTAGGGAAAGCCAATAGGAAAAAATGCTTGTTGAATACTGATGTACTGAGCCACAGGGTTGAAGAAAGAGTGCAAAGCTACTTACTTGATGATGTTATGATAATGAAAGACAATGTACCCACCTATTGCCCGCTTCAGTTTGTCAAAGTCAGGATATTGTTAGGATATTCATTCATTGGCACTTTGCCGTCTTGACAGACGATAGTTTGTGCTTCAAAAAGGTATATATGGCGGTAGCGAATATGACTGATAAGGCCAATTCGCGCTGTAAATGTTCGTCCACAGTGGGTGCATGTGAACATGTGGTCATTTCCACCATCATGCACCATCTTACGTCTCACACGCTCGGTGTGTGACTTATCTGCAATAATTTTCTCCTTTGTCTTTATTCAATTTCTGATGTTTGCCCTCCATGCAACACGTTCAGCTGCGACTTGCTCCCAATGTGCATTATCAATGCCTGTATCAGTCATGTCCCGCTTACACACATCTTTGTATCGTAGTAGAGGCCGACCCTGAGATCCCTTACCCATCTGTAATTCACCAAAAAAGATGTCCTTTGGTATTCTACCATCATCCATCCTCCTAAGATGTCCTATCCATCTAAGTCTACGAAGACTGAGCATGGAATAAACCGTCACACAACCTGATCTTTCCAATACTTCAGTATTTGTGATTTTGTCTAGCCACTTAATACCAAGAATTCTTCAGACACCGCATATGAAAGCTGTTTAAACGTTTCTCTTGGTGTGAGTAAGTTGTCCAGGCTTCACTGCCATAAAGAAGAGTACTTAGGACACAGGCTTGATAGACAAGGACTTTTGTTTTGGCAGTAAGCTTCCTGTTCTCCCAGACTCTTTTCTTAACCTGTTCATTGTTGTTGCTGCCTTACCAATCCGGATGTTGATTTCCTGATCTAGGGATAATTTGATATTTACCATTGATCCTAGATATGTAAAATGGTCTACCATCTCTAGTTCGGCATCGTCAATAAAGATTGATGGTACACCATGTGCACCTTGTGACATAATCTGTGTCTTCTTTTTGCTAATTGTTAAACCAAATTCAGATCAAGCATTGGAGAATGCAGATAGTAGACATTGCAATTCTTCCTCAGAGTGGGTCGTAACTGCATCATCTGCAAAAAGTAACTCTTTGATCAGTACCCTCCTAATTTTGGTCTTGGCCTTCAATCTCTGAGCATTGTAGAGGCCGCCATCTGAGCGTGAGTGAATGTATATGCCATCATCCTGATCATGAAAGGCATATTTCAGCAGAGGGTGAGAGCTAGTACACAACCTTGCTTAACTCCACTCTTGATTTCAAACTCTTCAGAAGTTGCACCATCAAACTTGATTATACCCTTCATGCTTGTGTGGAACGATTCCACAATCGACAGAAGAGTTGGTGGGCAGCCAATCTTCTTTAGTGCCTTGAACAGACCCTCATGTCTGACCAAATCAAATGCCTTTGTGAGGTTGATGAAGGCAATAAACAGTGGTTGATCACGGCATTTTTCTTGCATTTGTCGCAATGAGAATATCATATCAATGGTAGACCGGTTCTATCAAAAGCCACACTGTGATTCAGGGTAGACTTGATCTCCTAGGACTTGAAGTCAGCGCAGAACAATTCTGGCAAATACTTTTCCAACAATACACAGAAGTGAGATACGTATATAGTTGTTGCAGTCGCTCCAATCGCCCTTGTTCTTGTACAGTGTTATGATGCTTGAATCTTTGAAATCCTGTGGGACTCCTTCTCGCCAGCATAGCTCTATTAACTGGTGGATCTGTAGAGTGAGTGTGTCTTGCCCACTCCTGATAACCTCTATTGGAATCCCATCCTTACCTGCAGCCTTGCCAGATGCAAGTTCATTTATAGCACACTTAACTTCTGTTATGGTGGGAAGTGTGTCCAGGTGGTCAAGAGTTGGCAGGGCCTCTATGGCGTTGAGGGCATCATCCGCTAGCTTGGTCTCACTTGAGTAAAGCTCTAAATAGTGCTATCCATCTGCTGTTTCTTATCAGTGATGATTTCTCCAGTCAAGGTTTTCAGCGGTGCACTCCTTTTGATCCTTGGACCATAGGCTTTCTTTATCCCTTCATACATGCTTCTGATGTTTCCATTATCACTTGTGATTTGAATGGACTCACATAACTTGATCCAATAGTCATTTGCACACTGGCTGGCAGCCTTTTGCACATCCTTCCTAGCTTGCTTCCTAGCTTACGCATTGGTCTTTCCTTGTTTCTTAAGAGAGCTATCTTCTTCTTATCAATCAAGGGCTGCAGAGTCTGGCTGTTTGCCGCAAACCAGTCTGACTCTTATGATCCACAGTGCCGCAAACCCCTATGGCAGTTTTATAAAGAGTTTCTTTAAGTTTACCCCACTTTTCACTTACTGTACAATTTTCTGGTGTATCAGAGAAAGCGTCTTCAAGTTGCTGTTGAAACTGAAAGCACTTTTCAGGATCGTGAGTGTTAGTAATATTAATCTTGGGGCTAGATTTGTGTTTAGCTGTGTAGATTCTCTTTGGTCTCAGTCTTACCCTTGCAACAACCAAAGAATGATCCGTATCACAGTCAGCACTGTGGTAAGTTCGAGTCAATAATGTATGGTTCAGATGTCTCCGTGTGATGATGAAGTCCAGCTGGTGCCAATGGCCGGATCTTGGATGTTTCCATGTGACCTTATGCAGCTCTTTTATTTTTAAAAAGGAGTTTGTAATACATAGGTCATTTCTGGTGCAATGTTCCAGCAGCCTTTGCCCATTTTCATTCATGCGACCGATGTTGTATTTTCCAAGGCACACTGGCCATGAACTCGAGTCCTTGCCCAAACGAGCATTGAAATCACTGAGCATATAAATGTAGTCAGATTTTGGAACTGCCTTGATCACGGAGTCTTCCTCATAGAACAAATCCTTCACATCATCAGAGAAATCGAGTGTCAGTGCATATGCAGTAATAATGGTGGCAAAATCCCAAGAGGTTGCCAAGCGCAGGGATAATAGTCTTTCATTACCTCCTGCTGGAATTTCAATCATTCCCAGTAGTGAATTCTTCACTGCAAAGCCCACAGCATGTTGCCTTTTTTCTGCCTGCCCTCTACCCTTCCAAAAAATGGTGTAATTGTTTTCCCTGAGTGACCCTTCCTCAGCGAAGCGAGTCTCCTGCAGGCCAGCAATATCAATGTTAAGACGACTGAGTTCGGCATCAATCAGCCGTTTTTCTCACATCGTCAATATTGGTCAAGTCAGTGGAAAATCCTGGACACATGATTAGCACGTTCCAGGTTGCAAGCTGTAGCCTGAGGTTTCTATTTTCCTTTTTATTAGTACCTGGTGCATTAGGATATTATAGCTCACATATACACACATGCTGGACTGATTTGTCAAGCCTAGGGCATTAAGAAATCTCTTAAATAGTAATATCTTGTTCGACCATCCTGGGTTATATTGTATATTATTTCAGGCTACTGAAAGTAGAACATTATATATATTTATAATAAATAAACAACGTTCTTTAGTTATATAATGAGAAGAGAACTGGAAAACATTGTGACAACTGGAAAGATCAGCAGCAGGAGAGGTAGAGGCAGATAGGGAGGAGAAACGATGCTCGCTGACCTCAGACGAGATCTGTGGACATACATGAATACCTGCGCTATTTGGCAGAGCACAAGATGTTGATGATTATTTCAGATACTGGGTTATAAAATGTGCTTATATTGTTTTTCTAGCAATTATATTTGTTTTGTGCTCTCCACCATCTGCATAGGGATGTGTAGTGTTGCACTTTTATTATTTCATATGGTGTAGACCATATGATTCTTTAGACGCTCCCCTTTCCCAACTCTTTATCATTTCCAGTTTTACATCTAATGTGACTGTCTTTCTCGTCTTGCTCTCATAATTTTCATTTTCATAGATGCACACATTTGAGCCACATTTAAAAACGGAATTCATGATAAAATTAAAAGAATACTGAGGTCACATGGTATCATTGGAGGATCTAGGTAGCGGGTTCAGACCATACACCGGTCAGTTGGATTAAATGATGACTTCTCCTCCTTGACTTGGGGATGTAAATTACAAGTATCTCAGAAGTCGGAGTGGGTTTAATAATTTTAAAACGTTTCAAAATGTTGAAGCGTTAGTGATGTAATCACTGCAATCGTTAGTGAGGAAGTAACTACCAGAGCATTTAATTTCTCATGTGTCAGTTATTTACTTCACTTATCAGTCTCAGGCAATGCATGGTGTGTGCTTGGCTCTGCCTTTTGAATCCCAAACATCATGTTATGTGTTCTCTGGCTTTTTTATATTTGGCCAGAGAATACTAAAGAAATCTGCCTTCTCTAGTGGTAACTTCCACTGCATATTTAGCCTCTTTAAACGTAATAGACTCCCCCTTGGGCATCTGCTGCAAAAGCTTTTGGGACTGAAAAGAATTAGAAACACTGAAAGCCAGCCATGCAGAGAATTAGTGATTAGCCTGGACCAACATCATCACACTCGACACAGGTCCATAGGTGCTCTGACCTTCTCAACATCCCTACAAGCATAAATCGACTGATCATACCAGTTACAGTTAAATGGCCATTTAGAGAATGCAAATAAACAGTGGAATGTGTTCTCAAAAATCCATGACCCCATGTGAAGTGCCAAGTAGTGGCATGGTGTTACCCAACCAAAAGATGGAAAAAGTTGCCTGATATGGGTGAAAGGAATCTGAGGTAGATGCCAACTTTGTAAGTAAAAGATGAATGTGGCTTTTTGATAGTAAATGAAGAACAGAAAGAGCAGGGAAAAACTGTTAATTAACAAAACAAACACACACAAAATACATACTTGCTTTTCATGCTGTTGGCGTTTAACATTTCTGCCTTGATGGCTTTCATCCAAGTCTGCATAAATACAAAGCAATTACTCTTGTTATAAAGAGAATGTAGAGACATATCACATCAGACATACAGCAGAAAACTGCTTCGACACAATTTATTATTATTAGGGAAATATTTGTAGCATTAACTGTTCCATAATTTATGATAATGAAGGCATTTTTTTGTAGTTCAAGATTTGCATAGATTATTTCATAAGATGGACCAACTCCACATCAGCACTGGTTCAGAAAGTAATCTTAGCGCTGCGGGGGACTGATCCTACACAACTGTGTTGACAAGTATGCTCTATATGCCACAGTGGCTCCTTTAAAAATGTGAACAGGTTAAATATTAGCATACCACATGTATACAAAATTCAAGATTGACAAATCAGCCATGTGCACATGTGGATTGGTACCACAAACAGCAGATCACATACTCCAAAACTGCCCAAAATATGACATATCCAGGCAAACAAACCTTCTGGCCTAGAGAAACAACAATGGAAAATAAACTATGGACCACTGAGTGAACTAAAAAAAAACAGTGAAGTTCATACAAGAGACAACATCACAGATACAGACAAATTTCAGGCAAACGAAAGAAGAAATATAAACATTTTAAAAATTAAAGAAATGTTACATGGAATACAAAGACAGCAACAAAGGATACTTACAAGGCAAAAAGTCAATAAAAGTGATGAGACAAACACAAGGGATAAATTACAGCAATGATAAACTTGTTCATCTCAAAGAATAATCATTACAACTTACCAGCATCTCTCTCTCTGAAGCAGCAGCAAAGTAAATAGATTTTATTGATGGCTGGATGTGCTCCAGTTTGAAGGCCCACAATGCTTCAGATGATTTTACACTGGAAGCTCGAATTACCCTAAACAAAACGTTGAATCGTTAGTGATGGAATCACTGCAATCATTAGTGAGGAAATAACTGCCAGAGCATATAATGTTTCATGTGTCAGTTATTTACTTCATTATTTGTCCTCAATGGCTGTTATAGCCCAATGTGAAAAGTCAATATGTATGTTATAATGTGAGCTAATTTGAAACACATTTCTATTTCAGATATGGTCATTCAGAGTATAAATATTTAACAAAACAAATAAATAAATAAAAAACAAGTCCTGTAGCAGGAACCTCCTGCTGTGGGAATGTGAAGGGCTATGACCATCTCATTTCGAAGGCCTGGATGTACGGAGGAATAGATAGCCAGTCTTTCCCTCGTGTAGCAAATTCCGAGTGCAGGTGTCGAACCCTCATCTGACTGCATTCATGACATGGTTAGCATAATGTTCTAGTCATTAGATCAACTAAATGTCAATCCCTCTTGACTAGTATCAACTAACAGGTATATTGACAAAGGTTAAATTCAAGAGAATTCACACCATTGTACCGGGTTTATCCTCATCAGCATGTCAAAATTAAAACAACAAATCAAACTATAATATGATGAAATAAAACTAAACGGATGCCACATTTAAAACAATACAAACTATAATATGATGAAATAAAACTAAACGGATGCCACAATTAAAACAGAACAAACTATAATATGATGAAATAAAACTAAACGGATGCCACAATTAAAACAGAAAAAACTATAATATGATGAAATAAAAACTAAACAGATGCCACAATTAAAACAAAACAAACTATAATATGATGAAATAAAACTAAACAATACAAACTATAATCAATCAATCAATCATGTGCCATGCCGGAAAGCGTGGGCGGTCATGACTCGCCATTTCACTCGATCACCAGTGTCGTGGATCAGCTCAGTGTTCCTGTCTCGTCCATGCCATGTGACCAAGCCATCCAGGTATTTTCCTCTTAGTCTGTTCACCTCGATCTTGCCAGTTGTCACTAAGTTCTCTAATCCATTTCTTCTCATAACATGTCCAAAAAATTTTGACTGTCTACGTCTAATTTCTCTAATCAGTTTACGATGTTCATTTGTCTCCTGTAGTACTTGGTCATTGGTTTTTCTGTCTGTCCATGGTATTCTTTGCATTTTCCTCAGAAACCACATTTCTGCAGCCATCAGATGCTTTTCAGCTTGACTGCTCATTGTCCAAGTTTCACATCCATACAAAAGAACAGGCTCTATGTATCCCCTCAACACTCTTTTTCTCGTTTCAATTGACATCTTTTTATTGGTCAGAATGTTTTTCATCTTGCTAAAGGCTACTTTCGCCATGGCGATTCTTGTTCTAATCTCTTCAAGGCATCTCCCATCAGATGTTATAACTGTTCCAAGATAATTGTACCGATTCACTTGTTGAAGAATATTTCCATTTACTTGTATATTACATTGTGGCACTTCTTCCTTCCTACTGACGACCATAACCTGATTCTTTTTACAATTTAATTCTAACCCCAGTTGCTCACTGAGTACAACAACCGCATCTACTAATTGTTGCAGGTCCTGCGCATTGTCTGCAATTAATACTGTACCATCTGCATATCTAATGTTATTGATGTTTCGTCCCCCAATGCTGATTCCATTTATATCCTCTACATTTCTGAAAATATTTTCACTGTACAGGGAAAAAAGATCTGGAGACATCACACATGCCTGCCTAACACCTCTCTTAATTGGCTGATACTGTCCCACTTCATTATCAATCCTTATTGCAGCTTGTTGTTTCCAATATATGTTTTTTATAAGTCTTCTTCTTCTTCTTCTTCGTTCATCCGGAGTTTTTTTTTGTGGATGTGATTGCGTTGTGCCTGTTTACAGCAGAGCTGCGTTCTTGCGCCGTTAGGCCGACACATCCGACTTCTGCGGGCATTTGTTGACCGGGTTAACCTTCCCGGGGGTTTCTTAGGACGTTTGACTCTCACTGTTGTGGTGTTATCCCCCATCCCAGCTGGTCCATATAGAACAGCCAAAGATCCTGGTCAGCCCTCAAGGGAAGGCAGGGGCAGACCATGGGCATTCCCCGCCATCCAAGGAGGCTTCCATACTTGCAGAGCCGATACATAGCGCTCTGGTACTGGGCTCACCCAAGGAATCGTCACGTCCTGCACATGGCTGCTTAGCCTCACTTCCGTATATTGGGCCTTCCGTTCACCATAGGCTGTTCTTCCGGAAACCAGAAGTATGCAGTCTGCAGATGACATCCACACGGTGAGCTTTCGATTCGGACTTTCCACGTAATGGATTTGCTATCCAAGCAATATTCCATTTCATGCCACTAGGACACTTTTCCACCTTTTATGAAGCCCACACAATGGGCTTTTGATTCGGACTTTCCACGTAATGGATTTGCTATCCAAGCAATATTCCATTTCATGCCACTAGAACACTTTTCCACCTTTTATGAAGCCCACACAGCAAGCTTTCGATTTGGACTTTCCACATAATGGATTTGCTATCCAAGCAATATTCCATTTCATGCCTCTGGGCCTTCATGCACCTTTAAATGTCAACCTGTATGCAGTTAAAGTAAGCTGCGGTCAACTTGAGCTTGTTGATATCTCCATAGAGCTTGTCCTCAAATAAAGCAGGTGTGGGCCAAAATATCTTTCTCTGTTCTGCATACGTTGGGCAATCCTGCAGCAAATGTTTTGCTGTCATTTTTCCAGTTCTACAATTACATTCATCGGTATCTCCTATCTTTAGTTTATTGAACAAGTGGTATTTCAGCCTGTTATGTCCTGTGCGGAGTCTGAAGATTGCTACTTGTTCTCTTCGGTCGAGTTTGTAATATGCATCATCCTTCTGATGGCCTGGATGCTCTGATTCCCATTTGGTTCTATAAGTGCTTTTTATCGACCTCTTTGCCTCATTATAGGTTATGTCTATGTCAGGCTGTGGTAGTCGTCCGCCCTCTTTTGCCAGTCTGTCAGCCTCTTCGTTTCCAGGTATACTGCAATGTGATGGGATCCACTGTATTACAACTTTTTTGGATTTCTGGCATAGACCATGGAGTGCTGCTCTTAGGTCATTTAGTTCTGTGCTGTTATTGCTCTTCAGTATTGAGACAACTGACTTTGCATCTGTGAAGATAGCTATTTGCTTCTCTTTATTTTCCTCCATCAGGAGCATTTCTGCTGCAGTTTTCAAAGCCTCTACCTCCGCTTTGAAGTTACTTGAAAATTTTCCAGTTGCCATTGAATGTGTTTTTTTCACTCCATTTTTTAAATTTAGGAGAATTCCTCCTCCTCCATTCTCTATTGAATTTTTGGCTGATCCATCTGTATATGCATGGGTCCAATTCCTGCTTGGGTAATGTTCTTTTATGTAGTTTAGGGTTATTTCTCTTCTTTCGGTTTCATGCTGAGTGTTCTTTTTCTCAATACCAGGAATGTTTTCTATCATTTTATAAGTCTAATGTCTTTCCCATCAATTTGTAGATCTGCAAGCATATCCACCATGCTGACATGTCTAATGCTATCAAAAGCCTTTCTATAGTCAATAAAGCAAAGATATATATCCTTGTTTACTTCTATAGCACGTTCAATAACTGTTCACAGCATATACTGTACCCTTTCCTTCTACAAACCCGCATTGTTCTTCCCCTATTTCAGGTTGTATCTTCTTCCTCATTCTTTGCATGATAATTCTTAGCAAAATCTTTGTGATGTGACTCATTATACTAATTGTTCTATGTTGATCACATTCCAAGGTTCCTGATTTCTTTGGGATTGCAATAAATATAGAGTTACATAATTCAAACTATAATATGATGAAATAAAACTAAACGGATGCCACAATTAAATCAATACAAACTATAATATGATGAAATAAAACTAAATATGATGAAATAAAACTAAACAGATGCCACAATTAAAACAAAACAAACTATAATATGATGAAATAAAACTAAACGGATGCCACAATTAAAACAAAACAAACTATAATATGATGAAATAAAACTAAACGGATGCCACAATTAAAACAAAACAAACTATAATATGATGAAATAAAATTAAACGGATGCCACAATTAAAACAAAACAAACTATAATATGATAAAATAAAACTAAACGGATGCCACAATTAAAACAAAACAAACCATAGTATGCTGAAATAAAACTAACTTATTGAATCCATAAAGTGACATTGCTCCCTCAGGTTGTTTTGAAGTTTCATTGCTGTAGTAATACAGACATTTCTGCCCTACAACTACATATTGTTGTGGCCCTGTGAATTGGAACAATAAAAAGCAAACAATATGAATTCATTTTAAAATGCCAAATAATATGTAATCTCTATGTTTGATGAGTTTGCATATGTGAAACAAATATGCCTATGCCTAATACATTATATGTTATATATAAATACACACAAACGTAAATAAATATTTACTAACAGATTTATACAATAAAATTTTGTACTGCTAGATTACATCAATTCCATACTCTTTAAATCTCTCATACTTGGAATTTTTAACAATACATGCATTTAACAGTGGTGAGAAAGCTACATACACAATGATTTAAACTTAACTATTAATCTAATTAAGTCAACTGAGTTTCAGTTATAAGTGTAAGTTAACCAACTGAATTTATTTATCATGTTGCATATAGCATAGTTGAAAACAGATGTAAAGCAGAAATCATATTTTTTACTAAATATATTCAATAACAGACAAAAGATGTCAAAAGGTTATATGATAATTAGTTTCTTCCTCTTCTTCTTTTCATCAATCCATGGAGCAAAGGCCCTCAACCTATTCATGCCAAGCCTTAACAGACTTGTTCATAATTAATTGGAGTTAAGCAACTAATGTTTTCTGTGGGATAAGGCAGCCAGTCTCACACCAATCCATCTTGACTGCCTCTTATGACATATCTGGTAGATCAGTGTTAGTATTCTTTACTTTTCTTATGAGTCCCTGTAACACATGAATAAGCTAGCAGAGTAGGCATTCTACTACTATGACTCTGAGACGGGTCCCCTCCATCACTTACATTTGATATATTTAATCTGCAGCGCATTTCGTAGACACCTGCGACGTAACCAGCCATAATGTACAAGAGTGATTTTATTCAGAAGTTCTTGGCATCCTATAAACAAAAGAGTAAAAACCATTGTTCATAAATCCTTTGATTGAAGATCTACAGCTAATAACTTGGAACTCCTGTCAAATCCTGACGTCACCACAATGTGAAATTAAACATCTCAACATTAAAACAATATATTCCCTTCATAAATTTAAACCTCAAAGTCACAAACAATAGGTCACATTTGTTATTGCTGGGGTTTAAATCTCAAAATACATGAGAATTCCTTCAACTTAATGTACAAACTCAATAGCAATGTCTAGGATCTTGATGTATGCTCACCAAAATACAAACATACTATACATATGGTACTGGTAGGTTTTCTAATTTCAAAATGTTACCTGTAGGCCTATTCTTTAGAATTTCTAGCTGCCAAGGAGACTGGTAGCATGTGGAAGATGTATGCAGAGTCTACTATGTTTTTCTCCTTTATATGAGAATACTAGGTATTCAACCCACTATCCAGAGATCACAGACGCAGCATGATATTCAGTTCCTCTGAAACAAACTTTCCCAACTGAATTGAACCTAACACTATTTTAGTTAGAAGCAGAAGCCATGCCTCTAGACCACAGACTTGCTGGCATTAACTTGACATTGCCCTAAGCCATTCATTCTTTTAGCATATTAACAATACAAGAAGAAGTAATCTGCTTCACACTATATATGTTACTAAGATGTACACTAAAAGGCAGCAAAAGAGACTGCACACAATACCGAGGCATTTCCCTTTTGAGTCATACTGGGAACATATTTTGCAAAATTCTTGAGAAAAGATTATGAACTACTATAGAACTCCAGCTAAGCAAAAAACAACTTAGATTTAGGAAAAATAAAGGAAGCACAGATGCCAATTTTGCTCTTAGATAACTTATAGAAAAATCAATTGAATTCAATGAAACACTATAAGTCAATGAAACTTATGCTTAGCCCATGTCGACCAAGAAAAGGCATTTGATAGAGTAGACAGAAACAATCTGTGGGAAATCCTTAAACAATATGGAGTGAGTAGACATCTAACAAACCTATGTAGAAGCTTATACAACAACAGTGAATGCATAGTGAGAGCAACTGGAGGACACTCAGAACACTTCACCATAAGATCCGGAGTACGACAAGGTTGTGTCCTGTCCACTCTCTTGCTCATAACCTATACAGACAACACATGTAAAGAAACCAGCCAAACAGAGACCACAAAATCACTGCATGACGAGAATACAGAAGAAGAGCCATCTGTAAATTACACCATTAGAGAACTCCTGTTTGCGGATGACCCAGCACTAATAGCAAAATCAGAAGCTGAATTACAAGACCACAAGAAAAGTCTAAACGAAATGTGTAGGGAACATAATATGAAAATAAGCACAAGCAAAACAGAGGTAATGATAATAACTATTGTTGTTGTTTGTCCATCAAGAATGATGATGACCATTCATTTCATCCAGTGGGGTTGAAAGTATGGAGCCGTGAGTTCTAAGATGGCTGATAAGGCCTATTTTCACCTAATCGAACATCCGCTGAAACAAGAGTTTCAAGTACCTAGGAAGTATAATATCATCAAGTGGCAAATCAGAAGATGAGATAAAAAAAATAGATGCAATAAGACAAACCAACACGTTGGACAAATGGCACCAATACTAAAGAACAAACATGTATCAATAGTTACTAAGAAAGCAGTTTACTACACAATCTTCCTACCAACTTTATGCTACCAATGCCAAACCTGGACAATGACAGAAAAAGAGAAAAGAAAAATCACAACAGAAATGAGATTCCTGAAAAGAATATAACATGGTTTGGCCATGCAAGTAGGTTACCAACTAACAGTATACCACAACAAGCAATGATGTACAGACCAGAGGGAAGCAGAGGAAGAGGCAAACCACGTAAACAATGGATGGAGGGAATAGCAGAGTCCATGGGAATATTGAGACATGAAGTCCATAAGCGGGCACTATCCTACTGTTTATACTTCACCTTGACACCGCAAGGTACACGAGGAACCTGATGAGATGAAGATGTACACACACACATGTGTACAACGGTAAAGCAAATCCCACACACTGAAAGAACCTGAGAAAATTATAACTAGAAAGTCCTTTGTCTGAAACCCAGGGAAACAAAATAGGTAAGGTCAAGGTAATCCCACGGCAGATGCCGCCATCGGGGTATGAAGTGTTGGGTCTTCGCATATTCTAGGCCACAACGTATGAGGTTGGGTGGCCTATTTCCTTCCTCATAATCTTTCCTTCCCAGACAATTATGAGTTGAGACAAGAAAAGACACCACAGCACTCAGGACATTCCCATATGTGCCCTGTCCTTATCTTCAACAGACAATTATGAAATAGGGGGAGACCTAAAAACACATAGAGAAGAGAATTAGAGAATCAGACAAATGTGGAGAAGACATGGGCGGAGCTGCATGAGACAAAAAAAAAAAAAAGATAGGACAGCTTGGTAAGTCAGCATGGCCGAATGGATAATAATGCATGTTCTTAAACATCCGGTGTCCCAGGAATGCAACCTGATCAAAAATGCACGCTAAAGTCCGATGTGTTGGCCTACGGTTTCGGCCCAAGGGCGCATAACTTAGACACACCGCAATCACATCTGAAAAAACACTTCGATGAACGCAAAGAATAAGAAGAAGAAACATCCGGTGTGCTGATGCCGAGGTAAGGGGTTCAGCCCATACACCGGACAGTAGGACTTGGGGACGTAAATTACAAGTATCTCTGAAGTTGGAGTGGGTCTGCCTGATGGCGAGGGACACTGGTAATAGGTAAAGTTAATCCACGCGCAAAATTCAGTCCAGCACTACTATAAGTAGTGTGTATGGACTACGCTTGAGTTCAAAGCAAGCGAGCGAGCGAAAAAAAAAATAGGACAGCTTGAAGTGACTTGGTTGAGGTCTATGTTCCAATAGAGAATGAAGAAGATAGGAAATCCCATGGCAGGAATGTAAGCATTTGGTGTTAATAAATACTCAGCATCATTCATCAAGTGCCATGTCGACAGGCAAGGGCGGTCATGGTTCACCATCTCACACGGTCACCAGTCTCAAATCAGATCTGTCTTCTTGTCCTGACCATGGCGCCAAACCATCTTTGTCTTCCTCTTGCTTTCTTCCCATCAAGCTTGCCTTAAAATCTTAAATTTGTTGCGTATCCCTTATGGGACGTTGCAGTCAACACCAGCATTTTCAGCTGCTGTTGATTTACTAGGCAAGTGTTACGTTCAGTAGTTTGCCATTGCTTTCTGAACGACCGGCCCCTATACCTTTTTCGAAAAAACCAGCACCGCCGTGTTTCGAACCCGGGTATACGGGCTCACAAACCGCGTTCGCAAGCCCTTAGCCAGTTGTCACCAAATGTTCAAGTCCATTTTATTTTCTCCTCAAAACATGTCCACATAAATACCAGGTAATGGTATAATGGGATTTGGGTAGCTGTGGCTGATAGGTTAGAGAGTCCACCTCAGATTTAAAAGGTACAAAGTTCGATCCCTGCATAGAACTGGAAATTTTTCTAAGAACCATTGGTTATCTATTAATATGCCCCCCCCCCCCATGTCTTGCTTAGTGGGATTGAATGCCTAGCCTGCTCCGATAAGGGAGAAAAACAGGCGGTCCTTGTGCAAGCTGTACACGTTAACAATCCTATAGCAGTTGGCAATTGCAACGAGTAGGCTTGAGATCTGTGGAGAGCCATGAACGCCTACGCCAGCTGGCACGGCACTTGATGATGATGATGATGAGGCTTAAGTCTGCTGTCCTGGCAAACTTGTTAGGAACAAGTAAAAAATAAAGTCTTAAAAGTTGAGAGGATCAACTTTATTGCACCGGGTGTTACCAAATAGCCTACAAATTTTGGGACTGATTGTGACGTCATGAAAATAACATGCAGAAAAAACCTATTGTACAAGGTTAAGCTAATCTCAAAACCACATTGGTTTAAAAAAAAAATAAAAAAATAAACATATCCTGTCACCAATGTAATTTAGCTTTGGACAACTGTATGTGTGTAAGCGCACTAAACTGTATACCCTTTTGTGCAAACTACTCCGCCCCAGGCAGTTAATTTATCTCATTAAAATTAAATGGGTCGAACAGCAGTAAAACTGAAAAAAATACAATTAACAAAACTGGAAAGTGGCATTAGTTTTACAAGAACCATAGGGACGCAGAGGTGTTTCCAAGGCACCAGGGCCGGGTTATATACTGGCCAAGACCTATTGACGCGTCCTCGTCGAGCGTCCTGGGCAACAGGTCCCTTTGGGGTCCTGGCTAAGGTCAATAGGATCGCCGATTCCTCCGAAGTCAGAGAGTGTCTGCCTGTATGGCGAGGAACCACCAGTCTGCACACCAATAAGCCAGACATGGGACAACGGATACTCATGCAAACCTCAGGTCCTGTATGACATCACACTGATGTTGGACAACAGGATGTCTTCATCCGACATACAGGACTTCGCGTTGGAGCTCAAGCCAACGAACACAAGCAAGCAAGCACAAGAACCACACCTCTGATTGAAAAATGTAAATTCATTGTGCCGCATGTTTAAAAAAAATTTGGTAGTTAGTCCCTTCGGTTTATCTAAAATAGCTGTTGTTCTTTTTCTTCTTCTGCATTTTATCCGTTGATGGACCACATGTCCATGACCAACCAAGGCAAAGCGTACTATATTTACTATCTCCTGCATTTATGTCCTCCTCATTCATCTCTGTCTTCAATTTTCTACTCCATGTGTTTTAGGTTCCCCTCTGTTTCTTTGTGCTATGGGTTCCTAAGAAAGGACTTGCTAGTTATACTATTAACAGGTTTTCTCAAGGTGTGTTATATTGATTAGCTGCTCAAAACATTAGTATTACTTCTAAGCCTGAGACAGATTTGGTAACTAACCATGAGACGGACAAGGTAACTTCTAAGCCTGAGACAGACTTGGTAACTTCTAAGCCTGAGACAGATTTGGTAACTTCTAAGCCTGAGACAGACTTGGTAACTTCTAAGACTAAGACAGACTAGGTAACTTCTAAGACTAAGACAGACTAGGTAACTTCTAAGACAGACTAGGTAACTTCTAAGACTAAGACAGACAAGGTAACTTCTAAGACTAAGACAGACTAGGCAACATCTAAGACTAAGACGGACTAGGTAACTTCCAAGACTAAGACAGACTAGGTAACATCTAAGACTAAGACTGACTAGGTAACATCTAAGACTAAGACAAACTAGGTAACTTCTAAGACTAAGACAGACTAGGTAACTTTTAAGACAGAATAGGTAACTTCTAAGACTAACACAGACTAGGTAACTTCTAAGACTAATACAGACTAGGTAACTTCTAAGACTAAGACAGACTAGGTAACTTCTAAGACTGATACAGACTAGGTAACTTCTAAGACTAAGACCGACTTGGTAACTTCTAAGAAAGAGACAGACTTGGTAACTTCTAAGCCTGAGACCGACTTGGTAACTTCTAAGCCTAAGATAAACTTGGTAACTTCTAAGAAAGAGACAGACTTGGTAACTTCTAAGCCTGAGACCGACTTGGTAACTTCTAAGCCTAAGATAAACTTGGTAACTTCTAAGCCTAAGATAAACTCAGTAACTTCTAAGCCTAAGATAAACTCTGTAACTTCTAAGCCTAAGATAAACTCGGTAACTTCTAAGCATAAGAACAAGCTCGGTAACTTCTAAGTCTGAGATAAACTCGGTAACTTCTAAGTCTAAGATAAACTCGGTAACTTCTAAGTCTAAGATAATCTCGGTAACTTCTAAGTCTAAGATAAACTCGGTAACTTCTAAGCATAAGATAAACTCGGTAACTTCTAAGCATAAGATAAACTTGGTAACTTCTAAGCCTGAGGCAGACTTGGTAACTTCTAAGCTGGAGAGACTTGGTAACTTCTAAGCCTAAGACAGACTTGGTAACTTCTAAGCTGGAGACAGACTCAATAACTTCTAAGCCTAAGATAAACTTGGTAACTTCTAAGCCTGAGACAGACTTGGTAACTTCTAAGCCTAAGACAGACTTGATAACTTCTAAGCTGGAGACAGACTCAATAACTTCTAAGCCTAAGATAAACTTGGTAACTTCTAAGCCTAAGACAGACTTGGTAACTTCTAAGCCTAAGACAGACTTGGTAACTTCTAAGCCTGAGACAGACTTGGTAACTTCTAAGCCTGAGACAGACTTGGTAACTTCTAAGCGTAAGATAAACTTGGTAACTTCTAAGACTAAGACAGACTTGATAACTTCTAAGCCTGAGACAGACTTGGTAACTTCTAAGCCTAAGATAAACTTGGTAACTTCTAAGCCTGAGACAGACTTGGTAACTTCTAAGCCTAAGACAGACTTGATAACTTCTAAGCTGGAGACAGACTCAATAACTTCTAAGCCTAAGATAAACTTGGTAACTTCTAAGCCTGAGACAGACTTGGTAACTTCTAAGCCTAAGACAGACTTGGTAACTTCTAAGCCTGAGACAGACTTGGTAACTTCTAAGCCTGAGACAGACTTGGTAACTTCTAAGCGTAAGATAAACTTGGTAACTTCTAAGACTAAGACAGACTTGGTAACTTCTAAGCCTGAGACAGACTTGGTAACTTCTAAGCCTAAGACAGACTTGGTAACTTCTAAGCCTGAGACAGACTTGGTAACTTCTAAGCCTGAGACAGACTTGGTAACTTCTAAGCGTAAGATAAACTTGGTAACTTCTAAGACTAAGACAGACTTGGTAACTTCTAAGCCTGAGACAGACTTGGTAACTTCTAAGCCTAAGATAAACTTGGTAACTAAGACTAAGACAGACTTGATAACTTCTAAGACTAAGACAGACTTGGTAACTTCTAAGACTAAGACAGACTTGATAACTTCTAAGACTAAGACAGACTTGGTAACTTCTAAGCCTGAGACAGACTTGGTAACTTCTATGCCTGAGACAGACTTGGTAACTTCTAAGCCTAAGATAAACTTGGCAACTTCTAAGCCTGAGACAGACTTGGTAACTTCTAAGACTAAGACAAGGTAACTTCTAAGACTAAGACAGACTTGGTACTTCTAAGCCTGAGACAGACTTGGTACATTCTAAGCCATGGCTCCTCCAATCGAGATAGTTGGTTAATAAAAAAATAGTCTTAAAAGTCTAGAGGATCGACTTCATTGCCCTGGGTTTTATCCCATATGGCTCAGTCTCTTTCCACAGGGTGACCTGCAGAAAGCATCGCACAAAGCATAAACTCCATATCTCCAGCGACGATCCACAGGAGTCTCCGAGAAGAATGCACTTGTGAACTGAAAGACGTAGCCCGGAATCAAACCCACAACCTTCAGAGCGTGAGGCAGACGGCTTGACCACTTTGCTACAGAAACTCCCAGTAACAACTCCCATATAACAGCTAAATGGGAATGAAAGAATTAATTAAAGTAAACTAAGCATATAGACACAGTAGCACAGTGTTAGTGCACTTGCTTACTAAGACAGCAGTCTAGGTTCAATCCTCAGCAGTGGCAATACAACCACCCCTCCCCACATGTACTGTTATGTGGCCAATTCAGCCTCACATAATGGGTACCAGAATTTTCTACAAAGGTAAGGCAGCGAAGAAGGGAACTGGTCACCGTCATTATGCCATGGCACAGACTAGTGTAGCAACCTAGGACTTCACACCCGAAAGACAATGTCTGCACATAGGACTACTTTAGGTTGTGTTTGCAGTAACCAATAAACAAATGATGCATTGCTTAATGCAGAATGGGTTAAAGCTTTTCTTAAGGAATTGTCAGATGAAAGACTGATGTGGAAGCTAAGTAAATGTGACAAATATGTAGAATTACCACATTTTTCAGGCTTGGAAATGCTCAGAATCCCCTCATCAAAGGTTGCCATCATCTGTAACATGATTAATAAAAAATTATGTCCAACATGGTAGTTATTATATGAATACAATAAATTCAAAGGGAAGCAAGTTACTCTTCGATATATATAAAACTCTGCTATGTGCACCTGACGAGATGCAACAAAATAAGCCTCGCAATAAATTGTGTAACTAATTTATTTTTTTTTTGCTTCTGTGTTAAAATTCACTCTTAAACTGTAGTTTTCATCATTTAAAGTGCAGCTTCTGCAACATTTCTGGCACTGCCAGGTGGATTTTAGAATGCCCTAAGGACTGAAAGCTGCTTGCTCTAGAGCAGTTGCCCTCAAACGGTTTAGGCTTAGATAACAACACCACTAATGCATAAAAAGTTTTGTGAGCAAGTTATTAGAAGAAATAAACTTGAAAAGTTGGTGCCTTTAATGTTTACAATTACAAAGTTCGCTGATTTATTCAATTACAAGGGACAGTCAATTAGTAATGCCTCCTATTTTTTATCTATGTAAATACTTTATCTGTGTGCAATTTATTAATTTAGTTGGATTCCTCAAACACTCTTCTTCACTGTGTATCACTACCAACCTGTTTCAGTCACATGTTGTGCAACAGTAACGGTTTTAAAAATATCCACCAAAGAAGTTCAGTCAAATCAACGAAATGTCATAGAATTCCTCAGCGTTGAAGGCGAGACCCCGATTCGCATCCACAAACATTTGAGTATTGTTTATGGAGATTCAACAGTGGATGTTAGCACTGTCTGATGTTTGGTAAGTCGTGGCGAAGTTGATGTAGGTCAATCCTCACTGGCTGATGCAAAGTGGACTGACCGTCTGTCAAATGCAGTGATTCCACCACAACATTCATCTAGTTGATGACATCATTCATGGTGACCATCGGGTAACACTGGATGAACTGTGTTCTATGTTGTCCATTAGGCAGTGCCCAGACCATCATTAAAAACCAGGGTTATTCAAAGATTTGTGCACGGTGGGAACCCAGAACGTTGATAGACGGACATAATGAAGCAAGGAAAACCACAGCCATCAACCTCCTGCACTGTTATGAAACTGAAGGAGAAGGGTTCTTATTGAATATTGTGACAGGTGATGAGACTTGGGTTCATTTCTTTGAATCAGAATCCAAGAGGCAGTCAATGGAATGGCATCACACGACATCACTGACAAAAAAGAAGTTTAAAATGTCACCATCTGTAGGGAAAGTTATGACCTCCATGTTATGGGACAAGAAAGGTGTGATTCTTCTCGACTTCTTGGAAAAGGGAAACACGGTGAATGCTGACCGCTACATTGAAACTTTGAAGAAGCTTATAGGGTGTCTTTGGTGACTTTACCCATTCAAAGATCCGAGAACTACACTACTGCTGCACGATAATGCCACACCACACACAGCTAAATGCACCATTGATACGATTGAAGAATTTAGCTGCACATTATTACTAAATCCCCCTTACAGTTCCGATTTAACACCTTCAGACTTCCATCTGTTTGGACCACTGAAAGAAGATCTTTGCAGAATCACTTTGATGACACTGACACCCTTAAATGTGCCGTACTCCAGTGGTTTAGGAAAAAGGACATGAATTTTTACCATGCGGGGATACATGCCCTTGTGAGAAGATGGGCAAAAACTATAACGAATAACGGAGACTATATTGAGAAATAAATTTTTGAAGTACAGACTTAGAACTTCATTTCAATGTGAATTTTATCTGTTAGTTTGCCTATTGAATGAAATTAAAAATTATGAGGCATTACTTATTGACCGCCTCTTGTATTTAATATGTCAGGGGTTCATTTAGCTTCCATTCAATAACCTTCCACGGCATGTAGGTTTTTAAAAAATATGATGTAACAATATTTGGTTCTATTTATACTAATGGACAGCCTTTTTTAATATTTATATGATTATATGACACAATATATACTTTTAATTTTAATTATCTTATTAGCTTCGTTGTCAAGAAATAGTGATTTACAGTTGTTTGCTTGTATGTTAGATTTTAAAAAAAAGCTACAATGGTTTAAATTAAGGGTTAGGAAATAGTGATCTAAGTGTTAAGATGCAAGTTAAAAGTGTTCAGCCATCATTTTCCTCTTTACAAAAAAAATTATATTATTTACACACAAACATTAATTTCTCGACTTATAATTAAGTAACTGATGTAGAGACTTGAATGAGGTCACGTTGGATTGCATTGTTCAAGAGCTACATCATTACACGGGTTGTATCATTTAAATACACATCAGACAATTTTACTGAAATGCACACAGCCTAAATGTCAGAGAGACAAATACAAAATTATAAAGCTGCTACTCCCCCGATGTGTCTCCACCTTGACGTGGTGGGGGAGCTTGCGTGTCCCATCGACCCCATTCGATTGCCGATGGATGAAAAACTACATATCGGACAGCTTATGGGATAGGGACCAGACCAAGAGAGACACAACCTGCTGCTCTGCAGGTTAGACTGAGGATAGCAGTCAAAAATTTAAATCAGGCGCACTGTAGCGAAACGCCAGTGGTCCATGTCCTTATGCATTCTTTTATTTTGGGTAGACAGGGGGGAACGGCTTTCGGAAGCTCTCAGTTCTCTTGTTCTCTCAAATCTCCATGAAAGATGGTTCTTTGGGTTATCTTCCTATCACAATCTTTACATGGAGCAAGTAGCCAATGTCTTTCACATCGGGTAAACCCGATGGAGCGCCTTGCGCCAAATGAGCGCTGGTGCGGCTGCTAAGCAATTCATGGCCGTGTACACACCTACCGTTGGATAGTGGCATCTTGTCAAGTCGATTTGAAGATTGGGACAGAGATGCAACCTCCTACTGAAGTGGTGAAGAAAGGTAGGGCTTGGGTTGTGGGTACTCCAGCCAAACATGGAGTTATAAATATACCATGGGTTGAAGGGGAAGATGAATTGGCGAAAGGCCAATCATAACCAATGACGAGTTGGGTGACCGTTAGCCGATTTGGCTGCACGTCTTGTCCTTGGCATAGCCGGGGAAGTGAATCTGAACCATATATCTCCCAAGAGGATTTCATTTGTTCTTGGCGTCAGATGAGCTGTTGCTGTCTTTCTATCTACGGCTTGAATTGGACAGATTGTCATCTTTCTGTTGTATATACTCAGTGGGTATTTTGGGAATGGGGTACACCAATCTCTGATCTATCTTCTTGAGCCAGAAGAGGCTATTCACAGGACTATCTCTTTCATCTGTTACTAGATGGGATGATGTAGGGAAGTTAATGGACTTCTGTATCTCATTTAGAGAACCTGCATTCCGCTGAATCTATGTGTTCTGTGGGGCACTGCTGGTACATTGCGGCGACAGCTCAGACAAGAGCGGAGCCGGGAGGGGGTAGGATCTTCTTTCCTATTCTTGCAGGGAGTGGGGAACTACAAAGCGTGCCATACAACCCCATTACTATACTATGAGTTAATGAGATGTAACACACGGATTACTGGGCGCACCACACCACAAGATCTTGCGGGTGAGAAAGGCATGGTTGCAAGTGAGAGGGAAGCATGGGAATGAATGTGCCCAATCATAATAAAGGCTTGGTATGAGTGTGGAGGGTGTGTCGTGTGGCCAAAAAGACAACCGGACTTCGTCCAGCTGGAGGTCTACTCAAACCCGGACGTGGCCAATCCAGGGGCTACCTGACAGGTCAGGCCTGGTCAATCAGGTATTAAATATAGTGTATTTGTGTGATACATGAGTCAGCCCAGTCGCTCAGGTTTTATTTATCATCTCCAGGGTCCTCTTCTATGGGAAGTGACTATGTCTTCGAAGGGACATTATCACCGGTGCTTCTAGGCTAACGTAAATATGTCCAACGAGGCCAACTCAAGGCAAGGTGCAGGTCTTGAAGCAAGGACATTTTGTATGACTGGTGCATTGCCGGTTTTGTTTTAACAACATACGCCTGAGAGCAGTTGTTGTCCGGAGGGAGCCTAAGAGTGATTTTCTGGCATACCCATTTTATCCCGGACATTAAAAGGACCCAACCATTATCCTTCACAAACACCTCACCTTATCGGCAACACTAAAGCTTTTCATAGGTCAGTGAAGACCTAGTGCCGAACTAATTCAGATGACAATGAACAGAAGTCCTCAACACACCAGTCGCTTGGATTCTACAAAAGCCGGTTGAACCTACACCCAGTTGTTGGAGAAGGAAGGAGATTCGGACATCTTTGGTGAGAAGTGTGTGGACAGATCAGACAGTATCTGAAGCTGGATCTGTGACTGTGGCGACTTGAGGCTCTGTGTTAGAATTTACCAGTGTAGTGTCTGTGTAGATCTATCTGTTTATCTGCCTTTATGTGTTCCTGTGCTGTTCTTGATTAGGTTAATAAAATTACTTCCAAGTTGTTCTGACGACTGCCATGTTATTTATGCGTCAGCCAGAAGAACACTGCAGGAAATAGGTCCCTAGGTCGAAAGGAAGCGTGACAGTGTGTCCAGGGAAAACGGAGGAGGGTTGGCAGGTAAAGACCTATCTAAGCCAGGGCTATAGAAGATATTTGAAATATTGTGACCGGGCTATTTGGGACCCTCCACGTAGCTTGTTACAATTTCTGGGGGCTCGTCCCGGGATATTTGTAATCCTGGTGAAGTTCTGGCTGATTTAGTGATAGGGGACAGATATCCTTGTTTTCTATTAATAGGTTCTGCCTACCGTGCCTGGCTATTGTCTATACTCTTCCTGACACAGACTGACCGACATACGACGTGTTGTGGTCGTGTAATGTAACTTGTTGTGTAATTGTGAGAAAAATTTTATTAGACAATTACCTCTTCCCTTACCCTCTGAGTTTAAGATGGCATCAGCTGGGTTTAATGTCGCTGACGTACAGGCTACAGGGCGTGAGATGGGATATGATGGAGCGGAGTTACAGAAATATGTGCGGGAAGTGGAAAGAGACTACAGACAGGATGTGCGCGAAGCCAAGAGGATTGAGGCGGAGGCTGAGGCTAAGAGGATGGAGGCTGAGGCCAAGAGGATTGAGGCGGAGGCTGAGGCTAAGAGGATGGAGGCTGAGGCCAAGAGGATTGAGATGGAGGCTGAGGCTAGGAAGATGGAGGCCGAGCAGGCAGTCAGAGACCATGAGTTCCGTATGAGAGAGTTGGAGCTGAAAGCTCAAACTGCCAAGGAAAGAGACGGTGCAGTGGGAGACGCAGTTCTCCCTGACTCAACAACTTCTGGTGGCGGTCCATGCCAGGCAATGAAGTTCCCTTTGCTCCCGTTCGATGAACACAAAGATAAGATCGACCAGTATCTTCACAGATTTCGGTCGATGGCTTTGGCTATGGGATTGGAGCGAGGGAAATGGAACTTGAAACTCTCACAGGGCCTGAGGGGGACCGCATACGAGGTCTATTCTAGGTTGCCACCTGGTATGGAGAATGACTATGAAGCTCTGGAGAAAGCACTGTTGAAAAGGTTTCAGATGACAGCTCATACTTATCGACAACAGTTCAGAAAGTCGAAGAGAGAGCCAGGAGAGATGTTCACAGCCTACAGTGTCAGATTGAAGTCTTACCTTTTGAAGTGGATGTCTTTAGCTGGATTTGCTAACGACTATGAAAGTTTGGAAGAATTGGTGGTCGTGGACCAAATGAAGAGAATGATGCCTAAGCCTTTGCAAACCTTTTTGCTTGAAAATGGGGCAGAAAGGTTAGAGCTAGTCAACACGTTGGCTGAAAGGTATGTGCTAGCTCATGGGGATAATGGGGAATTGTCACAACACAATCCCCGACCACCAGACACATGGTCTGGAAAGAAGAAGAACCCTAAAACCGCTCACACCAGGAAGGAGGATCCTTTCGATAAAGTTCCTAGTAAGAAACCCTCTGGTAAGAGTCCACCTGGATCTCCTAAAAGAAAGTGGAGTGAAAAGTGGTGCGCCTATTGCAAATCTCCCACACACAATACGGTAGATTGCCGGCGTAAACAGAAAGACTCTCACTATGCTGCTTGTCTTGTAGAAACCGGGGAAGGGTCTCACAAGGAGGTAGAAGGGAGGGATCTTGGGACCAAAGATTTAGAAAAACCACCAGTAGTAGAAACGGTACTTGTGAACGGTCAACCAGTTGAGTGTCTCTACGACACAGGTCTGCAGTTTGAGGCTGTAATTTCATCACATTTAGTGAGCCCAGAGCAGCTAACCGGGGAATCTATTGAGATTCAAACGGCGACAAAGAGTGCGGTAGCGATGTCTCTTCCAATTGCGAAGGTGGACATCAAATCAAAATATGTTACCGGCACTATACAGGCAGCCGTTCTGCTAGATCCTATCTTCCCAATGATCTTGGGTTGTCGCTACGTCTTTCTAGGGATTCCAACCGAACCCATGTACGTAGGGGCAATGCAAACCAGATCTCAATTGGAGGATGAGCAGACGCCGGCCTTGATTGTGAATCCCTTGCCTGGGGAGTTACGAGCTGCTCAAAGCCAGGATGCTACTTTGCAACCTTGCTTCAACCAGTTGCCAAAAGGTTCTGACCCACCAAGACGGGGTCAGTATTATATGAAGAATCGGTTACTGTACCGGAGAGCCGGAATGGAGGATCACCAGCATGGACAGCTGGTGGTTCCTAAGGCTTATCGGGAACAGCTTCTTCATATGGGACACACCATTTCTTTCAGTGGACATATGGGTGTCGGGGCAACTCTCCAGCGCATTTCCTGCCATTACTACTGGCCAGGGATGACTGGAGACGTGCGTAGGTACGTCAAGTCGTGCCCAGAGTGCCAGCGTGTGGCACCAAAACACTGGACAGCTCCGGTAGTCCTGGGAGACATGCCTATTATGAACTCTCCTTTCGAGAGAGTTGCCATCGATCTTGTTGGTCCTCTTCCTAGGACTAGGAAGAGGAATAAGTACATTCTCACGATGGTGGATTGCTGTTCCATGTGGGGCGAGGCGATACCTTTGGCCACAATCGACTCTAAGCGAGTGGCTGATGCACTGATGGAGACCTTTACTAGGTTGGGATTTCCCAACCAGATCCTAACGGACAATGGGTCTCAGTTCTGTGGTAAACTGATGGAAGAAGTCTTTCGTATCTTCCAGACCAACCACATTCACACAAGCCCGTATCACCCTCAGTCTAATGGGCAAGTAGAGAGGTTTAATGGTACCTTGATGACCATGCTTCGGAAGCTGGCACAAGAGAAACCAGACAGATGGGATGAGTATATCTCAGCCGCCTTGTTCGCCTATCGGGAGGTTCCCCATGGGTCGACCGGGTTGCCACCAGCCACTCTACTATTCGGGAGGCCAATCAAGGGTCCCTTAGAAGCCTTATTGAGATGTTGGACAGAGGAAGAAACTTCCGAAGAAGTGGTATCCTCTTATAAATACGTCGAAGAGTTAAAGAAAAAACTCCAGACGGGTTGGGCTTTGGCAGCTCAGAATCTGAGAGCGGCCAGGAAGAGACACGCGGCCTACTACAATAGAAGGACGAAAGATAGGTCTCTTAAGGTGGGGGATCGGGTTCTGTTGTTACTTCCAGTAGGTTCCAATAAACTCGAGATTGGTTGGCAGGGGCCTTTCCCGGTAGAAAGGGTTGTCTCCCGCACCAACTATGCCATCCGGATCAGGGGGAAATCTAAAATCTTCCACATTAACCTTCTCAAAAAGTATGAAGAACGATCTGATGGTACTTCTCTCCCACTCATGACTATGGCGGTCGCGATGGAAACTGAATCGGGCGAAGAAACGGATAGGGGGTATCCATTACACCCTGGGGAAACCTATAGGGATGTACATATAAATCCTGATCTGTCGGCTGAAGAAACAGACCGTGTCATCCGTTTGTTGGAGTCGCATCAGCAGATTCTTACCGATCGGCCAGGGCGGACAGGGTTGGTCGAGTTTGATATGACTCTGACTACCCAAGACCCCGTTCGCCAGAAAATATATCCAGTGCCATTTTCGAAAGAGAAGGCCCTGGAAACTGAAATCCAGAAGCTTCTGGACGACGACATCATCACTCCTTCGACTTCTCCTTATAATGCCGGGGTTGTCTTGTTGAGGAAGCCAAGCGGGGAACACCGCTTATGTATTGATTACAGGCATTTAAATAGTTGTACGACATTCCAAGTTGAGCCGTTGCCAAACACAAATCAATTGTTTGCCAGATTAAATAGGGCAAAGTACTTCTCAAAAATTGATTTAAGCCGGGGATATTATCAGATCCCTGTGAAGCCTGAGGTTCGGCCCATGCTCGCTTTCAGTACTCCGAGTGGCCATTACGAATTTAAGGTGATGCCTTTTGGGCTGAGCAATGCGCCCAGTGTGTTCACTCGCATGATGAGAAAGTTATTAGACCCTTTAAGGGATCCCTCTGTCGTCTCGTTTATGGATGATATTCTCATCGCGTCTGACAATCTGAAGGATCACCTGAAATCCTTGGAAAAGATCTTCATAAGATTGAAAGAGGAGGGGTTAACCGCCCGTCCAGCCAAATGTATGATTGGATATCAATCCTTGGAATTTCTGGGACACACTATTACCCCAGGGGGACTGGTACCGGAAGAAAAAAATATTGAGAAGGTCCGTCTCGCACCCCGTCCTAAATCCAAAAAGGATGTTAGGTCTTTCTTGTCTCTGTGTGGGTTTTACCAGAAATTCATTCCAAAGTTCAACGAAATTGGAGCGCCGTTAACCGAAACCCTGAAGAAAGGATCGCCAGATCCTATAGTCTGGACCCCGAGCTGTGAAGAGGCTTATGGGAAGCTGAAACAGGCGTTGGTGGATAGGCCAGTCCTGCAACTCCCGAATTTGGAGAAAACGTTTGTTCTGAGAACCGACGCGAGTAACATAGGGATTGGAGCAACTCTGTTGCAGGAAGGGCGAGATAATCCTTCGGTGTTGTGTCCGGTGGCGTATGCCAGTAGAAAACTGTTACCCGCCGAACGGAATTATTCCACCGTCGAACGGGAATGTCTAGCTCTAGTGTGGGCGGTACAGAAATTTCAACCTTATCTGTATGGAGTCCAGTTCAAAGTGCAGTCCGACCATCAACCTCTGACGTTCTTGGCAACTTCTAAGAAACTGAACGCGAGGTTGATGAGATGGTCATTGCTCCTACAACCGTATCAGTTCACGGTCGAATACATCCCCGGAAGGGAGAATGTGGGAGCAGATTTTTTATCACGGCATCCTATGGTTGAATGTGAGGGTGGGGTCATTCGAACAGAACCACTGACAGTAGAAAGTTCGTAGGGTTCGACTTTCTTAAGAGGGGGCCTATGTAGCGAAACGCCAGTGGTCCATGTCCTTATGCATTCTTTTATTTTGGGTAGACAGGGGGGAACGGCTTTCGGAAGCTCTCAGTTCTCTTGTTCTCTCAAATCTCCATGAAAGATGGTTCTTTGGGTTATCTTCCTATCACAATCTTTACATGGAGCAAGTAGCCAATGTCTTTCACATCGGGTAAACCCGATGGAGCGCCTTGCGCCAAATGAGCGCTGGTGCGGCTGCTAAGCAATTCATGGCCGTGTACACACCTACCGTTGGATAGTGGCATCTTGTCAAGTCGATTTGAAGATTGGGACAGAGATGCAACCTCCTACTGAAGTGGTGAAGAAAGGTAGGGCTTGGGTTGTGGGTACTCCAGCCAAACATGGAGTTATAAATATACCATGGGTTGAAGGGGAAGATGAATTGGCGAAAGGCCAATCATAACCAATGACGAGTTGGGTGACCGTTAGCCGATTTGGCTGCACGTCTTGTCCTTGGCATAGCCGGGGAAGTGAATCTGAACCATATATCTCCCAAGAGGATTTCATTTGTTCTTGGCGTCAGATGAGCTGTTGCTGTCTTTCTATCTACGGCTTGAATTGGACAGATTGTCATCTTTCTGTTGTATATACTCAGTGGGTATTTTGGGAATGGGGTACACCAATCTCTGATCTATCTTCTTGAGCCAGAAGAGGCTATTCACAGGACTATCTCTTTCATCTGTTACTAGATGGGATGATGTAGGGAAGTTAATGGACTTCTGTATCTCATTTAGAGAACCTGCATTCCGCTGAATCTATGTGTTCTGTGGGGCACTGCTGGTACATTGCGGCGACAGCTCAGACAAGAGCGGAGCCGGGAGGGGGTAGGATCTTCTTTCCTATTCTTGCAGGGAGTGGGGAACTACAAAGCGTGCCATACAACCCCATTACTATACTATGAGTTAATGAGATGTAACACACGGATTACTGGGCGCACCACACCACAAGATCTTGCGGGTGAGAAAGGCATGGTTGCAAGTGAGAGGGAAGCATGGGAATGAATGTGCCCAATCATAATAAAGGCTTGGTATGAGTGTGGAGGGTGTGTCGTGTGGCCAAAAAGACAACCGGACTTCGTCCAGCTGGAGGTCTACTCAAACCCGGACGTGGCCAATCCAGGGGCTACCTGACAGGTCAGGCCTGGTCAATCAGGTATTAAATATAGTGTATTTGTGTGATACATGAGTCAGCCCAGTCGCTCAGGTTTTATTTATCATCTCCAGGGTCCTCTTCTATGGGAAGTGACTATGTCTTCGAAGGGACATTATCACCGGTGCTTCTAGGCTAACGTAAATATGTCCAACGAGGCCAACTCAAGGCAAGGTGCAGGTCTTGAAGCAAGGACATTTTGTATGACTGGTGCATTGCCGGTTTTGTTTTAACAACATACGCCTGAGAGCAGTTGTTGTCCGGAGGGAGCCTAAGAGTGATTTTCTGGCATACCCATTTTATCCCGGACATTAAAAGGACCCAACCATTATCCTTCACAAACACCTCACCTTATCGGCAACACTAAAGCTTTTCATAGGTCAGTGAAGACCTAGTGCCGAACTAATTCAGATGACAATGAACAGAAGTCCTCAACACACCAGTCGCTTGGATTCTACAAAAGCCGGTTGAACCTACACCCAGTTGTTGGAGAAGGAAGGAGATTCGGACATCTTTGGTGAGAAGTGTGTGGACAGATCAGACAGTATCTGAAGCTGGATCTGTGACTGTGGCGACTTGAGGCTCTGTGTTAGAATTTACCAGTGTAGTGTCTGTGTAGATCTATCTGTTTATCTGCCTTTATGTGTTCCTGTGCTGTTCTTGATTAGGTTAATAAAATTACTTCCAAGTTGTTCTGACGACTGCCATGTTATTTATGCGTCAGCCAGAAGAACACTGCAGGAAATAGGTCCCTAGGTCGAAAGGAAGCGTGACAGTGTGTCCAGGGAAAACGGAGGAGGGTTGGCAGGTAAAGACCTATCTAAGCCAGGGCTATAGAAGATATTTGAAATATTGTGACCGGGCTATTTGGGACCCTCCACGTAGCTTGTTACACGCACGAAGGCAAAAGATCTGGTCCGGACAATACCCTAAGGCTCTCTGTCGAGGGTGAACGCCTCTAAGCCACAAACCCTCGGATCTGAGAGCCGGGCCAATACCCACCCTCCGAAAAATAGAGGTGAGATACTGTGCAAGCTACATGCCCAGTTCTGATACTTGTTCGAAGGCTCTCAGCTGGGGGATATGAGGGATTCCCGGAAGAGAGGGCCTGGCCGTTTCTCGTTCACTGCTGCACGGAGGTAAGGTGCTGAGCCGGCAGCACATGTAGCCTACCTCGTGAGCGAGTACAAAAAAAGTCAGAGAAGTGCCCCAGTCGAATGGAATGGTTACGAAAACTGTCTGTATCTAACTCATAGAGAGTAGACAAAAGTGGAAAAAACGTCTCAATAACACGAAATGGAATGCAAGGCTAGCGAACCCATTGCGTGGTCCGAAGTCAAAAGCAAAGCTTACCGAGTGGATGACGCCCACAGTCTGACCGATCCTGGTGTGTGCTTGAGCGGCCAGTGGCAATCGAGATGCCCAACACATGGAAGTGAGGAACTAAAGCAGCCATGAGCAGGACGTGGCAACTCTTCGGGTGAGCCCAGTCTCAGAGCAATATGTGCCGGCTCTGCAAGTATGGAAGCCTCCTTGGATAGCGAGAGAATGCCCATGATCTGCCCCTGCCTTCCCATGAGGGTTGACCATGATGTCGTTGACCGTTCTATCCTGACCAGCTGAGATGCGGGCGGCATCACAACAATAAGTCTAACGTGCCTCGAAACCCGAGGAAGGCTAACCTCATTAAAAAATGCTCGCCGAAGCCGGAAGTGCTGGCCTACGGGTGGCAAAATAAAAACTGGCACTACGCATTTACGTCCGAGTGAAATGTCTCGTCCGAATGTCTCTCGTGCTAGGAACAGCTCTGACTACCTAGTTTCCGAAAGCCGCTCTTGCTCGGAACAGTTCTGACTAGGTAGTTTTCCTAATGTCTGCCGTGCCTGGAACAGCTCTGAAGGGCACAAGGACAAGCACATGTCCGAAAACTCGCTGAGTGGATACCATCTGCAGACTTGTCTGGTTTGTGCAGGAATGGCCCGGGGTGAACAAAATGCCCAATATATTGAAGTGAGGAATCAAAGCAGCCATGAGCAGGACGTGACGATTCCCTCGGTAAGCCCAGCATCAGGGCGCTATGTGTCGGCCCTGCAACCATGGAAGCAACCTTGGATGGCGGAAAATGCTATGGACTGTCCCTGCCTTCCTTTGAGGGATGACCGTTGTCTTCGACCGTTCCAACTTGGCCAGCGGTGTAGCAGATGGCACCGCAAAAGTGAGAGTCTCCCAGGAATGCTACCTGGTCAAAAAAGCACGTGTTGGCCTACGGGTTTCGGCCCAAGGGCGCATAACAGACACACCGCAATCACATCTGAAAAAACACTCCGGATGAACGAAAAGAAGAAGAGAAGATAAAGCTGTTAGGACATTTGATGAGTATGAAATCTTGTCAACTAACGTTTAAAGTAGCGTGTACAACCAATAACATCTGCATATAGTCCAACAAAAAGATTGAAAAAATGATGGATTGACATCCTGGTGCCCCTCAAGGGCACACACACACACAAAACACTAAAATATGCACACAACCAAGACAACAAGGCGTATATAATATGGCTAGCGAATCATTGTGAATGGCGAATGCACACATACACACAAAATATATCATATGGCCTTCAAAAGTAAGATTTGGGTCTCTCCGCTTCAAACTCCAATGCAATACAATATCTAGTTCAATAAATGTGGCTTGTAGGAAAACAGACAACGTTCAACATCCCCATGGCCATGGGGAAGGACATTATTATATATAATATAATAATAATAAATTGTTCCAAAAGTGTCCTGTTAAGGGTCTGTGATGTGATGGGGCTATCACATTTTGTAGTCCTGAATGCATGGAAGAATGGGTGGCCAATTTCCCCCCTCAATTTCGCAGGCGACGAACTCAGGTGTCCAATTCACGTCCAACCGTGCTCATGACATTATCAGCTGTTTACTATCAACTTCGCTAACGCGCCCTAAAGACACTAACTATTAGTATTACGAGTTAGAGAATCATATTTTTAATTCGTTGATCAATCTCAATTTCCATTCACTATTGAGTTGACTAGGTTTCAAGATGGCGGTGTAAACCGCGTCGCTCGATTCAGAGATTAATTATGTGTTCTGTGTGTGTTTCCTAGCATCAATTTGTTCAAATAAGGATGAACCTATGACAGGTCCAGCAAACCGGTAGGGAATTTATTTGTTCAAGAACTATTGCTCAAGAATTATGGAGGAAATTGAAAGAAAAACGCAACTCTATCAGCGTTCACGCCGGAAACAACACACCCAAGCCGAACAACAACAAGCGACTAACGACAACTACTGCTAAACTTCGAAATACTTCAAATAGAAAGGAGATTTTCTCGACTTGGAATGTTACTCGTATAGTTTATGAAAAAAATCAAATATTCAATTAGGACTCGCAGACACAAGGAAAAATGGGCAGAACACGAAACGAACACATGAAGGTTACGTTCTTATATGGAGTGGCGACGACCAGCAAGCTACAGCTAAGCATGGAGTGGGTTTTTTGTTACAACCAGACAAAGCGAAAGCCATTATCAACACTAAATTTATATCGGAAAGGATAATACTAGTACAGATCAAAGAAGGAAATAGAACAACAACTTTTGTACAAACATATGCCCCATGTAATGACACTTACAGCGACGAAGACAAAGGCGAATATTTTGATAAACTTGCAGACACGTTAAATAATGTCAAAGAGACAGATGAACTTGTTGTGATGGGTGATTTTAACGGACGAATAGGCACACGAAGAACACCATGGGATGATTGCATGGGGCCATTCAGCGACAAAGAGACTGATTGTAACAGCAATGGTCAACATCTACTTAACATATGCCCCGAACATGGACTAATAATAGCAAATAGTTTTTTTCAACATCTTCGTAGCCACACCAAAACCTGGTATAAATGGAATGACATAGACCAAGCATCTCAAATTGACTTTATTCTAATTAGGAAATCAGACAGAAGACTACTATTAGATTCAAGAGCACTCCCAAATACAGATGTTGATACTGATCACAAACCAGTCATAATAAAAAAGATTTCCCGACACAGGAAAATAAGAAACAAAAAGGTAACAACAAATGTCATCAATTATAGGAGGCTGCAGGAAAATACAGTTAAAGACGAATTCAATCAAGAAATCAAAAACCTACATAAGAACTTCCCTGATGACCACTCGAGCGTAGATAAGGAATGGACATCTTTCAAGGCTGCCATGCTCGACACACTGGAAAATAAATGTGGAACAAAGAAAGTAGGGCAGGACAAAAGATTAAGAACAGCCTGGTGGAACAACAAAGTTAAAAATAGCATATCCAAAAAGAAGGTAGCACTCAAAAAAGTGGATCACAACTAAATCTGAACAAGACTATATTACTTATAGAATAGCATGACGGAATGCCAAACGAACAATTAGAGCATCTAAAGATGAATCCTGGAGAATATACGGTGAACAGATGGCGACCCTTAGCAAAGACTGCCCAAGAGAATTTTATAAACATGTCACCACAATGAGAAACAGAGATGCATGCTACAACCCAACCACCATCATAAACAACAAAAGAGGTATACGGTATACCGATATTTAATCCACAACAAAGACTAGCAAGGTGGGCAGAATACTTTCAAGAACTACTTAACCCCACACATAAGATAGAAAACCTCACTTTTGTGCCTAAATGCCAGGGACAGCAAGAACCAAATTTCATACCTGCAGAAGTCAAAGCAGTTATACAGAAAAGTCTTAAAAACAAATCACCTGGTCCAGATGGAATAACCACAGAAGCTATTCAGGCCTGTGGGGAAATAGGAGTTAAATGGCTAACAAGACTTTTTAATATAGCATGGGAAGAAAGAAAAGTCCAAGATGGTTGGCAACAGGCAATAATAGTACCAATATGGAAAAAGAAAGGCAATATGAGAGAGTGCGAAACATACAGAGGTATATCACTCCTGAGCCATGTAGGGAAAATGTATGCAAAACTATTGGAACAAAGAGCTAGACCAATAGCTGAACAACAATTAAGCAAAGCACAATTCGGTTTTTGGAAAGATAAAGGTTGCACTGATGCATTATTTACACTTAGACAAAATGTGAAAAAACTATCGAATATATTATATAGTGACCAGCAGAATATTGTGTTTGTAGATCAGGAAAAGGCTTTCGATAGAGTAGACAGAAACAAATTATGGACCATCCTTGAAGACTATGGGATACAAGGGTAACTGCTAGAAAACATTATAGCCATGTACCACTCGAGCCGAAGTGCAGTAAGAACACAAGAAGGTATATCAGATATGTTCGCAGTCAATACAGGAGTGAGGCAGGGATGTGTGCTCTCTCTCCCCTGCTATTCAATATCTACATGGACAGAATCTCCAAAGAAGCAAGTCTCGACAGAACAGATTCAGAAAATTTAGAACTCTTTACTCCAGATGAAAGAACTGATCCACAGGGAATAAATGAACTTCTATTTGCAGACGATCAGTGCCTGTTTTACAGTGATGAGGGCAGACTACAAAATCATATTACTAATCTGAGTTCAACATGCAGCAGTTACAATATGAGTATAAACACAGCCAAAATCGAAGTAATGCAAGTTAGCAGATAGCCAGGCCCACTAAGTATACAGATAAATAGCACAACTCTGAAACAAGTTAAAGAATTCAAATACCTTGGAAGTATGATCACAGAAGATGGCAGATTGGACAGAGAAATTGAAATCAGATGTCAAAAAGCTAGTGCACTTACATATCAACTATCACTCTTACTGAAACATCCAAACATACCCATGTCCGCAAAACGACAGATAATAAACAGCATATTCACACCAACTCTATGCTACCAATACTACTATTAATAATAATTACATAAAATAATTAAATTATTATTATTAAAAGTATAAATATAAATACTATTTATTTAATAAATCGCACTACTTTCTTTCTACTTCTACTTCTACTAGAAATTACTTAGTTCTAGTTTCTCTTCGACACCCTGAGTGAGTCAGAGTGCAATGAGTGTCACTACTGTCACCAACTAGAACTTCCTACATACGTTCACCTCATGTAATAAATGTACAATACTTACCTCAAAGTTGATGAAAAAAATACTGCAGTTAAAAGTATAAAATGCCCTATTAGCTTCGACTCCCTGTGAATGTTATGAACGAGAACTTCCTACATGTTCACTTGTCCATGTTGCCTTAGGTGACTAGTGAGAGTGAATGTGGCCAGGTGGGACAACTGAAGGAAGCCATGTGTTTTTAGACCCTCAGGCCAACTGTAGTAAATAGAGAACAACTCTAAGTATAAATTCATTAAGTCGCTTAAAAGTCGACAGGGTCGACTTCATTGCTCAGGGTTTTTATCCCATATGGCTCGGTCTCTTTCCGCAGCACGGAAAGCGTCGCACAAAGCACGAACTCCGTAGCTTTTAGCGACGACCCATGGGAGTCTCCGAAACATTAAGTAAATGACAAATGTAAAGAACCATCTTACGCGCATTGAAGCGTATTGGGCCTACGGTGTTAGCCTCATATTGTTGTAAACCACTCGGCACTAGAGGGGTAATTATAAATAGTCGGTATTAAGGGCATTTTGACATTTCTAGTATGACGTGCCTTCCTGCAACTATTTATAATGTGTACTTTCTTTATTCCTGCATCAAAACAAATAAAGGAGCCATGTCTATAAAGGCTGATTCAGTGCTGAAAATAAAGGAGGGGGGGGGGGGTCGAGTAGAGGTTCTGAACGACACGCGGTCAGCGGAAAATGCAAGCGGGGGATCAGTTAGGCTGCCACCGTGGGAACTCTTCGCTGGCTACTGAAGAAAGAGACAGGACATGTTTAGGAATATCACGGGTGAAATTACATTGATTCTTCATTTCATTTTCTTGCCAGATTCTATTGTAGTTTCAATGCAAAGGTTTAAACTATAGGGTAGGTATAGAAGTGTGACGTCATGGCTCTTCTTCATTCACTATACACTAGGATCAACATAATGAAATGGGGTAACGCCAGGCCCGAACGGGGTGAGGTACACCCATATGAGTAACATGAAGGATGGGGACTTGGAGGATATGGCTCTTTGTTTCAACCTAGGAATGAATATGGTGGAAATATCCCAGGATTGGCGGCACATATACCTGGTACCACTTCGAAATCCAGGTAACGATCACGCCAGACTTAATAGATACTGAATCATAACCCTGCAAAACACCTTTTGCAAAGTCCTCGAAAAGATAGTAGCCCGCAGGCTCCAGCGACATTTGGAAAGTCGTAATCCAAAGGGCTTCCCAAAGGGCTCGGGAGTTGCGTGCTTGCTTGTGTTCGTTGGCTTGAGCTCCAACGCGAAGTCCTGTATGTCGGATGAAGGCATCCTGTTGTCCAACATCAGTGTGATGTCATACAGGACTTGAGGTTTGCATGAGTATCCGTTGTCCCATGTCTGGCTTATTGGTGTGCAGACTGGTGGTTCCTCGCCGTACAGGCAGAAACTCTCCGACTTCGGAGGAATCGGCGATCCTACTGACCTCAGCCAGGACCCCGAAGGGACCTGTTGCCCAGGACGCTCGACGAGGACGCGTCAATAGGTCTTGGCCAGTATATAACCCGGCCCTGGTGCCTTGGAAACACCTCTGCTTCCCGGGCTCGGGAGTAACCGGCCTGAGAAGGATACCTGGGTCAATACGGCTACTTTTGCAAATGATGTCTATGAGGGCTTCCATGATAAACAAGAGACAGTGGTGGTAGCTCTTGACTTGGAGGATGCGTATAACAGGATTAGGTATGATCGGTTGATATACACTCTGTTGGACAGGGAGGTCTGCCCTTGCCTTGTAAAATGGGTGCAGCAGTCCTTTATGAGCGTAAGGTTGCATTGCGCATGGGTTCCTGGACTTCTGATTCCTGTAGGATTGGGATTGAGACAGCTATTGAGACAACAGGTGTTGGTAGAATCTTGACATTTGCAAGTGATATGCCGGTATGCAGACAGGGCAGGGACAGGGGAAAATTGGCTTACAGTTGGCAGTACACAGGGTGGCGGAGTGATGCTTGGCGGAGTGATTCTGAGACGATGGGGCCGTTATAAACCCAGACAAGGCATCCGTTGTGTGGTACTCCCTGGATAACCGGATTGTGAAGGCAGATGTCGCATGTATATTGAATGGATGTCCTCTTAGTAGAGCGAGTAAATTGAAGTACAGGTGTATGTCTTTTAAAGATAATATGGAGGCTTTGGTGGTGAAGGCCGGTAGGGGATTTGATACTGTGAGGGCGATGGCAGCAACCTGGATAGAGCAGCGGATGCTTTAAGGCTCTTTCAGCAGTTAATAATTTCTGTCACTGAGTATGGTTTGGGACTCCAGCATGTATCAAAGAGCCAACTTGGTTGAAGTGAATACATAATGCGGCCGTGCGGGTGATTCTGGGATGCACAAAGGAGGCACCAATTATATGCATGAAGCATATCCTGGCGTTACCAACAATGGCGGATAGGCATTGAGTCCTTCATGCCAAATGGTACCCGAGAGTTGCTGCAGATAGGGATCACCCCCTGCATGAAGCCATGGATATGGTCAAGGGTGATAGACTAAGACGAGGCAGGTCCTGGATGGCACAGTCGGAAATATCTATACGTCAGGTTTGTGATCTAGAGACCATCAGTCGTGAAAAAGAGTGGGTTGAGGTACCGGCAGACAGGACGGACTGGCACAATGTAATAGTAACACTCGGTCGTGAGTGCAGAGAATGGGCAGCGGGCCGCACAGTTTGAGGTGCTACAACTGATCCAGAGTAATACATATCAAGGTGACATAGTGATTTCTACTGATGGGTCAGTGGTAAGAAATAGACGGAGTTGTTAGGGTTTCATTGCGAAGGCTAATGAACGTTTCTTGAAAAAGGAGAATATGGCATATGAGGCTGCGACCTCCAGCATGAGAATGGAGGTGGAAGCTGTCACAGCGACATTCTGTTGATTAAAGGAGACCACTGCAAAACACACTGTCTTCATCACGCACTCAAGGAGTATGCTTAGTAAAGTTGAAAAAGGAATGATTCATGTGAAATCGTTCATCTCTCATCAGAGGTCACAGATTGTAAGAATTGTATGCATTTTTTGCTCTGGCCAGGCAAGAGTGCGGGGGAATACAAGTAGTAGGAAATGCGGGAAACGGGGTATGAAATGAGGCGGTAATGTGATATCCGTTTCATAGTAATTCTTTCTATATTAAATGTGACGCCGCAGGCCGCCTCATAGAATTTCCACCTCATAGAATATACTAGCCAAAGTAATAAATATGTTGGCCATAGTAAGAAATATCTCAACGAAACTTATAAATAGTAGGAAAATATGTCGGCCAAATTAAGAAATAGGTATGGCAAAGTAAGAAATATGTTGACCAAACTAAGAAAAATGTGCTACCCTCATTAGGAAAAATGTAGCTTCTGTAGTTATATCAAGAGTGTCTTGAACTTTTATCTGAAATGGCATTTCGCACTATATAATTATCAACGTCAACACTAAATTCTCCTTTTACATTACCAAAAGCTTCAACTTACCATTTCAGAGTATCGGCTAAAGAAGCACTTATACATACTACTCACGCATCTCTCCACACTCTTAGTTGTTCTTTCTACTACAAAGTGTCCCACGCTTTCGTAGATAACTTCACAACTGTTCCATGTCACAGCACCAAGAACTCCAAACCTTCGTTGTTAATGAACGCCAATGAAAGTCATAACAACGTTTATAGTAATGCAGTCTGTGGCTCCACCTGGGATACTTTTAATATCATCTGAGTATTGGTTACCAAGGGACCATTTTCCATGCCTGACATCTTCAACTTTCCACACAACAATGTCTGCTACACTAACCTTCCATCGTTCCATCTCTCAACAATACAGAGGTTTTCTCGAAGTCTAGCTAAAATAATATTTCTTACTTTGTCCACCGTATCTCACTTTGTCATTTCACAGTCGCAATTGCGTCAAGTCTCCAGCCAACCAATAGTGTCTGTTATGAAGTCGATCGCTTTTAAAACCACGTCTGCATTATTGATCCCTTGAATACCATCTATCGCATCTTCTAATCGACTTTCAACGTTTCGTACCACGTAAAACGAATATTCTCTTTGATTACACCACAACCGGTTTTTTGCTGACTGGCAGATTTCCCTACCTACTGGAGATAAATCGTCTGTCCCCTATCCTACTAGCGTTTTTTTTTTTTTAGACAATGAATATGGTCATCGTCCCTTATGGTCACTGCTAAGAAGGATATCAATGACAAACGATCTTCTTTGCCAATGCCTATAAAATTATTATTCTACTCAGAATTATAATGACAATAATAAGAAAGACAATAAATGTTGAAAATTGGTGAAGAGCAGTGTGGATGTGTGGAAGAAAAAAGAGACAAGACATCATTACGAACACTAATAAAAAGATAGAAATAGAAGAGAAAAGTCTTAACCCACTGGATGATTTTATATACTTGGGGTCATTTATAGCATCAGATGGTAGGTATACAAAAAAGATTAAGAACAGAATAGAGCAAACAAAAACTGTATTTCAGGAAACGAAAAGTATTTTATGCAATAAGTCACTATCATTGAATGAAAAACAAATAATAAAATTTCAACAATAAAATTTCATAAAAATTTCAAATTAAATTAAATTTTTTTTTGCAACATCCGATCGCCATCGTTCCGAACATGCAGTTCAACCTAACAAACAACCGCCAACAGAAGTAAAAGCATTCCACGGGAAATTCACAGCTCACAGTGTCGCGCCACGCACTCATTCAGTAGCAGGGCGAATACTAAATGGATGGATTAGTAGAGAGGATTTTTTTAAATTTTATTTTTAGCAATGTCTGTGGGTGTTGCATACAAATGCCATTTTTCAAGCAACATTTCTTTTGTCTGTTCTTTCATTAGTTAGTTAGTCGCGGTTCCAACTTCGCGGCAAAGGGCTGTCCCATAATGCTCTGTTCCTGTGCCAGTAAATATCACACAAAATGCTCCTCACTGCCCCATGCGAAAAGTGGAACAGACAGGCGTCTCTACAAACCAACAGCCCGCAAAGGTATACTATACATAATGCTGCTGCCAGAATGCCTACACATAGGTCTGCCACGAAGAATACAGTTCATTGTCGATAGAAGCGGCAGTCACTAGAAAACCAGCAGCCACACATTTCTGCATATGGCAAACCAAGTTAGTTCATCAACCGGCGACCACCATTTTTCTGAACAGGCAGTTCATGACACAAACAACCGCAGATAGATGTAAAGGCACTCCATATGAAATCAGCAGCTCACAGTGTTGCTCCACGCACTCAACTCAGCAGGGTGACGGAAGCTTGCATTACCAGTCCAACAAGCGGGAAATGTGTATTCTTCTTCTTTCGTTAGCTTGAAATATGTCTATAACTGCAATGTTGTCTCTTGTATGAATGTAACTGTCTTTTTTAGTCCACTCAGCGGTCCAAAGAGTTTATCTTCCACTGTCGTCTCTCTAGGCCAGAAGGTTTGCCTAGATATGTTGTATTTTGGCCAGTCTTGGAGTATGTGCTCTGCTGTATGCGACGCCAGTCCACATGTGCACATGGCTGATTCACCAATCTTGAATTTTGTATACATGTGGTTGCGTAATCTATTGTGACCTGTTCCGAGGAGCAGAATAATGACTTGTTCTGGTCTGCACATAATGTGGTAATCGTCTTGAGCAGGTTTTGGTAGCTTTCTGGCTGATTTGATCATTCTTTTCTTTTGGTGGTATGTAACGGGCACATCAGGCTGTTCTTCTTTTGCTCATTCCTTCGCCAGTCGATCAGCTCTGACTTTACCGGGTAGTCCACAGTGGGATGGTATCCACTGTATGGTGACCTTATGCTGACTGCTAAGTTCAGTATGTAGTGTCTTAGTACTGGCAAGTTCCCAGACAGTAGCGCCTCCAGTACTGATTTTGCAACTGTCAATAGCACCACAGGTTGTGTACCATGGCTGGTATTTAGTAATTTCTCTGTTGCTATCTTGATTGCCTCAATTTCAGCATCATAGTTATGGCAGTACTTTCCTGTTGGTACTCTGGCCATGTCGCTAGTATTATTTGGGTATTCGATGTACACTCCCGCTCCTCCATTTCGAACAGCATTTTATGCTGACCCATCTGTGTAGACTCGGATCCAGAGGTCCTGTGGGTATTCTTCATCAAGGAATCTGAGAGTGGCTGTTCTGCGCTGTACACTGTTCTGTTCTTTTTTGTCAAACACTCCTCTCCCTTTTGTCTGTCATCTTTCCATGGAGTTCGCTCTGGAATAGATTTCAAGGGGATACCAACTGTGGGCAGATCGGTGGTTTCTCTGCAGAGTCGTTTAGCCAGGTGAATACAACTGCTTCTTTTCACCCGCCCCATAGCTAAGTTTTCAAAGCTGTTCTTCATAGCTTGGCCTGGCAAACTGTATTAGCGTTTCCGTATCACTGCGCTCTCTCAGTGCTTGTGTCCTCCCCATCTTCTCCATCGTCACTATAGGGGTTGATCTCATCCTTCCTGTGGTGACTCTAAGTGCTTGGTTTTGCACCTTGCCCAGCTCTTGTACTGTGGATTTTGATGCTGAACACCACGCAGTTGACCTGTATTCCAGGTGTGGTTTTATGCTCTGTTGATAAACTTTGCTAACTATTTCCCCACTGGCTCCCTATGTGGTTCCACTTAGCTTTCTCAGGATGGCTATTTTCCTTCTGGCTGTTCTACTGCTTTGTTGTTGTGTTTTCTCCATGTCAGCCTGCTATCAAATGTTACTCCAAGGTATGTTGGTTCTTTATCTTCTCTAAGGGGTATTCCATTTATCTGGATTATCCCTTCCTTTTTTTTTTTGGAGAGAGGGTAAATAGAGTGGTGCTGCACTTGTCAGTGTTTATGCTGACACACCATCTATTTGCCCATGCAACAAATGCATCTACAGCTCTTTGTAGCGATATGGTGGCAACTGATGCATGTTGATTTCTGCTACATAGAACCAGCTCATCTGCTATATCAGGTACTTTTGCATTAATTCACCCCAAACAAACGGAATCCCAGGGTATGACGTCACATCCAGGGGGTCCCTGTGTTGCGCCGTAGCTCGGTGCGCAATTTTATCGGTGTGCAATAGTTGCTCTCGGCGACACACACACACACACACACACACACACACACACACACACACACACACACACACACACACACACACACACATATACACACATACACACACACACACACCCCCCCCCCTCCCAACTATAACTGGCAAAATGAAATGCTTGTCAACTCTTGAGACCAGCAGTATAAGAAAAGAATGATGATGATCTGTCTGTACGGGAGACGCGAGGTTTTGCAACCATGTGGCCTTGTCTCAGCGGGAGGATGTCCTGCCGACATACATGGTGAATGTCATCGACATCTTCATCTGTCCTGACGCTCAGTCAGCGATAGCACCATGATGACATTATTATGAGAACAGTGTCTGGCAGAATGTCAGATGCCATGATGCTGCTGCAGAAAAGCAACGCTACCCTGCTTGTCGTGGACAGCTGCTGCTGCTGCTGCCAGTTCCAGCAAACTCATGATGAGACAGACTCACACACACACACACACTCACAGAAACGGTTGCCAAAGCCAAAGAAACACTGAGGGGCAATTAAAACGCACTGACAGGCACTGTACCCGAACACTGAGGAGATCACCGTCAGTGCTAAATATAGCTGGTGACGTTTTTTTTTTTTTTGGGGGGGGGGGGGTGAATTAAGGCAAAAGTTCCCTATCTCTATGGAATTATGTCCGTGTTCCATAGTTGTAGGTTTATGTCTATGATGGACATGACTAATGAAGACATTTATTTATTTATTATGATTATTTTTTTTTTGAGTGTCTAGTTGGTCATGAAGTACACTTGTTCCTGCAGCGAGGCGCTGACGTCATTTGGAGGTGACAGGTTCGAATCCCGGTCGGTAACTATAGCTTTCAAATTTTATGTTTTCTAGTGCGTCCTCTAGTCTCTACTTCCTTCTTCTCATTCAGTGAGCGCCAAACAATGCCATGTGTGTTTATTTATGTAACTGTCTCAGTGGCCTCAACGGCTTCCCCACTTGATTTTCTGAGAGTATCATGAAGGTAAAGGGACAGAAATAGTGGGAGGGGGGGGGGGTTGTGACTTCTGATGATCAGAATGATCCTGCCCTACTTGCTCCACGACGCAGTTTTTACCATCGTGTTTGGGAAGATTGTTTGTCTATTTTGTGCGTGTTGCTATTAGTTGTATCAAATTGGTAACTTGTCATAGTTCTCCCTTTGCTATATTAATATATTAGTATTGCCACTCGAATCAACCCAGACTGGTTTTAACGGGAAAATAACAACATTAACATTTTCATCATATTATTAAAACTAATATTTATCGCATATGAGCGTTAGTGACACTAAATCATCATTTCAAAATACCCATCCCAAAGACCATCAAATCACTTTTCTAACTAAGTTAATTCTAAGTATTAATGCTTTTGAAGACACACAAACCCGTAACTAAGCTTTAATACCCGACCATCATTTCTTGTCATCCCAAGCTCTAACCCCCTTCCTTGCAACCACTTCTTCCGTTCTCTCTCGTCCACACTTTATAGTGCGCACCATGCATGCAGCGATTCGTTGTATCAAATGTTGGGAACTCCTTGAGTGCACTAAGACAGTTCATAAATAAATACAAATGTATTGTTTGGCAATACACGTGTGTTTATTTATGAATTTGCTATATTAGTTATAGTACGGATTGTGTAGTTGTGATTGTTGGACACACATACAAAGCTTGATAACCTAACAGAACAGTACGTAATGTGTGTCCTACATGAAACATTTCGAAGAGTTTATTTGTTAGAGCACTATAAATTTAAGATTTTATGGGGAGAGGTTATAAACCGGTACTGTTTGCGTAGGTAAGGGGAGGTAAGGATACCGCAATCGGTACTCGAACTCGAAGACCCCGGTTAACGTCGGGGTTACGTTCTTGGAAAACGGGGCTTGAAGTGAAACGACGTATAGCGAAACACTAAAAGGCATATACACAGGTGACGACGTTATGGCGGAACGTAGCGATGTAAAGTGAAGTTATGTCACATTGTGACAACGACTTTATAGCGAAACAACGTAAACGTGAAGCATTCCAGTAACTCAAAATAAAGGGAGTTAATATTGTCAGTACTCAATGTTGCAAGGGAACTAATTCTTATTCGTTTTATTATTTCAAATTTTCAAATTAATTTTCGAAGACATAAATAAAATTGTGAAATTATATAACTGTTTAATTTATGCATTAAATTTTATGTGACAAGTATGTAACAAATATTTATGATTTGATTTTTAAATTATAAAATGAGATCAATTTTTTCAACTAGATAATATACTAAAGCATTATTGTTTTTCTTTGACTTCCATATATACATTCTGTGCAAAGTTTACTTTTTGACATACAGGACTTCGCGCTTTGACATCACACTGATGTTGGAAGTCCAACTTTATTTGAAAGGCAATCCTGCCTTGGAAATAATAATAATAAGGGTTTTTGTTCTCGTTCTTATCACTTTGATGCATAGAGCTAATTTTCTTTTGAGTCACTACATTTTATTTTTACAGGTGCAATATCTCTTGGAGTATTAGAGCTAGTTTTTTTTTGTTTTTACAGGAACTCTGGTTTTTCTTCACAAAGTGAAGACATATGACACAAATCTTTCGCATTTTTCGAATGGTATGTGTAACTTTGCTGTCTCCCTGGCGAAGGTGTTACGACTTTCTCCGTAATCCCGTGCATCCACATGGGTAACGCAGCTGCACGAGATTCGGTAGTATATCGCGTCGCGTTGGTTACTTTCGGGGGTATGTAAGCCGGTCGCTCAGAAAGCAATGGAAAACTACTGATCGTAATCTTGCCAAGACATCAACAGCAGCTGGGGGGGGGGGGGGGGGCAAATGCTGGTGCTGACTGCAATGACCTTTATAATAATTTTATATCTTATAACAGATATTTTTTGCAGCCTTTGTATATAGTTAAAATCACAACACGGAATCAGGATCTCATTTCACCCCGTGGATATCTGGATTAAAGATTTTCTCAATCACGGATTATTCAAGCATATCAGTGGTAATAACGTTGTCGTTGTTATTTCGAATGTTTTCACCGCGTGTGGATCTGGATTAAAGATTTTATCTGTTGCGGATTATTTAAACACATCAGTGATATTAATTTTGTGGCAGTGAAAGGTTGAGACAGTGAAGCAAATAGCCGCGGATAATTTGGGAGATATAAATGCGGAAGTGCATAAACTTAAAAACAGCACGGAAGAGTGGGTACTTCTGTACACGTGTATTTATTTATGAATTTGCTAGTATTAATTAGTTGTAGTGCGGGTTGTGTAGCTGTGATTGTTGCACACAATATACAAGCTTTAATCCCCAACAGAACAGTACGTAATGTGTGTTCAAGATGAAATATTTCGCAGAGCTTATTTGTTAGAGCACTATAAATTTAAGATCTTACGTGGAAAGGGAATAAACAGGTACTTCTTCTTCTTCTTTGCGTTCATCCGGAGTGATTTTTTCAGATGTGATTGCGGTGTGTCTGGTTAGGCACCCTCGGGTCGAAACCCTCAGGCCAACACATCCGACTTTTAGCGTGCATTTTTGACCAGGTTAGCAATCCTGGGAGACTCTCACTTTTGTGGTACCGTCCACATCTCAGCTGGTCTAGTTGGAACAGTCGAAGACTACACGGTCATCCCTCAAGTGAAGGCAGGGACAGTCCATAGCATTTTCCGCCATCCTGGGTGGCTTCCATAATTGCAGAGCCGGCACATAACGCTCTGGTGCTGGGTTTACCGAGGGAATCGTCACGTCCTGCTCATGGCTGTTTTAATTCCTCACTTCAATATATTGGGCATTTCGCTCGCCCTGGGCCGTTCCCGCACAAACCAGTCAGCTCTGCGGTTGGTTTCCACTAAGCGAGTTTTCGGACATGTGCTTGTCCCTGTACCTATCAGAGCTGTTCCAGGCACGGCGGACATTCGGAAAACTACCTAGTCAGAGCTGTTCCGAACAAGAGCGGCATTCGGAAACTAGGTAGTCAGAGCTGTTCCTAGCACGGGAGACATTCGGACGAGACATTTCACTCGGACGTAAATGCGTAGTGTCAATTTTTAGTTTGCCACCCGTAGGACGACACTTCCGACTTCCGGCGGGCATTTTTTAGTGAGGTTAGCCTTCCTCTGGTTTCGAGACACGTTAGACTGTTGTAATGTCACCCACATCCCAGCTGGTCAAGATAAAACGATCAACGATGTCGTGGTCTGCCCTCAAGGGAAGGCAGGGGCAGACCATGGACATTATCTCGATATCCAAGGAGGCTTCCATAATTGCAGAGCCGGCACATATTGCTCTGAGACTGGGCTCACCCAAGGAGTTTCCACGTCCTGCTCATGGCTGCTTTAGTTCCTCACTTCCATGTGTTGGGCATCCCACTTGCCACTGATCGCTCAATCACACACCAGGAGCGGTCAGACTGCGAGTGACATCCACTCGGTAAGCTTTTGCTTGTGACTTCAGACCACGCAATAGGTTCGCTCGCCGTGCGTTCCATTTTGCGTTGATGAGACATTATTCCACTTTTGTCTACACTCTCTATGAGTTAGATACAGACAGTTTCCGTAACCCTTCGACTGGGGCACTTTTCTGACTTTTTTGTACTCGCTCACGAGGTAGGCTACATGTGCTGCCGGCTCAGCACCTTACCTTCGTGCAGCAGTGAACGGGAAACGGCCAGGCCCCTTCATCCGGGAATCTCTCATATCCCCCAGCTGGGAGCCTTCGAACATGTATCAGACCTGAGCATGTAGCTTGCTCAGTATCATGTTTCTATTTTCCGGTAGACGGGTATCAGCCTGGCTCTAAGATCCGAGGGTTTGTGGCTTAGAGGCGTTCAGCCACAGCCCTTGACAGGGAGCCTTAAGAGTTTTGTCCGGACCAAGAAATTCTGCCTTTGTGCACCTCATTTAAATTTTGACTGCTATCCTCAGTCTATGCCTGCAGAGCAGCAGGTTGTGTCTCTCTTAGTCTGGTCCCTATCCCATAAGCTGTCCGATATGTAATTTTTCACCCATCGGCAAGCAAATGGGGTCTATGGGACACGCAAGCTCCCCCACCACGTCAAGGTGGAGACACATCGGGGGAGAAACAGGTACTGTTTGCGTAGGTAAGAGGTAAAAATACCACTACTTTATAATCAAGGGAGTTAATATTGTCAGTACTCAATTTTGCAAGGGAACTAATTTTTATTCGCTTTATCATTTCAAATTTTCATAATAATTTTCGCAGACATAAATAAAATATTGAATTTTTATAAATTTTTAATTGAAGAACTATTTCCTGTGTGAATTCTATGTAAAACGAATTTCTATTTTTATGTTCGATTAAAAACTCAGATACATTTTACATAATAGATAATATATTAAAGCACATTTATGTCTTTTTGACTTTTATATATACTAAATCACCTTGGAATTATTAGTAACATTTTAGTCCAATTTATTTGAAGGGCATATCATGCCTTGGAATTTTACGAAATGATATGGTTGTCGGTTCTGGTTCTTAATCTTCTTCTTCTTTCGTTCGCCTGAAATATGTTTATAACTGTAATGTTGTCTCTTGTATGAATCTAACAGTCTTTGTTAGTTCACTCAGCGGTCCATAGAGTTTATCTTCCACTGTTGTCTCTCTAGGCCGTTCACCTAGATATGTTGTAGTTTGGGCAATCCTGCTCTGCTGTCTGAGACGCCAAACCACATGCGCACATGGCTGAGTCACCAATCTTGAATTGTGTATACATGTGGTTGCGTAATCTATTGTGTCCTGTTCTCAGGCGCAGAAGAATGACCTGTTCTGGTCTGTCCAGCTGAATGGAGAGTAAGGATGAAACTACAGACAGAAGACCTACTCCACTTGAACACACGATGAGCACCACAGAAGTCCATATACCACCAGAATATTCAGAAGCTAATGTTGAATAGACACAAGATTAATCTACGGCTCACAAATACTCATCAAAGGATCTAGGTTCATAACATTGATTTAAGACTATAATTTCTATCATTATCATCATCATCAAAATTTTTTGGAAAAAAAAAAACACAAAAGAAAACAGAATATATATATATATATATATATATATATATATATATATATATATATATATATATATATATATATATATATATATATATATATATATCTCCCCCGATGGTGTTTCCACCTTGTCGTGGTGGGGGAGCTTGAGTTTCTCAATGACCCTGAGAACTATGCCGGTGGTAGCGTAGCTACCAGCAGGGCCTCCCAAGCCGGACAGGTCAAAGGGTAGAGAACAGACAAAGAGAAACACCCTGGTCCTCCATGTTGGGGGTTGGAGCGTGGGGTTAACATCCCCACCTTTGTAAAAACCTTTCTTTGTTACGAAACAAATACATGAGCCTCGATATCGGACTGACTTATCTGGACAACGACCTTGGAACGTTAAAGGACTTTTGAGATTTGGAACATGGAATGTACGGACACTATATCGAGCTGGAGCGGCCGAAGAACTAACCCGGGAGCTGATTGAATATCAAATAGATATAACAGCAATTCAAGAAATAAGGTGGCCAGGAGAGGGTACTTTAGAGCAAAATGGAATGATTATAATATATGGAGGAAACACCCAAAATAAACATGAATTAGGAACAGGATTTGTCATCAAAAAAGAGTTATGGGGGAACGTTTTAAACTTTAAAGCTTTTAATGACAGGATTAGTAAATTACGAATAAAAGGTTAATGGAAAAATATAACGATGATTAATGTACATGCACCTACTGAAGAGAAAGAAGATGATATTAAAGAAGACTTTTATAATGATCTGGAAGATGTCATAGAAGAAACCCCCAAACAGGACATCCTGATTGTGCTGGGAGACTTCAATGCAAAAATAGGTAGAGAGCAAACTAATAAAAAAGTGGCCGGTATGGAAAGCCTACATACAACTTCAAATGATAATGGATGGAGAGTCATCAACCTGGCAGAAGCCAAAGGACTGCAGGTTAGCAGTACCAGACTACAAAGAAAGGATATACACAAACAAACTTGGAAATCATGTGACAAGAGAACCTATAATCAAATAGATCACATTTTAATTAACAACAGAAATCCATCAAACATACAGCAAGTCAGAAGTTATAGAGGAGCTGAGTGCGACAGTGACCACTTCCTCGTTGGAGCAAAATTTAAAATAAAACTTAAGAGAGCTTTCTATACTAAATTACAAAGATTACACCCAACATATAACAGAGAAAAACTGCAAGACATTACAGTCAAAGAGAAATTTACAGATGAAATAAAATGTAAACTTGAAACTCTGCAAAACCCTTTGGAGGAAAGCATTGACCAAACTTGGTTGAACATCAAGAATACAATTCAGTCTACCGCAGAAGAATGTCTCGGTGTGTTAACCACGCATAGAAAGAACAGATGGTTCAATCAAAAATGTGAAGAAGCAGTCATTAGGAAGAAGAATGCCAGACATGTATGGTTAAATGACATCAATAACATCCAAAAGGAAGAGCATTATAGAAATGAATGTAAAGAGGCTACAAAAATAGTCAGACAGCAGAAGCGAGAATATATGAGTAATATAATCAAAGATATGGAAACTAATCACCAGAAAAATGAATCCAGAAAATTTTTTAAAGAACTGAAGTCAATAAAACGAGGGCACCAACAAAACACATATGGTTTAAAAGACAAAAATGGGAATATGATAAATACCAATGAGGAAATGTGCAACACATGGAAAGAATATTTTATTGAATTACTAAATTGTGAAGCTCCAAGTAACATTTTCTCACAGGAAGAGGTTCTAACATGCGAACCACAAATTGAAGAACCTACATTTGAAGAAATCCTATATGTAATCACACGACTTAAAAACAATAAGGCAACTGGGACTGATGGAATTGCTGCTGAATTTATAAAGGCAGGTGTCCATGCATTACATCTAAAGCTATACGAACTAATAATAAAAATCTGGAGGACAGAAGAATTACCCCATGACTGGAAAGAGTCATTATTGATACCTATCTTTAAGAAAGGAGACAAGTTCCAATGTGGAAATTATAGAGGAATATCACTACTGTCCACAAGCTATAAGATACTATCCGCAGTATTACTAAATAGACTAAAACCATATTCAGAAGACATATTAGGTGACTACCAGGCGGGTTTTAGACAAAACAGATCAACAATAGATCAGATATTTATCTTACGACAAATAGCCGAGAAACATTGGGAATATAAAAGAGATCTCCATAACATTTTTGTGGATTTTAAAAAGGCTTATGATAGTGTCCATAGGAATAGTCTATGGAATGCTATGCAGGAATTTGGAATACCAAGGAAGTTAATCAACATGACCAGACTATGCATGGAAGATACTTATAATATAGTAACATATAAAGGCAGGAAATCAGACCCCTTCCAAATAACATCTGGCTTGAAACAGGGTGATGCACTATCGCCGCTACTCTTCAATCTGGCTCTAGAGAAAGTTGTAAGGAAGGTAAAGGAGGAATGTGATATTGGAGGAACATCCAAGCTGCTTGGTTATGCAGATGATATAGATATTATAGGGCAAAGTGAACAAAAGACATTGGAAATATTGACTCACTTAAAGGGAAAAGCCCAACAGATGGGGCTGGTTATCAACCAAGATAAGACAGAATATATGGTAATTTCAAGAGAAGGAACAGCTAAAAACTCTGGCCACATACAAATAGATAATATGACCATTAAAAGAACGGAAACATACAAATACCTGGGTACGATCTTCAACTGCTCCAACATCATAAGGGAAGAAATACAAACTAGAATCAACTCTGGAAATAAGATATACTATGCACTACAACATCTACTAAAATCAAAGGCGCTATCTCGTAACACCAAAATCACAATATACAAAACACTGATCAGACCAGTTGTGCTGTATGGCTCTGAAACCTGGAGTACAACGAAAGGAGACGAAGCCTTGTTACAAACCTTTGAGAACAAAATTTTAAGACGCATCTTTGGACCCATTAGGGATACACAAAGTGGAGAGTGGAAAAGAAGAAGTAACAAAGACATTTATGATCTGTTTAAGTCCCCGCTAATCACTGGTATCATGAAGGCTAATAGACTACAATGGCTGGGGCATATAGAAAGAATGGAAGATAATAGGGAAACAAAACTCGCTTACACTCAGGAAATAAATGACCGTAGACCCCGAGGTAGACCAAGAAGGCGGTGGAGAGATAATACATGTACAGACCTACAAGCACTTGGAATCAACGACTGGCAAGAGAAGGTCCACCAGAGAGACGAATGGAGACGGATTGTATTTGCAGCAAAGAACCTCAATGGCTCGGAACGCTGAAGAAGAAGAAGAATATATATATATATATATATATATATATATATATATATATATATATATATATATATATATATATATATATATTATACAAACAAAAGGAAAAAAAATGAAATGGAAAAAAGAAGAAGAAAAGAAAAAAAATGTTTTGAAATGGGAATTTGGGGGGAAAAAATTATGAAGAAAAAAAAAATTTATTTTCCCTGATATTATTATTATCATTTCATTCATCATCATTATGACAATTATTGAATAGTTGCATATATTGCTATAGATTTTGAAATCGAATAGTCCCAGTAGAACTTATGATCTTATGAGAAGATCCACTACACATATTACGAGATACACCTATGAATCTACAACTTGAATTCTCTACAACAGAATAACTATATCCCCGGGAAGGTGAACCCGGTCAACAAATGCCCGCAGAAGTCGGATGTGTCGGCCTAACGGCGCAAGGACGCAGCTCTGCTGTAAACAGGCACAACGTAGTCACATCCGGAAAAAAAAATCCGGATGAACGCAGAAGAAGAAGAAGAAGAAGAATTGAAAATATTATTTTAACAGTAAGTGCATATAGAGAAACATGTATACACAGGAGAGAATACATTGTCATTCATTGAATATGATGAAACATGTATACACGATATGGAATATATTATTAGTATTTATAGCGGATTACATTGCATACATTGCATACATTGGCACCTTGCCGTCTTGACAGACGATAGTGTGTGCTTTAAAAAGGCATAACTTTTAACTATGGCGGTAGCGAGTGTGACTGATAAGGCCAATTTGCGCTGTAAATGTCCGTTCACAGTGGGTGCATGTGAACACGTGGTCATTTCCACCATCATGCACCATCTTACGTCTCAAACGCTTGGTGTGTGACTTTTCTGCAATAATTTTCTCCTTTGACTTTATTCCATTTCTGATATTTGCCCTCCATGCAACACGCTCAGCGGCGACTTGCTCCCAATGTGCATTATCAATGCCTGTATCAATCATGTCCCGCTTACACACATCTTTGTATCGTAGTAGAGGCCGACCCTGAGATCTCTTACCCATCTATAATTCACCAAAAAAGATATCCTTTGGTATTCTACCATCATCCATCCTCCTAAGATGTCCTATCCATCTAAGTCTACGAAGACTGAGCATGGAATAAACTGTCACACAACCTGATCTTTCCAATACTTCAGTATTTGTGATTTTGTCTTGCCACTTAATACCAAGAATTCTTCGCAGACACCGCATATGAAAGCTGTTTAAGTTGTTCTCTTGGTGTGAGTAAGTTGTCCAGGTTTCACTGCCATAGAGAAGAGTACTAAGGACACAGGCTTGATAGACAAGGACTTTTGTTTTGGCAGTAAGCTTCCTGTTCTCCCAGACTCTTTTTCTTAACCTGTTCATTGTTGTTGCTGCCTTACCAATCCGGATGTTGATTTCCTGATCTAGGGATAATTTGCTATTTACCACTGATCCTAGATATGTAAAATGGTCTACTATCTCTAGTTCGGCGTCGTCAATAAAGATTGATGGTACCCCATGTGCACCTTGTGACATAATCTGTGTCTTCTTTTTGCTAATTGTTAAACCAAATTCAGAACAAGCATTGGAGAATGCAGATAGTAGACATTACAATTCTTCCTCAGAGTGGGTCGTAACTGCAGCATCATCTGCAAAAAGCAACTCTCTGATCAGTACCCTCCTAATTTTGGTCTTAGCCTTCAATCTCTGAGCATTGTAGAGGCCGCCATCTGAGCGTGAGTGAATGTATATACCACCATCCTGATCACGAAATGCATATTTCAGTAGAAGTGAAAAGTATATTCCAAAGAGGGTGGGAGCTAGTACACAACCTTGCTTAACTCCACTCTTGATTTCAAATTCTTCAGAAATTGCACCATCAAACTTGATTATACCCTTCATGCCTGTGTGGAACGATTCCACAATGGACAGAAGAGTTGGTGGGCAGCCAATCTTCTTTAGTGCCTTGAACAGACCCTCACGACTGACCAAATCAAATGCCTTTGTTAGGTCAATGAAGGCAATAAACAGTGGTTGATTCTGTTCAGGGCATTTTTCTTGCATTTGTCGCAATGAGAATATCATATCAGTGGTAGACCGGTTCTGTCGAAAGCCACACTGTGATTCGGGGTAGACTTGATCTCCTAGGACTTGAAGTCTGCGCAGAACAATTCTGGCAAATACTTTTCCAACAATACACAGAAGTGAGATACCCCTATAGTTGTTGCAGTCGCTCCGATCGCCCTTGTTCTTGTACAGTGTTATGATGCTTGAATCTTTGAAATCCTGTGGGACTTGTCCTTCACGCCAGCATAGCTCTATTAGCTGGTGGATCTGTATAGTGAGTGTGTCTTGCCCACTCCTGATAACCTCTATTGGAATCCCATCCTTACCTGGAGCCTTGCTAGATGCAAGTTCATTTATAGCACACTTAACTTCTGTTAAGGTGGGAAGTGTGTCCAGGTGGTCAAGAGTTGGTAGAGCCTCTATGGCGTTGAGGGCATCATCCGCTAGTTTGGTCTCACTTGAGTAAAGCTCCAAATAGTGCTCTACCCATCTGTCCATCTGCTGTTTCTTATCAGTGATGATTTCTCCAGTCAAGGTTTTCAATGGTGCACTTCTTTTGATCACTGGACCACAGGCTTTCTTTATTCCTTCATACATGCTTCTTATGTCTCCCTTATCACTTGCGATTTGAATGGACTCACATAACTTGATCCAATAGTCATTCGCACACTGCCTGGCAGCCTTTTGCACATCCTTCCTAGCTTGCCTAAGCTCACTCAGAGTGTTACGCGTTGGTCTTTCCTTGTTTCTTAAGAGAGCTTTTTTCTTCTTATCCATCAAGGGCTGCAGAGTCTCGCTGTTGGCCGCAAACCAGTCCTGCCTCTTATGATCCACAGTGCCGTAAACCCCTACGGCAGTTTTATAAAGAGTTTCCTTTATTTGACCCCACTTTTCATTTACTGTACAATTTTCTGGTGTATCAGTGAAAGCGTCTTCAAGTTGCTGTTGAAACTGAAAGCACTTTTCAGGATCATGAGTGTTAATAATATTAATCCTGAGGCTAGATTTGTGTTTAGCTGTGTAGATTCTCTTTGGTCTCAGTCTAACCTTTGCAACAACCAAAGAATGATCCGTATCACAGTCAGCACTGTGGTAACTACGAGTCAATGATATATGGTTCAGATGTTGTCTCCGTGTGATGATGAAGTCCAGCTGGTGCCAATGGCCGGATCTTGGATGTTTCCATGTGACCTTATGCATCTCTTTTGTTTTAAAAAAAGAGTTTGTAATACATAGGTCATTACTGGTGCAATGCTCCAGCAGCCTTTGCCCATTTTCATTCATGCGACCGATGTTGTATTTTCCAAGGCACATTGGCCATGAACTTGAGTCCTTGCCCACACGAGCATTGAAATCACCGAGCATATAAATGTAGTCAGATTTTGGAACTGCCTTGATCACGGAGTCTAACTCCTCATAGAACGAATCCTTCACATCATCAGAGGAATCGAGTGTCGGTGCATATGCAGTAATAATGGTGGCAAACCCACAAGAGGTTGCCAAGCGCAGGGATAATAGTCTTTCATTTCCTCCTGCTGGAATTTCAATCATTCCCAGTAGCGAATTCTTCACTGCAAAGCCCACACCGTGTTGCCTTTTATCTGCCTGTCCTCTACCCTTCCAGAAAAAAGGTGTAGTTGTTTTCCCTGAGTGACCCTTCCTCAGCGAGGCGAGTCTCCTGCAGGCCAGCAATATCAATGTTTAGACGATTGAGTTCGGCATCAATCACAGCCGTTTTTCTCACATCGTCAATATTGGTCAAGTCAGTGGAAAATCCTGGACACATGGTTCTCACGTTCCAGGTTGCAAGCCGTAGCTTGAGGTTTCTATTTTTATTTTTGTTTGTACCTGGTGCATTGGTTTTACAGCCTGCGATTCAGATTTTGTCCTAGCCCCAAGCACCCATTGAAGCAGGCAGGCTGTGGCGGATCAGCACCCAATTGGCTGGGGGCTGCCCAGCTTGAGGCGGGCGGTAGCTGATCAGTGACACCTATAGGTGTCTCCCACCGTCAGAGGCAACGCGTGGCGCCCCATGTCTACGCCAACTGACAAGGACTTATAACCCGTAACAGTTGCCTCTCGCTTTGATTCCGAGACCAGTTAAGACCAGGGATGGAGTTATTGCCTCTCCATAGCACAAATCCTGGGCTAAAATATAGAGATCATGTGTTGCCCATGCAGCATGATCCCTCTCTCGACCTGCCTAGTTTACTCCAGAGGAAAGGTAACACCCCTACATCTGGAACAAGACAAGCTGCAGAAGCTGCCGGATCAGCAAAGCAATGCTCTAACTGTCCGCCTGTCGGAGCTTCGATCCTAGACCAGTCGCCAACCAAGGCTTAGGGCCTGGTCTGCCCTGCCATGACATTTTGTCTTTAGCTTGCATTTCCTCGCACCAGGGTAAGGCTTGTACCCTCCCAATTGCGCTCTTCCGCCCGAAGCCGTTGGCACAATGTGGGGTGTCGGGTTTGGTAAGCGCCGCCCAACGTTCAGCGCTAACAGAAACCAGGTAGTACCGTCTACTGTTATACGGTAGCTCAGTCATATCTGACTAAGACCTGACTAACATATAGTGTAATATAGCGGATTATAGAACACTTATGCATTGTATTATAGTATGATAATGCAGTGAGGTAAATGAGTCTCATTAGTAAATGCATGATTGGAAAGGACAAGGTAATAAGTTGTATAGAGAAGTGGTATAGAGAACAAACAAAAAACCAGCATCGCCATAACGTCCATTTGCAATGATAGCATCCAGACAATGAAAGATCAGGTCAACACACCCCAAAGCTGATAATACCTGGGTAGAATACAGAAGAGATAAAAGCACTAGATGCATCGAGTCAGCAATAAGGTCAAACATAACTCATCTACATCCAAGTCAAAACAAGAGCGAACCATAGATAAAAGAAGAGACAGTGGAAGCCATAGTCCATAAGCACACACATGTGCCTTACCCAGGGCGTGAGGGCTTGGAGAAGGGTAAGATGCGCATGTAAAATACATGATTGAGGAGCTGCTATGGATGTTTAGAGAAACATTGGATCCTAGGTCAGACTAGATCTCAGACCTCTGAATTAGAAAGGAGGCTGTGACTACACGGAGTCTAAGGTGTAGATGGGATACCGTGTCCACATAATATATTATTTTTTGTGTGTGACGTTGTTTATTGATGAAGACTTGTCACGAGTCGAAATGAATCATGGAAGAGATAAGCTCATATGTAATAACAATTGACGTACAGATATGTCGTATATTTTGAAGGGACTGGCAATCACTAAAGTGCATGACCCATCTCTGTTAAAGGTAGCTGGGCCCCATCCTCTTCTTATATGTAAATAGATCAAGAATACGACCCTTGAAAGATTTACAGACTCGGATTTGGTTATTTGTCTAAGGGTGTGTGGTCCTCTTTTAATAGAAAAGTCATCACTAGGTTTGTCCCCTGTCTTTCCACCTGGTATTTAATGGTATAGCTCACGAACCCCCTTCTTCCATCTTAAGAAATTGTCTGAAAAGACTTTCTCAATAAGAATCAGGTGCAATATAACATGGATTTGGAACAGTTAAAGATGAAGAGTCTCCTGTTCTCTCTCTCCAACTAAGAATTTATCTTATGTGAATGTGTATCTGTTAATTAAACATTCAACAAACACAAGGGAGCATTGAGACATGTTCCACACACAAGATAGAGATTTTCCCACAGATAGTTTGGACTGACAAATTAAGTGGAAGAGATCTTCACATTTAAACAAATTTATTGACTGTGCCAGTTTCTTTTGGCCTATTTGACATTTTCTTTGTTCTTTCATCAGCTGTTAACATTTACAGAATGAAATAGAAAAAAAAACTTTCATAGGACCAAGTATAGTCAGTCAATAAATAATAACATTCATTGTGTAGTGAGATATTTTAACTACCAAAATGTGTTATAGTCAACAATTTCTACATCCAACAATAATTCAAGAAAATCATTTTCTGAGAGGGTGAAGTTTGTGGGAGTGATAAGAAAACCTGGTGTGATGAGATGTGGATAAGCCTGGGTCCATGGTCTGATGGATCCACTTCAGGTTGGGCCAGTTTAGCTTCACTGAAGACTTCTCATTCTCTGCCTAAGGCTGGAGTCATCTGCCATCACAGGTGTTGATCATCTCATTCACTCCTCTTCCCTCCTTGTTGGTTAGGTGTGGCACCAAGACATCACTGTTTAAAATTCATACAGGTATGTATAATCCTTTACAGCATGTTCATAGTGTGAACACAACATAACAAAACAAAAATGATAAGATCAGAAGAAGTATTGTTGTGGTACTTTGGGGTGGGTCAGAGATTATTACACTGGATGCAGCTTCTGTTGTCTGGTACCTGCTGTATGCATTTCCTCAGTGGACCTGTAGTTCAGTGAGTAGTGTACAGTCAGACACAGATAAGAGTGATAATGTGATGTTCCCTGAATCATGGTAATCAAGCTGACAGGCAAGATCAACACAAGTATGAGATGCATTTGTATAAATGGCATACATTTAAACATCCACATTACTCTATTTGTTCTACATTGTGTATATAATTGTTTATCTGTACTTTCCAAGGCAACTACTTCCTATTCTAAATCATTTCCTTGTTCCTGCTGTTGTGGTGTGGAGTTGTGTGGTGTGAAGTGTATTGTGTTGAGTTAACTTCTGTTGTGTGGGGTTCCATAGCTTGTACTAATTGTCCTCACATCTACATCAGTTAATATGAGTTTAACTCATCTAGTGTGCTTTTATTGTGGTTCATGTCCAACATACAGAATTTCTGATGTGTATTTGTTACAAAATGTAATCTATACAAGGTCATGACACAATATATTAGAAAAAAATTATTACTTAAAGTATTTTTCCCTAATACTCTCCTCCTCTCTGTCTACTTATACTTCTCCTACATCTTTTACCAGTGCATATCATGTCCATTCTGTTGGCGACACAGTTGGCTATAGACCAAGGTAATTATCACCCGTTAGTCTGAGCAGATTAAGTAGGTCGGCTATCACAAATGACGTTTGTGAACATAAACCTATTTTAAGCAATGCAGTTGATGTAGTGCGTTGTCTAAATAAAATCTGACACATGAATAAACCAATTTCTATCAAATACTATTTGTTTTCAATCCGTAAAGAGAAAAGGAAGAGTATAATTCCTGTTTCATTTCTTTAGATTGCAAAATAGACAGAATTAAGTACATTTTTAAGCAAGGTAGTGTTTCGTTTGCACCAGCTGACTATCTCTGCAGAAACGTTTTCCTAGAAGTTTTTGATGAAAAGCATTTGAGTGCATTGGAAATTTCATCTTGTACATTATTCTGTGATAGATTATAGTCATATGCACATAGTGAAGTTGTTAGATGTAGTGTAGAAAGTCAGAGTTTTGCAGTTTTGAGAAATTATAAGATGTCGGTTTCGCCGGGGAAGTGGCGCCAGTATTGAAGTTGCGATCGGCAGTTTTTCACATTTTCAGAGATTTATTTTATCAAAAATACAATTCATTGGACGCACAACACTGGATACCTTTACGTTATACATCTTGGTACCACTTAGATCTGAGAATCACGCGCTTACCTCAGACTAGATCAAACTGCCCGTTGTAAAAGTTTGAAAGTTGGACAACACATAGCTTTGGCGACTGCTCGCTCGCTCTGAAGTCATAGAAGTGCGCGGTTTTATTAAAGCGGCGCCCAAGCTGGGGGACGCTATATCCACGTGATGTGTCTCTACCAGTCACATTCTATTCTGTTGACGCTAACCCTTCTATTCTTATCCTGGCATCTGTCTGTCATTAGTATCGCTTAGTGCGTTCGATGTTCTACGGTGCTGTAATTGTTTCGATAATCTCTGGGTTGCTGTGTAACGTTGACGCGCTGAAAATGATGGATAGGTGAATATGTCACATAGCCCCACTCCAGATTGTTCTAGGGTATGGAACTAAGTTTCCAGCATTTACAGTGGTCAAGCTTTTTCTATATGATTTACTCCAATGTATTCTCTCCTGTATCTGATTGACCTGGTTCATCAGACACTGGGTGTCGACTTAGAAAGTCTGCTCCCACATTCATCTTTCCAGGGACATATTCTATCTGGAACGAGTATGGTTGTAGAAGTAGTGACCACCTCATAAGTCTTGCATTCAAATTTTTGGATGCTGCGAGAAACATAAGTGGTTGATGATCACATTGTACAGTGAAGTGTTTTCCATATAGGTATGCCTGAAACTTCTGTACACTCCATACGAGAGCTAAACATTCTCTCTCGATAACACTATAATTCTTCTCCGCTGCATTCAATTTCCTGCTGGCATAAGCTACAGGGAATAGCTCTGATGTTTCATCTCCTTTTCTCTGCAACAGCGTTGCCCCAATTCCTATGTCACTGGCGTCTGTACGCAGTACGAATGGTTGGTTGAGATCTGGCAGATGTAAAACTGGGTGATTGGTTAAGGCTTGTTTGAGTGCTGTGAAAGCTCTCTCACATTCAGCAGACCAATTGACTTTCTCTGGGTTCCCTTTTTTGGTAAGATCCGTTAAAGGTGCTGACAGAGTATTGAAGTCTTTAATGTATCGTTGATAGAATCCACCCAAAGATACGAATGATCTCACATCCTTCTTTGTCTTTGGACGAGGTGCTCTCTGGAGTTTGTCCACGTTTCCTTCCTGTGGAGTTATTAGTCCATGAGATATCTTATGACCTAAAAAGTCCAATTCTTGGAATCCTACTTGACATTTCTTTGGCCTAGCCGTTAATCCAGTTTCTCTGAGTCGTCTGAACAAAAGATGTAGTGTTTCTACATGCTTGTCAAATGTTTCAGTTGCGATCAGTATATCATCCATAAAGTGACTAATGTCTGGATGTTGTAGTGGGTCAAGTAATTTTCTCATCATACGTGTAAAAACGCTAGGAGCATTACTTAATCCGAATGGAAGTACGTTGAACTCATAGTGTCCTCCAGGCGTACTGAAAGCTAACCATGGTCTAACCTCCTCCTTTACAGGAATCTGATAATATCCCTTACTGAGATCAATCCTAGTAAAGTACTTCGCTCGGTTGAGTGCTGTGAAGAGTTTGTTCTGATCAGGCAGAGGTTCTGCTTGAAATTCAGTAATAGCATTGAGCTGTCGATAGTCGATGCACAATCTATGTTCTCCACTTGGCTTTCTCAATAATACGACGCTGGCACTGTAAGGTGATTCAGATGGTGAAATTATTCCTGCGGTGAGTAGCTGTTGTATTTCTTCCTCTAAAGTCTTTTGCTTTGCATAAGGAACTGGGTAAGTCTTGACTCGCACAGGCACTGTGTCATTTAACTTCATGTCAAATTCCTCCAAATCAGTTCTTCCTGGCTTATCTGTAAGTACGTCTGCATACATAACCATAAGTTCCCGAATCTGCTCCTGCTGATCCTTTGTTAAGTTGGGATTAATTTCCACATCCTTAAAGGTTTCTTTGGCTTGCAGTGGGTACTCGACTCCCATTGTTGATCCTTCTTCGACTTCAGTAGCCACACTCATGGCCATCAGATGTGCAGGTTCGGTGGTTGAGGGTCTTTCATTATATTTCTTCAGAAGGTTTATGTGAAATACTTTCATCTTGCCTTTGACAGAAATCTTGTAGTTGGTACGTGAGATTTTCTCCGTCACTACATAAGGTCCTCTCCATCCTATTTGCAGCTTATTCTGACTGGTTGGAAGCAGCAACATCACCTTCTCTCCCACCTCTAACTCTCTATCTTTTGCCTTGCGATTGAAGTAGCTAGCAATTCTTCGTCTGGCTTTACGTAGATTGACATTCGCTTGTTTCCAACTGTGTTGTAAACGATTCTTCAACTCGGCAACATACGTAGATGCAGTCACGACTGTATCGTCTGTATGATCATCAGTCCATGTTCGTAGCAATGCCTCCAATGGCCCCTTGATTGGTCGTCCAAACAACAATGTTGCTGGAGCAAAACCTGTTGAGTGATGGGGTACCTCCCTATAAGCGAATAGTGCTGCGGGTAAATACAAGTCCCAATCCTCCGTATTCTCCTGGGCAATTTTGCGCAGAATACTAATCAAGGTCCCGTTCCACCGCTCCACAAGTCCGTTGGATTGCGGGTAATATGGTGAACTAAAGATATGGCGTGAATGAAAAAGTCTAAATGTCTCCTCCATAAGTTTACTACGAAACTGTGAACCGTTGTCCGTCAAGATTCTTTGGGGGAATCCTAGACGTGTGAATATTCCTAATAATGCTTCAGCAACGTGTTTGGAGTCACAGCTTGGCATAGGAACCGCTTCGGCCCACATGGTCGTTGTGTCCACAAGCGTTAATATGAATCGATTTCGCCTCTTCGTTGCGGAGAGGGGTCCGATTATGTCTACAGCTACCTTCTCGAACGGTATTCCTGTTATGGGCAGATCACCCAACATTGCCGGTGGTGTCCGGTGTTTTGGTGATACTTTCTGACACTGTGGGCATGATTTTACAAACCGTTGTATGTCTGCGTTCATCCCTGGCCAAAAGTAGTGAGTTGCAATGCGCTGTGTAGTGGCGTTGATACCCATATGCCCACTAAAGGGTAGACTGTGGCCCATTTCAAGAATCTGAGCCCTGTGTGGAGTTGGTACAACAAGTTGGTTGAACTCTTGTCCAGCTCTCCCTGCTTTCCTGTATAGAAGTGCTGACTTCATAAACAGCTCACCTTTACGTGGAGGTAAATGTGATTTAGGCAGTTTCCTGAAGCAGGGTTCCAAGGTGCTATCGGCTTCTTGTGCCCTCTTCAGTTCCTCCTTTCGAGGGATTGGCGTAGTTGTTTCCGGAGTCTTTTTCGTCTGGGATCGAGTTGTCATCGTCGACATCGCCACAGGTTGAACAGGTTCTCCTAGAATTATAAATCTACAGCCAAGAATTACGGGATATATAGGATCTTCTAAGACTGCAGCCTTGATTGTCCCAGTGACATAACGAGATGCTATGCTCACCTTTGCCACCGGAAGAGACATAGTCGCAGAGCTCTTCAGGGGTCCCTGTAATTCGACGATCTCCTCTGTCTCCTGTTCCGGGTGAACTAAGGATGATGATACAACACAGTCGTACGATAACCCGGTATCATAGAGACAGGTCGTCTTGAATCCATTCAGCAATATGGACTCGACAACCGGAAGATGAGATGCGGTGTCTTTATGAGGTGTCTGGTTGGACGTTTCATCAGTGTTCACTCCTTTCTCTCTTCGGCTGGCCAAACAAGCAGCTGTGTGTGGAGGTGGCTTCTTCCTACAATTCTTCAATGTGTGTCCTTTAATTTTACAATTAGTGCAGAATAATTTTTCCTCCTTCGCTGTTGTTTGGGCTGTGTTCTGAGGGATGTTTTTGGTTTTCCCATTTTTCTTGGTGCCTAAGTTGCCATCACCTTCCTTTGCTTTTGAAGTTTTATCCTGAGGGGGAATGTTGGCCGAACGTCCCTTACCTCCGATTTCCTTCTGAGATTTCTCAAATCTCTCGGCTAGGATGATGATGCTTTCTAGTCGGTCAGCTCCGTTCTGGGTTAAGAATGCTTTCATTTCATTCGACATCTTTCCTTTTAGCTGATCTATGATGATCATCTCTCGGAGCCCTTCGAAACTCTCATCAAACCTACCCAGACTTGCCCATCGTTGAACATAAGATTTCAGCCTTTCAACTAATTGCGCATAACTTTCGCCCGGTTCTTTCCTTGCGGTTTTGAATCGAACTTTGTAAGAGTCCCCGTCCACTTCGAATCGGCTCAAGAGTGCCTTTTTGAGTGTTTCGTAATCCTGTTGTTCTTCTCGAGTGAGTCTAGAGAACACGTCATACGAGGTAGACCTTAAAGCCTGCGATAGTTTCGTCGCCCATTTTTCCTGTTCTAGACCACAACTGACGCACATAAGTTCGAAACGTGATAAAAAAGCCTCGACATTGTCCGTCTGTTCATTAAATGGTTCTAGTGGAAATGACATCGCTCCGGAATTTTGGTACGAGACGTTGGAATGTTGTTCTGTCACTGGAAAACCTAGTGAGTTTGAGGGGGTGGGGGGAATCCCTCCCTCTAGTCTTCGGATCTCCAGATCAGTCTCCATTCTTTTCAACTCCAGTTGATGTTGACGTTCTCGTTCCCTATCCCTTATTTCATCTTCATGTTTCCTTTGTTCTAACTCATAAGCTTGTAGGCGTTGTTTCTCCTTTTCAGCGATTTCAGCTTGAAGTTTCTGTTGTTCTAATTCATATGATTGTAGGCGTTGCTTCTCCTTTTCAGCGATTTCAGCCTGCAACTTACTCTCCTTCTCAGCTATTTCAGCTTGAAGTTTCTGTTGTTCTAATTCATATGATTGTAGGCGTTGCTTCTCCTTTTCAGCAATTTCAGCCTGCAACTTCCTCTCCTTCTCAGCTATTTCAGCCTGCAGTTTCTCCCTCCTGTCAAATTCATCTGATACAAATTTAGCCAGCTCAGGGCCGTCTAAATTGCATAGCTTGCCTATTTCAACTGTCTGGGCACGGAACTTAGCAGCCTCGGCCATGCTCTATTTTTGTCTACCCTATCTTTTTGTAAAAAAAAATAATACTGTGCAGTTTGCTCAGGTCTGGGTAAGCCTGTCACTTCCCGGATCTGAAATTATACAGCATAACATGCACAATATTAACAAGCAAAAACTAACTAATGTCCGCTGACCCAAGTAAAATAGTTCTTATACACCACGAGAATCTGACCTAAGAAATAATTGCAACTTAAATTCTTGTCTTTCTGTCAATGCTCCTCAAGCTAAAGACAGAAGCAAAGAAGTACCCAGAATGATTGCACTCTTCCCAAAAGAACCTGAAATTTTGATAGAGATTTCCCTATGGAGAAAAATTTTCCCCAGTCGGTGATGAAATTCTCTAAGTCCAAATTCCTCTATAGAAAGACATCTTCTCGAAAGAGAAATGTTGTAGATGGTAAATTCTCACTCTATTTCCTCTGGAACACCTTTTTCTGAAATATAGACCTATTTGAAAGAGGCCCTCCTTTTTTCAGAAGAAATGATCAGTCACTTGCCATATTCTATCTATAATTGTCATTCATATCATATGGAGGTCAATCAGTACCCCACATGATGTTCATTTATCATATGTGAAGTGACAAAGTTAAAAATCTTAATTTGTTTAACAACCTCTATAATTGTCAATCATATCATATGGAAGTCAATCAGTACCACACATGATGTCTATTCAACATATGTAAACATGACAAAGTTGGAAATCTAAATCTGTGTAACAATTTCTATAATTGTTCAAAACAAGTACAATGTCACCAATTCACACATGAATACTGTTCACATCTAGTGTCACTGATCTACTATAGTTTAGAATCCCTCGTCAGATATCTATCTATTCCCAGGGTTTATCATCTAGGATAATAGTTATCTAAACTGTCTGCTGGGTTTCAAAGTCCGGGACGGGCATCCAATATATGTCGTATATTTTGAAGGGACTGGCAATCACTAAAGTGCATGACCCATCTCTGTTAAAGGTAGCTGGGCCCCATCCTCTTCTTATATGTAAATAGATCAAGAATACGACCCTTGAAAGATTTACAGACTCGGATTTGGTTATTTGTCTAAGGGTGTGTGGTCCTCTTTTAATAGAAAAGTCATCACTAGGTTTGTCCCCTGTCTTTCCACCTGGTATTTAATGGTATAGCTCACGAACCCCCTTCTTCCATCTTAAGAAATTGTCTGAAAAGACTTTCTCAATAAGAATCAGGTGCAATATAACATGGATTTGGAACAGTTAAAGATGAAGAGTCTCCTGTTCTCTCTCTCCAACTAAGAATTTATCTTATGTGAATGTGTATCTGTTAATTAAACATTCAACAAACACAAGGGAGCATTGAGACATGTTCCACACACAAGATAGAGATTTTCCCACAGATAGTTTGGACTGACAAATTAAGTGGAAGAGATCTTCACATTTAAACAAATTTATTGACTGTGCCAGTTTCTTTTGGCCTATTTGACATTTTCTTTGTTCTTTCATCAGCTGTTAACATTTACAGAATGAAATAGAAAAAAAAAACTTTCATAGGACCAAGTATAGTCAGTCAATAAATAATAACATTCATTGTGTAGTGAGATATTTTAACTACCAAAATGTGTTATAGTCAACAATTTCTACATCCAACAATAATTCAAGAAAATCATTTTCTGAGAGGGTGAAGTTTGTGGGAGTGATAAGAAAACCTGGTGTGATGAGATGTGGATAAGCCTGGGTCCATGGTCTGATGGATCCACTTCAGGTTGGGCCAGTTTAGCTTCACTGAAGACTTCTCATTCTCTGCCTAAGGCTGGAGTCATCTGCCATCACAGGTGTTGATCATCTCATTCACTCCTCTTCCCTCCTTGTTGGTTAGGTGTGGCACCAAGACATCACTGTTTAAAATTCATACAGGTATGTATAATCCTTTACAGCATGTTCATAGTGTGAACACAACATAACAAAACAAAAATGATAAGATCAGAAGAAGTATTGTTGTGGTACTTTGGGGTGGGTCAGAGATTATTACACTGGATGCAGCTTCTGTTGTCTGGTACCTGCTGTATGCATTTCCTCAGTGGACCTGTAGTTCAGTGAGTAGTGTACAGTCAGACACAGATAAGAGTGATAATGTGATGTTCCCTGAATCATGGTAATCAAGCTGACAGGCAAGATCAACACAAGTATGAGATGCATTTGTATAAATGGCATACATTTAAACATCCACATTACTCTATTTGTTCTACATTGTGTATATAATTGTTTATCTGTACTTTCCAAGGCAACTACTTCCTATTCTAAATCATTTCCTTGTTCCTGCTGTTGTGGTGTGGAGTTGTGTGGTGTGAAGTGTATTGTGTTGAGTTAACTTCTGTTGTGTGGGGTTCCATAGCTTGTACTAATTGTCCTCACATCTACATCAGTTAATATGAGTTTAACTCATCTAGTGTGCTTTTATTGTGGTTCATGTCCAACATACAGAATTTCTGATGTGTATTTGTTACAAAATGTAATCTATACAAGGTCATGACACAATATATTAGAAAAAAATTATTACTTAAAGTATTTTTCCCTAATACTCTCCTCCTCTCTGTCTACTTATACTTCTCCTACATCTTTTACCAGTGCATATCATGTCCATTCTGTTGGCGACACAGTTGGCTATAGACCAAGGTAATTATCACCCGTTAGTCTGAGCAGATTAAGTAGGTCGGCTATCACAAATGACGTTTGTGAACATAAACCTATTTTAAGCAATGCAGTTGATGTAGTGCGTTGTCTAAATAAAATCTGACACATGAATAAACCAATTTCTATCAAATACTATTTGTTTTCAATCCGTAAAGAGAAAAGGAAGAGTATAATTCCTGTTTCATTTCTTTAGATTGCAAAATAGACAGAATTAAGTACATTTTTAAGCAAGGTAGTGTTTCGTTTGCACCAGCTGACTATCTCTGCAGAAACGTTTTCCTAGAAGTTTTTGATGAAAAGCATTTGAGTGCATTGGAAATTTCATCTTGTACATTATTCTGTGATAGATTATAGTCATATGCACATAGTGAAGTTGTTAGATGTAGTGTAGAAAGTCAGAGTTTTGCAGTTTTGAGAAATTATAAGATGTCGGTTTCGCCGGGGAAGTGGCGCCAGTATTGAAGTTGCGATCGGCAGTTTTTCACATTTTCAGAGATTTATTTTATCAAAAATACAATTCATTGGACGCACAACACTGGATACCTTTACGTTATACATCTTGGTACCACTTAGATCTGAGAATCACGCGCTTACCTCAGACTAGATCAAACTGCCCGTTGTAAAAGTTTGAAAGTTGGACAACACATAGCTTTGGCGACTGCTCGCTCGCTCTGAAGTCATAGAAGTGCGCGGTTTTATTAAAGCGGCGCCCAAGCTGGGGGACGCTATATCCACGTGATGTGTCTCTACCAGTCACATTCTATTCTGTTGACGCTCACCCTTCTATTCTTATCCTGGCATCTGTCTGTCATTAGTATCGCTTAGTGCGTTCGATGTTCTACGGTGCTGTAATTGTTTCGATAATCTCTGGGTTGCTGTGTAACGTTGACGCGCTGAAAATGATGGATAGGTGAATATGTCACAAGATATAGCGAGTATTGATAAGGACCAAAGCGTGCAACCATAGAGTCCACCAAAAGAGACTGTAGTGTGTGATTATCCAACTCATGTCAAGAAGTAGAAGACTGAGTAAAGGTAGTAAAAATGTTTACAGCATTTAAAAAAAAGGGGGGGGGACATATTGCCATGAGATGGATACGAGAGGGAGAGCAAGTGTGTCACACGTAGAAACTAGATAGATGTCATTAAGACACACAGTTAAAAACCAAGCTAACACCGGTGGCATGAGTGGGCGGGGTTAATGTGGTCACATGACTGCGCCCAGGCCAAAACCGGAAAACAAGTGATCGACAGACGGCGCCGAGACGTGGAAGAGGAGGTCGATTGAAAGTGCTTGAATGCATTTGAAAGCGTTTGAATGCAATTGGAAGCGATTGAAATCATCTGAGACGCAGTCCAAAGTAAAGATTGTTCCTGTTGTGGAAGTTGGCGATAATGGAGCAACACACTGGAGCTGACGCCCGATGAAACGCTGACAAGTGGTGGCGTGACAGCTGACACTGTTTTGATAACACCTCGACCAGTATAGCGGGCAGATACATGCCGTGATCAGGACTTGTGGTTACAAGTTACGTGAGTGAGTAGAAATAGAACTGTTAAGCAAGTTAACAAGTGAATTATACAATAGTAAGATCTATAAGATGCATCAACCAAAGTCCCTCCTGACGATTAGATTAACCATGTATTGTGTTTTTGTAAGCAGTGGGTGTGCCGGTCATACGCAGAACGCGAAACGGCAGGAAGCCGGCGGTTTATGACAGCCACGTGTGATTACTGTTCTACAATAAAAGTGACTGTGTTGTCTAAGGACGCAAAGGACTTGTGGGTTGTGTGCATAGCAGATCTGTAAATCGTAAAGTGTTTGTACAAGCCATTATAAATATTACACCCTGGACAAATCCCAAGATGTCGGACATTTGACATGATTCCGTTACTTGGCAAACGGGTTATCTGTGTCTACAGCTACTCTGAGGTATGCCTTCACCTGCATCACCTTGAGCCTACCAGCAACAGTCGGCAAACCAAGGATGTACCGTATACACACGACTGGGGTGTCTCTAGTGCATTCCAGAATGACCCGCATAGCCTCGTTCTGTATGCGTTCTAATTTCATCAGCTGACTCTTTGAGACAGTGAGCAGTCCTAGTCTATAATCAATCACTGAGAGAATCAAGTGCTGGTTAAGTCGGAAAAGCATTCTCTCCTCTGTGTCCATTGCACCCATAGTTTTAAGTGCGTTGAGTCCCTTTTGAGATCTTGTCACAACCGTCTCCACATGATCCTTGAAGGACAGGCTCCTGTCAAATGTGATTCCCAGATACTGTCGCGAAACGCCAGTGTGTCTCAGACGGGACAACACAGCACCAACTCTACCCCACCCCGTCCTGGCGGCTAGGCCACATTTTAAGGCGAGGGAGAGGGGCATTTCCGAGTAAAAGAGTTGGGACGGTCGTCTGGTTCTTGATGTTATATTTCGGGATTGGCATGAAATTCACGGGTTCCGAGAATCATAACTCAATTTTTTGAGTGTGCGTCGATCCTTTCTGTTGTAAATCACACACTCGGCTAAAACTCGGGGAATTCTGAGTTGCCTGCACTTTCGTGGGGTAATGCTCGGAGCTTGTCGGCAAGTGTGTGTGTGTTCTTCCAGACCTGACACGAAGAAGGCATTCGGTAGACAGTGATCAGGAAAGGAGGCCGCTTCTGTAGCCAGCGGTATAACAGACATCACGGGGAGCTGGAGAATGTTCTACAGCTAATGGTGTTGTTGAGGCTATCCTTTCACGGCCGTGTCCACCAGCTGTAATCTATGCAGTTCATAGAATTATAGATTGATCTAGAGTGGTGGTATTGTTGTCCTTGAGACGAGGGGCCGTGTCTTTGACCAGCTGTATCAAGTTGTACTTTTGGGAATCCAGAGGGAATCTACAACCCAGAGCTTTATGAATCTATCGGATCGATGCCTGTTGCATCTTTGTTCCTAGGTTTTAAAGGTAACACACTTTTATACTTGGCGTCGCTTAACAAAGGTTTGTATTTTGGTTGTGGGTCAATTCTTGACCAGGCTGGCTAGTTGTGCCGTGAGGCCTGGGCTCTGACCGAGATTTACACGTCGACCTCGCGTCAGCGGACACCAGTTGTTGGTTAAGTCTCGACCAGGCATGCTGACTGTGTAGTAAGCCTGTGTGTGTACTATGACCTAGATTAAGTCTTCAACAAACATGGCAGAATGCATTGTGCCAGCAACTTAGTGGATCAGTCTGGTTGAAGCAAATTAACAATACATTCGATGACCTATCTCGACAATGGAGAATTTGAGGGAGTTGTTGTTCGTACGGAGAGCTTTCTCTTGAACAGAGCTTTAAATTGATTCCCTTAATGAATATGTTGACATTAGTATGGTTCAATCATCATCATATGGCGTGGTTGAAACTAGTACTTGTCAGGCACTCATATGACGAGCGAGAAACACTTGCATTTCTCATTACGGTGAAACCCAAATATGTAGGAGGCTATAAGATGGGAAGTTATCAACCTATGGGCCTGTTGTTATTTAACTGGGCTTAGTCAGAGGGGGGGGGGGGAAGGGAAGATATCTTCACACCAACTAGGGATTGAACCGTGGGCCAGTATAACGGTGGCGAAACACCCACTCACGTATCGCGTGGATATTTCATCAGTGTTGTGTGACTCTACAGTTCCCTTACTGAAAAGGGAAATACTTTGTCATGCGGGTCTATCTTTCTATTGTCTCTATACTTTCGTCGGAACCAGATTATATGGGATGTTTGAGTTGACAACATTCCTAGACAGCCAAAGGAATGTATGCAGGTGATGTGTGTCTATATATTCATACACGCACACATAACAGAAATCAAGGTATCCGAGGCAGAAAGGTGGGAAGCGACAAACACAAGAACCCGAAACTCTTCTGTTGTTTGTCTGGTCTTTCATTAGGTATTTCAGGTTAGTTGTCAATGTAGCATGAGTATTTTCCATTAACCTTGGAGGTGTAATGGAGTACTGACTTGAGGTATCCTGATAGGCTTATCTACTTCTATGATGAGACAAATGGTGATTAAAAAAAGATGATCTAGACTATAACACTTGATGATCTCGATGGGAGGTATGGAACTTTACCATCCCCATAAATGGACCTGTCACTATATCTATTATCTATTAGGTATGAGATGGTAGGGAATGTGTCAACCTATTTACTATTTACTAGGGATGAGACGCGTGGCTGAAAAGCTACTGGACTTAAGTTAGGATTACTCGGAGCTGTAACCTAATCTATCCGTGAGATATGTCTGGGAGTTCAGACATACGATGCGGTCTGAGCTCAAAGGCCTGACCACAAGAGATAGAAGGAGTCAGTGTGGACTATTGATGTAGTGTGTATTGTGCAAGGGTGTGCTGGATGGGTGCACCTGGCTTGTTCTTGTTTACAGGAACCCTTGGATGTTGCTGTGGGCGAGTGCCCTATATTGTTACTGGTTGATGTTCCTGTGGGCGAGTGCCCGTTGCTGTGTGCGGTTGACGCATTACTGATTTCTGAGTGCCTATTTGCAGTGGCTTGGGTGCTGTTGAAACATTGAACTTGTTTGCCTATTTGCTGTGGACCTGTGTGCAGTGACTTTAGATTGTGAACATTAAGTGGTCCAAATTCGAGGCTCCAGGAGGCATCATACAGGATCAAGTGAATGTGTCTTACCACCTAGCTCTACACACTGACATTTGATATAACACTGACATACCTATGTGGGATGATGAGTACTTCAAGCAGACTACTCTCACCCAATTGACTGTTCATTGCTGTATGTCTGTCTATCTGTTGGTTCATCTGTGTGTTCAAGTCAGAATCTCCAATAAAGATTCTAGATTTTCCTTTTTATAAGGTTGTTCTATTATAGTCAGTTAGGTGTCTTCTTGTGTCCACAGTTGTCACATGGGTAATGTCACCCGTGAACCGTCCTGGGGACAATCTAGTAAAAGGGAAGACCGAAGGTAATAACGAACCCAATGAAAATATATGTGGGCAACCACCCAGAACCAGGCCGGTGTTGTTCTTCGCGTGACAGATACTTCAGTTTGTTCTCTCTGTTGACGCTTCCACCATCTATCGTGAGGTTTTGAACATCAGCTCTCACAATCCTATTGTCCAGAGAGCACCACAAAACAGCTGCCTTTTCCGGGTGGATGACAGCACCCATTTCAGTGCACCAGTCAATCACTTTGTCTACTGTCGCCTGTAGCTCCTGGGCTGTTTGCTCCCTATCTCTCCCCTGCCTATATGCAAGAATATCATCTGCAAATGTTAGTATCCTTCCAACCCCTGGTGCTTCTGAGTTTGCAATTTTGCTCGTATACACATTAAAGAGCACCGGTGAGATTGCGGATCCCCGTGGCAGTCCCGGGGTTAAAATATGTGGCTCTGAGGTCCATGCACCCAGACGGAGAGCAATCCGACAAGAATGTAGGACGGCCGCTATCCAGTTCACCAACCAGGGATTGACCCCCTTCTCCTTCAGTGCGGTCATCAAAATATCATATCGAACTCTATTGTACGCATCCTCGAGGTCAAGCGCTGCCGCCATCGTTTCCTGTCTACTCTGGAACCGCTCATAAACGTCAAAGGCAAAAATGGCTGCATTTGACCAGGTATCTTTTCCTGGCATGTAGCTCCCTAGGCCTCTTGGAAGAAGCTTCTCCCTTTCCAAAAACACTTGCAGCTTAACAGCGACTATCTTCTCTAAAACCTTCCCAAATGTATTTTGAAGGGTGATGATCCTAAAGCCGCTAAGCTTTGAATGATCCTTGAATGGTTTTGGGAGAGAGATGAGATAACTGTGTACCCAATGCTGCGGTACTGATGCTGTCCTAATGCTCTGGTTAAAGCAGTCGGTCATCTCCTTTAGGTCTACATTGCTCAAAGCTTTCATGTGGCTATACCTGACCCCATCAGGTCCTGGTGCCGTGTCTTTTGCCTTATTCAAAATATGTTTAACATCTTCAACCCGTATGATGTCTTCATAAGGCATATTCTTTACGGTGCCAGATAAATTCTCTGTAACTGCATCCCTGGTGTCCACATCATCATGATTGGTCTGCTCTAAAAATCTCTGGAGAAACGCCTCCCCTTTCTCTTTGTCTGTTGTCACGCGCACACCATCATCTCTATCAATTGTTCCCACTATTATAGGCCGATCTGTTCTTTGCATTGGTCTGTGCAGTTTCCAGAATTTTCGCAGGGTTTTATCACCTCCAACCTAATTCATGAAACATTCCTATTTTGCCTTTTCGGCCTCTGCAGCACAGCGCTTGAAAACCCCCACCTGGTCTTTCTTGACATTTTCTGCCATATCCACTTCCTCTCGTGAGCTTCTGGGTGTCTGTCGCACTTTCCTTAGCTGCTTCACTGCAGCTCTCTTTGCTTTCCAAGCCTGGGATACTTCTAGGGTCCACCATGGGGGCTGCAAAAAAGGAGTTTTAAAAGCCCTGTTGCATGCCCCCCTGTCTGAGGCGTCCAAGAAGGCTGTCGGTCCACTCATACCGGAAGGTCTTGCGGTCTCTCCCAGCTTTAACTTTCCTGGATTTAGAGATCAGGAATGAGCATGGCATGTGATCACTCCCATGGTCATTCAAAACAGTCCACTTTACATCAAGGACTGATGACAGGGAGACAAGTGCCAAGTCAATAGCTGTGTCCGCATCGCCAGGCCTCATTGCCATTCTAGTCGGCCTCCCATCATTTATGCAGACCACATCGGAGTCCACCATGGCATCCGCAAGGGCAATTCCCTGTCGGTTTTCTACACTGCTGTCCCAATCTCTGTTCCTCGCATTGAAGTCTCCACACATGAGTAGCCTATCACCTGGTAATTCCTCCAATTCCGTAAGCCAGTCCCAGTGTTCCTTTCTGACAAAACAGTCCACTGTGGCATATACATTTATGATGTTCCAACTTAAGCCACCAATCTCCATTTGTATACCCTGGACCTCTCTAGCATTGTGATTCCGCTGGCTCAAGTCAAGTACCACATGCTTCACTCCTTCCTTCACCAGCAGACCTTGCCCATGTCTCATCTGCCCAGTAGGGTTTATATAACTGGCGTACCCACGGCAATGGTATTTGTCTGTATTTAGCTCCTGGAACATGAGGACATCAAAATCATATATTAGCCTCTCCAATACAGGACCTCTCTGCCTGGCACTACGACAGTTCCAATATCCCACTCTTAAATGGTTGAGACCTAGTCTCTCCACTTTTCGTCTTGTTCTCATGGCGCCTGCCCTCCTATTTCTATGCTTTCTTCTCACACCATTTCCTCGTCTTCTCCTCCTCACTCTCTCTTCGCTAGCCCCTGAAGGATGTGTCAAGCGCAGAGCACGTGCTCCGTAGCTCCGGCGACGATTCCCTTGTTTAAATAATACCATATACACAAAGTTTTGATATTGCAGGAAATGAGCGGTCACCCTAGTAGAGCCTGCCTGCTAGGGAAGGGACAGAGGATGTCCCTCAGGAGTCCAATTGCCTGGCGCCGCCCCGCCCGCATAACAGACGTTCCACGTTCACGACCATCTCACCCGTGGCCATTCAGTTCTCGGCACGTCGGTCCACCTTAAACTTCGGGGTTTATAATCGGAGTTTTCCATCTTCTAGATTGGCTGCTGTAATAGCTAATGGGCCCAATCTATCCGGGGGTAAGAGGTTCCAGCGCCTCATTTATGGCGAGTACAGTAGATACATGTGTACGGGAAACAAGACCAATGCCATACACCAGAGGTTCCCAAACCAAGGCCCTCGGGCCACTTGTGGCCCGCCAGCCGTCAGAAAGTGGCACGCGAGGCCTCGTTATTTAATCTTATATATAAATTAGGATGTCCGTATCTCTGTCTGTCTGTATCTCTGTATGTATGTATGTCCTTTATACGCTCGCGAACGGCCCATCCGATTGAGATGAAATTTTCTACACGCCTTCCTTTCAGTCCAGAGATGCCAACTGTCGTAGTTTTTTTTTCTTCTTCCTCCTCCTCCCTCCTCCCTCCTCCCCCTCCCAAAATACGTACGTCCAGGAAATGGTCTTCTACATAGACACTTCTCTCTGAGGTCCGCGATAACATATTAACCTGGTGGGATGGCAATCAATCATCCTACTACCTCCTCCCTCCTCCTCCCTTCTCCTCCTCCTCCTCTCCCCTCCTCCTCCTACCCTCTTCCTCTTCCCCCCTCCCCTCCTCCCCTCCTCCTCCCTCTCACCTCCTCCTCCCTCTTCCTCCCACTCCTCCTCCTCACTCTTCTTCCCCTCCTCCCTCTACCTCCTCCCTCCCCTCCTTCTTCTCCTCCCTCCTCCTCCCTTCCCCCTCCTCACCTCCCCTCCTCCTCCTTCCTCCACATCCTCCTCCTCCTCTCCCTCCTCCTCCTACCCTCTTCCTCTTCCCCCCCCCCTCCTCCCTCACCTCCTCCTCCTCCTCCTCCTCCCTTCTCCTCCTCCCTCTTCCTCTTCCTCCACTTCCTCCTCTCCTACCTCCTCACTTCTCCTCCTCTCTCCTCCTCCCTTTCCTTTCTCCTACTCCTCCCTCTACCTCCTCCCTCCTCCTCCGTCCTCCACATCCCTCCTCTTCCCTCTTCCTCCCTCCCTCCTCCTCCATCCTCCTCCTCCCTCTTCCTCCTCCTTCTTCCATCCTCCTCCTCCCTCTTCCTCCTCCTTCTTCCTTCTCCTCCCTCCTCCTCCCTCCTCCTCCTCCCTCTACCTCCTCACTCCTCCTCCTCCCTCCTCCTCCTCCTCCCTCTACCTCCTCCCTCCTCCTCCTTCTTCCTTCTCCTCCCCTCCTCCTCCCTTTTCCTCCCTCCTCCTCCTCCCTCTACCCTCACTCCTCCTCCTCCCTCCTCCTCCTCCTTCCTCCTCCTCCCTCTCCCTCCTCCTCCTCCCTCTACCTCCTCCTCCTCCCTCTTCCTCCTCCTTCTTCCATCCTCCTCCTCCTTCTTCCTTCTCCTCCCTCCTCCTCCCTTTTCCTCCCTCCTCCTCCTCCTCCCTCTACCTCTACCCTCCTCCTCCACCTCCCTTTCCTTCCTCCCCTCCTCATTCTCCCTCCTTCCTCTCCCTCCTTCCTCCTCCTCCTTCCTTCTTCTCCCTCTGCCTCCTCCTTCTCCTCCTTCTCCTCCTCCCTCCTTCTCCATTCTTCTCCTCCTCTCCCCTCTTCCTCCTCCTACCCTCTTCCTCCTCCTGCCTCCTCGTCCCTCCTCCTCCTCCTACCTCCTCCCTCTTACTTCTCCATCCTACTACCTCCTCCCTCCTCCTCCCTTCTCCTCCTCCTCCTCTCCCCTCCTCCTCCTGCCCTCTTCCTCTTCCCCTCCTCCCTCTCCCTCCTCTTCCTTCTCTTCCTCCTCCCTCTTCCTCCTCCTCCTCCCTCTCCCTCCTCCCTCTTCCTGCTCCCTCTTCCTCCCTCCTCCTCCTTCCTCCTTCTCCCTCTGCCTCCTCCCTCCTCCTCCTTCTTCCTTCTCCTCCCTCCTCCTCCCTTTTCCTCCCTCCTCCTCCTCCCTCTACCTCCTCACTCCTCCCTCCTCCTCCCTCTACCTCCTCTTCCCTCCTCCTCCTCCTCCCTCCTCCTCCTCCCTCCTCCTCCCTCTACCTCCTCCTCCCTTCACATTCCTCCTCCTCCCTCCCTCTCCTCCTCCTGCTCCCTCCTGCTCCCTCCTCCTCCCTCCTTCTCCTCCCTCCTCCTCCTCCCTCCTCCTCCTAATCCCTCCTCCTCCCTCCTATTCCTCCCTACTCCTCCTGTCTCCGCCCTCCTCCTCCCTCCTCCACCTCCCTCTTCCTCCTCCCTCCTCCATTTACCCAAGACAGACAGACAGTCAGACAGATAGTCGGGAACGGGATCTTATATGACTACTTATATGATTTAAATGAGATGCTCTCCACCATGGGCTGGACTGGGTCAGACAGACAGACAGATAGATAGATAGACAGACAGACAGACAGTCGGGAACGGGAACTTATATGACTACTTATATGAATTAAATGACATGCTCCCCATCAGGGTCTGGGCGAAGACGGGCTGGGTCAGACAGACAGGCAGACAGTCAGACAGACAGATAGTCGGTAACGGGAACTTATATGACTACTTATATGAATTAAATGAGATGCTCCCCACCAGGGTCTGGGCGAAGCCGGGCAGGGTCAGCTAGTATTATATATTTTAATAATTTCAAAAATGCACTCAGAGCGTCCAGTCAGCGTGCAATAATTTACTCTGCTCATCGTTGTTATGCTCAGATATTATCGAATGCGCCTGTTCAGTACACAACGAAACGTTACGAAGTTCCCATATCCCAGCCTTGTCGACCAATCAGAGTGTGCAAGGCACCATGTTGTCGTCTGTTACAACTGTTTAGCAGGGTCGGTAGTATTGTGTTGAAATTAGATTTTTTTTTTCCAAATAAAGATGTACCGTTAAAGCCGATAAACATGTGTGTGAAAAATCTAAAATAAAAGAATAGTAAAAAGCGAAAATGTGAAGACATTGCTTGTCGTGAATTCAACGACGATTGGACGGATAAATTTATGTTTATGCCTAGCCATAGTGATAAACCAGTTTGCTTAATTTCCGGATTTTGTAAATTGTAAATTTTATTCATTGGCAATGGATGAATCCACTGACATTTGTGACACAGCTCAGGTCGCAGTTTTTGTTCCAGCAATAAACGATAATGTTGAAGTCAAACATTGGGGAGCGGCTGGCCGAGTGGCTAGAACGCCGGACTCTCCTTCAGGAGACCTGGGTTCGACCCTTCGGTAAGGTGTGGGATATTTTTCTGTCGGGGGCAAAAAGAAAATCTTAACCTGTACAGTTCGAGGCGACTGCACTAGCCAAGCGGCCTTAATTCCTCAGGCTCAAAGACCCCTCTGCTATACACCGCAAGGTTCTATATTAGCAGTAAATGACAGTTGTAAATGACAGTTGAAGTCATTGAATAACTTCTAGGACTTGAATCGATGCATGCAACTACCAAAGGGACTGATCTATTTGAAACTCTGAAGTTGTGTGCAGAGAAAAACAACATATAATGGACCAAATTGCACTGTGTATGCACCGACGGTGCTCAGACTTTTGTGGAGTAAAAAATCTGGATGACTAGCATTAGTGGAACAGTTTCTTGGCCGCACTATATTAAAATATCATTGTATCATTTACCAAGAAGCTCTGTGGGAAGACTTTAAATCTGAAACATGTCATCGATGTTGTAATGAGATGTGTGAACAAAATTCGAAGTAAGCCGCTGAACAGGCGTGAGTTCAGACAGTTTCTATCAGACCTGAATGAGGAATACTGTGAGCTACTGTTACACTGTGATGTCAGATGGCTATCTAAAGGGAAAGACCTGTCACGTTTCTGGCCTTGAAAAATAGTGTCTATCTGTTTCTGTCTGAAATAAATGAATTGCCTACAAAACGGGAATGTCTGCTGAACGGTGACTGGCTTAATGACCTGGCATTTTTGGTGGACATTACGTCTCATTTAAACTCTTTAATTGCGAATATCTAGGGAAAAAACAAACTATTCACAAATTTGTGCGATGTCATTTCTTCATTTAAAATGAGACTACGACTGTTTATTGGATAGCCGACTGAAGGGACTTTAGAAGCGTTTCCAACTCTAAAAACGCTTGTGGTGGAAAAGAAATGTGACTTGTTACAGTACAAAGTAAAAGTTGAACGTGTTCTGGATATCTTTCAGTCGAGATTTCGAGAGTTCACAATAGAGGAGGATAATGTTGCCCTCTTCATAAATCCGTTCTTATTTCCTGATGCCAAGCTCCGTCAATTAAATCGAAACCTTCAGCACGAAGTAATTGATTCGAAATGCAATTCTGCACTGAGATGTAAATTTTTGGAGCTGCCTGCTTCACCTTCAGCAGATCATATGATTTCATTCTGGCGACTATTGCCTGTCGAACAATTTGAACACTTGCGTTCATTCGCCCAGAGATACATTTGTCGTTTTGGTTCGACTTACAGATGCGAGCAGTCATATTCCGCAATGACCGTTATAAAAAACAAGCAACGTCCAAGACTCACCGACAGTAACTTAGCTGTGCTTATGACTTTGGGCACGACAGATTTGTGCCCAGACATTGATAAACTGGCATCTGAACTGAAGTAACTGGTTATGAAGAATAGTTACAATTGTAAATTAATTACATTAATAGCGATTTTCGAAACTGATTAAACATTTATTGTTAAATGAACTTTTGATTTCAAACCAAGAAATGACCGCAGTGTTGTAATAACATTGACTGCCTTTAAAGTTTTAGAAGTTTGTTGACGAAAGTTAAGAAAGTTAAGGTAAGAATGATATTGCGAAACTTTTATAATTTTATAACTTTGTGGCCCGCTTAACTACCGAAAATAGTTGATATGGCCCTCTGCTTGAAAAGCTTGGGAACCACTGCCATACACTCTCTATCACATAGATTGTTTGCACATTGATGAATGTTACTTCGGGTTGGGGGAGGGGTAAGGCCTATCCGCGGCGATTTGGGCAATCTTGAGCATAGCCTACGATTGGTAACGTTGTAATATTCTGTTATGATAATTTGGCGTGTCCAGCCTGTGCCGCGTGGTTACACACCCGCTTCACACGCCAGTGATCCGGGGTTTGTTTCCGGATCCGGTCAGGGATATGCACTAATGACGAGCTCAAACGAGAGCGAAACTCGAGTATAGTACTATAGTGCTTCCTTATTGACGTGGATAGGCCTTAGGTTCATACCAGAATACGATCAGCGTTGCCAGTAGTGGGTTGTGCTCAATATTTAAATTTCAAATCCCGAAACAACCAAATAATCAATACATACACAGCTTGAATCCCTAACAGAACAGTACGTAATGTGTGTTCAAGATGAAATATTTCAAAGAGTTTGTTTGTTAGAGCACTATAAAGTTAAGATCTTATGTGGAGAGGTTATATACCGGTACTGTTTGCGTAGGTAAGTGGTAGGGATACCGGTACTGGAAGATCTTGGTTAACGTCGGTGTTACGTTCTTGGAAAGCGCGACTTTAATTGAAACGACGTATAGTGAAACACTAAACAGGTGTATACACAGGTGACGACGTTATGGCGGAACGGAGCGACGTAAAGTGAAGTTATGTCACATTGTGACAACGACATTACAGTGAAACAACGTAAACAGAAGCGACGTATAGCGGGGCCTATCAGTATTTTAAAATGTAAGGGAGTTAATATTGTCGGTACTCAATGTTGCAAGGGAATTAACATTCATCCGCATTATCATTTCATATTTTCAAAATAATTTTCGCAGACATAAATGAAATTACAAAATTATATAAGTTTTTAATTGCAGTATTAAATTTCTGTGTGACGTCTATGTAAAACAAATTTTTGTTTTGACTTTTTAATTATTACTTTAGGTAAATTTTACCACCTAGATAATATACTAAAGCACATTTGTTTCTCTTTGAACTCCATATATAGTAAAATTACGTTCAAAGTACAGCACCTTGCCTCTGTCTCAGAGTTAAGCACACCAAACCTTGAGTTGGTAACATTTTAGTCCAATTTATTTGAAGGGCAGATCCTGCCTTGTAATTTTACGAAATAATATGGGTGTCGGTCCTCTCGTTCTTACCACTTGGAGCATAGAGCTAATGTTTTTTTTTTTTTTTGGAGCCACCATACCATGTTTTTACAGCTACTATATCTCGTGTAGTTTAGAACTAGATTTTTTTCATTGCATATTTTTATTTACAGGTATTCTGGTTTCTCTTTACGAAGTATAAATCTTTTGAATTTTAAGAATGGTATGTGTAACTTTGCCGGTCTATCTGTCTAAGTAGTTAACGATTTTCTCCATAATCCCTTATATCCGCGTGGGGATATGAGCTGCACGAGATTCGGTAGCGGATCGCGTTGCGTTGGTTACTTACGGGGATATGTGAGCCAGTAACTCAGAAACAATGGCAAATTACTGAGCGTAATATTGCCAAGACATCAAGAGCAGCTGAAAAAATGTTGGCGCTGACTGCAATGTCCTGTAAAACGATATGCGAAAAACAAATTGTGTAACTTTATATCTTACTAGCTGACCCGGCCCGGCTTCGCCCAGACCCTGGTGGGGAGCATCTCATTTAATTCATATAAGTAGTCATATAAGTTCCCGTTCCCGACTATCTGTCTGTCTGTCTGTCTGTCTGTCTATCTGTCTGTCTGTCTGTCTGTCTATCTGTCTGTCTGTCTGTCTGTCTATCTGTCTGTCTGTCTGTCTGACCCGGCCCGTCTTCGCCCAGACCCTGATGGGGAGAATCTCATTTAATTCATATAAGTAGTCATATAAGTTCCCGTTCCGACTATCTATCTGTCTGTCTGTCTGACCCGGCCCGGCATCGCACAACTCCTGGTGGGGAGAATCTCATTTAATTCATATAAGTAGTCATATAAGTTCCCGTTCCCGACTGTCTGTCTGTCTGTCTGTCTGTCTGTCTGTCTGTCTGTCTGTCTGTCTGTCTGTCTGTCTGTCTATCTATCTATCTGTCTGTCTGTCTGTCTGACCCGGCCCAGCCCATGGTGGAGAGCATCTCATTTAAATTATATAAGTAGTCATATAAGATCCCGTTCCCGACTATCTGTCTGACTGTCTGTCTGTCTTGGGTAAATGGAGGAGGGAGGAGGAAGAGGGAGGTGGAGGAGGGAAGAGGAGGGAGGAGGAGAGAGGAGACAGGAGGAGTAGGGAGGAATAGGAGGGAGGAGGAGGGATTAGGAGGAGGAGGGAGGAGTAGTGTGGAGGAGGAGGCGAGGAGGAGGGAGGAGGAAGAGGGAGGAGGAGGGAGAAGGAGGGAGGAGGAGAACGCAGGAGGAGAAGGGAGCAGGAGGAGGAGAGGGAGGAGGAGGGAGGAGGAGGGAGGAGGAGGGAGGAGGAGGAGAGAGTAGGAGGATGGAGGAGGCGGAGGGAGAAGGAAGAGGGAGGAGGAAGAGGGAGAATGAGGAGGGAGAAGGAGGAGAAGGAGGGGGAGGGGGGAGGAGGAGGAGGAGGGAGGAGGAGGAATGTGAAGGGAGGAGGAGGGAGGAGGAAGGAGGAGGAGGGAGGCGGAGAGAGGAGGAGGAGGGAGGAAGAGGGAGGAGGAGGAATGTGAAGGGAGGAGGAGGGAGGAGGTAGAGGGAGGAGGAGGGAGGAGGAGGAGGGAGGAGGCGGAGAGGGAGGAGGGGGAGGAGGAGGAGGAGGGAGGAGGAGTGATGAGGAGGAGAGAGGAGGAGAGAGGAGGAGGAAGGAGGAGGAGGAGGGAGGAGAAAGAGGGAGGAGGAGGAATGTGAAGGGAGGAGGAGGGAGGAGGTAGAGGGAGGAGGAGGGAGGAGGAGGAGTGAGGAGGAGGAGAGGGAGGAGGAGGAAGGAGGAGGGGGAGGAGGGAGGAGGAGGAGGAGGGAGGAAGAAGGAGGAGGAGGGAGAAGGAGGGATGAGGAGGAGGAGGGAGGAGGAGGAAGAGGGAGGAGGAGGAATGTGAAGGGAGGAGGAGGTAGAGGGAGGAGGAGGAGGGAGGAGGAGAAGGGAGGAGGAGGGATGAGGAGGAGGAAGAGGGAGGAGGAGGGAGGAGGTAGAGGGAGGAGGAGGAGGAGAGGGAGGAGGAGTAAGGAGGAGGGGGAGGAGGGAGGAGGAGGGAGGAAGAAGGAGGAGGAGGGAGAAGGAGGGATGAGGAGGAGGAGGGAGGAGGAGGAAGAGGGAGGAGGAGGAATGTGAAGGGAGGAGGAGGGATAGGGAGGAGGGGAAGAGGAAGAGGGTAGGAGGAAGAGTGGAGAGGAGGAGGGGAAGAGGAAGAGGGTAGGAGGAAGAGTGGAGAGGAGGAGGGAGGATGTAGAGGGAGGAGGAGGGAGGAAAAGGGAGGAGGGAGGAGGAGAGAGGAGGAGGAGGGAGGAGGTAGGAGGAGGAGGAAGAGGGAGGAGGAGGGAGGAGAAGGAAGGAGGAGGAAGAAGGAGGAGGAAGAGGGAGGAGGAGGATGGAGGAGGGAGAGGGAGGAAGAGGGAGGAGGAGGAAGGAGGAAGAGGGAGGAGGAGGAGGGAGAGGGAGGAGGGAAAGAGGAAGAGGGTAGGAGGAGGAGGGGAGAGGAGGAGAAGGAGGGAGAAGGAGAAGGAGGAGGAGGGAGGAGGAGGGGATAGGAGGAGGGAGGAGGCAGAGGGAGAAGAAGGAAGGAGGAGGAGGAAGGAGGGAGAGGAAGGAGGGAGAATGAGGAGGGGAGGAAGGAAAGGGAGGTGGAAGAGGAGGAGGAGGGAGGAGGAAAGAGGTAGGGGGAGGAGGAGGTAGAGGGAGGAGGAGGAAGGAAAGGGAGGAGGAAGAGGAGGAGAAGGGAGGAGGAGGGTGGAGGGAGGAGGAGGAGGTAGAGGGAGGAGGAGGGAGGAGGTAGGAGGAGGAGGAAGAGGGAAGAGGGAGAAGAAGGGAGAAGGAGGAGTGAGGATGATGAGGGAGAAGGAGGCAGGAGGAGGAGGAGGGAGGCAGGAGGAGGAGGAGGGATAAGGAGGGAGAGGGAGGAGAAGGGAAGATGAGGGAGGAGGGGGAGGAGGCGGAGGGAGTAGGAGGGAGGAGGATGGAGGAGGAGGGGAGAGGAAGAGGGAGAAGAAAGAGGGAGAAGGAGGAGGGAGTCGGGAGAGGGATGAGAGGGAGGAAGAAGAGGAGGAGGGTGGAGGGAGGAGGTAGAGGGAGGAGGAGGGAGGAGAAGAGAGGAGGAGAGAGTTCGCCATTCCGAATTCATACTCGTCTAGTTCTTCCCTTCTACACGACTGTAGATAACTTCCTTACACATAAAAAGATGAATTGTTATTGATATTGCCGTGGCATGGAGGAATATCAGCAGCAGAGTTGATCCAAAAAACCAAAGACTGAGATCTACGGAGAGCCATGAACGCCTACGCCAGCCGGCACGGCACTTGATGATGATGATTGCCGTGTGACGATTCTGTGTAGTCACGTCATTTTCTTCCCTTTCCCTAGCGTTTTGGTTCGGGGATTCTTTCATCATCATCATCATATATTTACGTACGTATTTTGGGAGGGGAGGAGGGAGGAGGAGGAAGAAGAAAAAAAAACTATGACAGTTGACAGCTCTGGAATGAAAGGAATGTGTGTAGAAAATTTCATCTCAATCGGATGGGCCGTTCGCGAACAAATAAAGGACATACATATTTACATATTTACATACATACACTTTGTTTTATAGATATAGATAAACAAATAATTTTAGCGGCATTTTTATATAGTGAAAATCACAACAAGGAGTCAGGATCTCATTTCATCCCTTGTATATCTGGAATATCGATTTTCTCTATCATGGATTATTCAAACATATCAGTGATAATGCCGGTCTCTCTGGCTGAGGGGCTACAACACTTTCTCTCTGTAATCCCGTTTATCACGCAGAGTCTCGTAGCGGAGCGAGAGCTGAGGCGGTTCGACCCCCGCTTGTGACTTGCGGGATACTGAGCCGGCCGCTCAGAAAGCAATGACAAACTACTGAGCGTAATCTTGCCAAGAGATCAACATACAGCTGAAAGATGCTGTTGACAGCGATGTCCTGTAAAAGGATATGCGAATTAAAAAAAAAAAAAAATCAGTGATAATAATTTTGTCATTGTGATTGTCACAAAATGAAACCGTGTGTTTATCCGGTTGATTATTACAGAGGATTTTCGGATTAAGCGGACGATCGACCAGCGACATCTATTTGTACTAACAGAGTAAACACAGTTGTACAGGTTACATCGTGTCAGCCCATAAACACATTTGGTGGTGAGGGAGAAGGATATGGAATGGTTCCGTTTGTCATCTATACTGCCGGACATCAGACGGAAATGGCTGCTGGGATTGTCACCACGGAACAGAAGAGTGACAAGTTTGTCAACATTTGAATGCAGATGGAAGCCGTGAGATCACAGGGGCAGATGTAAAACGGAAGTACCTAGTACGGAAAACAGTGCATCTGTCAATTCTTGGTTTCCGGAACATCAAGATGATTGGCAGCTTGGTATCGAAACTCTTTGTTGGGAGTTTACAGAAACTAGCTGGCTTGTTTTGAGAATCTAGGCAATTACTGACAACTTTGACAGGATTTAAGCCAGGAAAATAGTTCTTGACAGGGGATGATTTGCCACTGTGCCACCTGTGTGGGGGAGTAAAGGATAACGTCACGTGGACAACTTTGGTAGTTTGCCATATAAACTCGAGTTGAAATCAACTAGGGGGGACTTGAATAATGCTCTAGACAGAGTGCAGGGCACTGCAGTGCCAGTGGAAATAATATCTACCGTGTGTTAATTAGTGACTTAATTTTACGCGTGCCTATATGGCAGATGTAGATATGATTTATAGGACTGCAGTAGTGCCATTTAAGGTATAACTTATTATAATATATTCGTTATAATTACTATAGACTGTGGCCTTGTTAAACTATAGTGTGATGATTAGCACTGTTAGTGGAAACTAGCTAGAGTAGTGAAGTGATACTTGGCTCTGTTAGCTAGAATAGATTAGTGAAGTGTTGATAAGCTTTACTAGTTGAGAATTGAGTAATGAAGGATAATTGGGATCTTCCCGTAGGTGTCCCTGGTGGGCGGGGTTCCGCATTCTGTTTGCTGATATTTTTTCTTTGTCATAGCCTGATTCGACTCTAGGTGGGTAGCTAATCTGCTCTGTGACTAAGTCTAGTTAGCTAAAGATCATTAAGCAAGGTGATAGGCTTACACTCAGCCGAAGGGATCAGTGACTAGTACTATCACCAGATGTGTTGTTTCTATCCTAGGTTCCCTACCAGATCCAAGGAAACTCTACAAGTTTTGGGAAAGAATTAAAAAACCCATTCTGAAGAACACCAGTTCAAGAGTCAATAAAGTTGCATACAGAAACATAACTTACGCTAGAAGGAAATTGATTCATCAAAGAGAGTGATGCATATTGATGCACCACACAGCATTAGACAGTAGTAACGAACCGAGAACCGGCTAAGAGTACCTAGTGTTAGTACAGTAACAATTAACATTAGTAATTAGCACTTATGGACTGAATGGTTCGATGTGCAACGAGGATGATCTGTCGACTAACTAACTAACTAACTAACTGCGTACACACTGCAAAAGACTTGTGCAGTTTGTTTAGGAACATTAGGAACGGGCATTGTGTAGAGTGCAACCGGTCCCTGATTAACTCTTAATACCACCGGTGTCTATTTCGGATGTTCATGAAATTGGATTACCAGAGGTCTACAGAGGCAAAGCATTATCCGGCAAGATGGTTCCGGCAACGGGTGAGACGTACTTGTTCTGACGTAACGTGCTGTGGTCTATCTTTGCTGTGATCAGCTGACTGAGTTGATGTCTGAGAGACAGAGTCTACACACTTTATAGAACACGTCACACATTTTCTTCGCATACACGTCTCATACACGTTACACTTTTATTTTAATAAATTAATCTTTATTAATTTCTAGAAGCAAGAGTTGTTGAGTATGTTGCGTTGGGGAAGTATGAGAAGGGGGCATAGTACGACAGTGTGAGAGTGATAGGAAAAGGTGTCCATAGGCTGATGGAGTGTGTTGGACGGAAGCGGGTGGATTCTCCAGAATATTGAGGGGGAAAAAAAATAATATTATAATGTGGGTGTCGGATCTCCTCACTCCAGGGACGACACTTTAAAGGAGGACACGACATTATTGGGGGCTCGTAAACGTGATATTTGGACAGTGGGATCTCTCGTAAACGGGATCTTTGGACAGCGGGATCTATCGTAAACGTGATCTTTGGACAGCGAGATCTCTCGTAAACGGGATCCTTGGACAGCGGGATCTCCCGTAAACGGAATCCTTGGACAGCGAGATCTCCTGCAAGCAGGAACCTTTGACAGTGGGATCTTCTGACAACGGGGTCTTTTGACACGGGATCCTTAGTTATAAGAGGGAGATATCAGTTTGGAGAATCCAGCTAGAGTGAATGTGGATAGGGGTTAGGACTAATATCTTACCTGTTCACACTTCACACGTCTGCATAGGTCTGTGGTCCTGATTCTACTCTTGTCACTGAGTGAATGTGCTGTGTTTAGTAATATCTAGATTTATAGTACTTGTTCATATAGTAATTTGCAGTTATATTGTACTCGACCTGCTAGTTTACCTCTCTGTATAATGGCCACCCCTAAACTTACCACGTTAGAATTAAGGGCAAAGGGGGAGGACATGGGATTGGCGGGTTCTGCTCTAACGGATTACATACAGGAAGTGGAGAGAGAGTATCGTCAAGCAGAAAGGGAAGATCGAAAGGCCGAGCTGGAATTGAGAAGGATGGAGTTGGAACAAGCAGCTAAGAAATTGGAAGCTGAACAAGCAGCTAAGAAATTGGAAGCTGAACAAGCAGCTAAGAAATTGGAAGCTGAGCAAGCAGTTAGGAAATTGGAAGCTGAGCAAGCAGCTAGGAAATTTGAAGCTGAGCAAGCAGCTAAGAAATTGGAAGCTGAGCAAGCAGCTAGGAAATTTGAAGCTGAGCAAGCAGCTAGGAAATTAGAAGCTGAACAAGAAGCACAGAAGAGGGAGCACGAGTACCGGATGAGGGAACTCGAGTTGAAGAGTCAATCTAATGGAGAAACTGAGGGAGCAGTTGGAGGTTCCTCCATCCCAGGATCAACACCAGTAGGTGGACATGGGTACCATGCTATGAAGTTTCCTTTAGCGGTCTACGAGGAGGACAAAGAGAAGATTGACCAGTACCTTCAACGCTTCGAGGCTATGTAAGTTGCTATGGGTCTGGAGCGTAACAAATGGAATCTTAAGCTATCCCAGGGTTTACGCGGGACCGGTTACGAGGTTTATTCTCGCCTGCCACCAGGACATGAGAACAATTATGACGAGTTAAAGACGGCTCTGCTGAAACGATTCGAGGTTACGTCACATACCTACCGGAAAAAATTTCGAGCAGCGAAACGAGAACCGGGGGAGTTGTTTGCCGCCTACAGTTTGCGTCTAAAATCTTATCTCCATAAGTGGATGGATTTGGCTGGGTTCGCACATGACTATGAGAGTCTGGAAGAGCTCATGGTGGTCGACCAGCTGAAGAAGCAAATGTCTAAACCTCTCAGGACGTTCCTGGGAGAACAAGGAGCGGAACGTATTGACCTCGTGAATAAATTAGCAGAACGGTTCGTCGAGGTACATGGGGAGGCAGGGGAGAACCTTTCCACCAACTCCAAAAGTCAAGAGAAACATGATAAGAAGAAAGCCAAAAACACAGGAACAAAAAAGTGGGAACCTTATGTGCAAAAATCAGAGGATAGTTCAGAGAAGAAGAAGGAGGGAAGCAAGAGCACTTCAAGCTCTACACCAAAACGACCATGGTCGGAGAAGTGGTGTTCAATTTGTAAGTCACCCTCTCACAATACGAGGGACTGCAAATCGAAGGCTAAGAACCCTCACTTTGCAGCATGTCAAGTGACTTCCAAGGAGGTTGTCACGGAAAAGGCCAAGGTCAACAAGGAAGCTCGCCACCAGGAGAGCTCATTCAAGTCCGACAATAGAAAATCTAGGACAGGGAAATGGTGCAACCAATGTCAGTCAAACACGCACAATGCTATTGACTGCAGAGGAGAGTCAGGAGACACTCAATTCGTCGTGTGCCCCGGGAAACCTAAGGTGGAGCCCACCGAACAGGTCGAGGCCGAGGAAGAGACTCCAGACCAGGAAAAACCACCTGTAGTGGAATTGGTAGAGGTTAACGGTCGTCAAGTGGAGTGTTTATACGACACAGGACTGGACGGGAAGGCCGTGATTTCTGCGGATCTGGTACATCCAGAACAATTCACAGGTGAAACATTGGACATACAGCCTGCACAGAAGAGTGCTGTAACCATGAAGTTGCCCATTGCTAATGTGGAGATTCGGTCAAGGTACGTCACCGGCACCATCAAGGCCGCTGTATTGACCGATCCCATTTTTCCAGTCATCCTAGGTTGCCGGTATGTCTTTCTGGGAATGCCCAGGGAGCCAATTCATATGGGAGCAATGCAGACTCGCTCTCAGACGAAAACGGAAGAGGCAGACGCAATTGTGACTAACCCAATGCCGGGGAAGCTACGAACTGCCCAGAGTGAGGATGATACTTTACGTCCTTGCTACAAAAAGCTGCAGAAAAGTGCTGATCCACCAGGACGGGGGCAGTACTACATGAAGAATAGGATACTCTACAGGAGAGCAGGAAGGGGAGACAACCTATACGGTCAGTTGGTCGTCCCGAAAGCTCATCGGTCCCAGATTCTTCATATGGGGCATACCATCTCCTTTAGTGGACACATGGGTATTGCCGCCACCATGCAGCGGATTTCCTGCCACTACTATTGGCCGGGAATGACAGATGATGTGCGTCGGTATGTGAAGTCCTGCCCTGAGTGCCAGAGGGTGGCACCGAAACACTGGACAGCACCGGTGGTGTTGGGTGAGATGCCCATCATGAACTCTCCTTTCGAGAGGGTAGCCATCGATATCGTGGGTCCACTTCCCAGGACTAGGAAGAGGAACATGTATATACTCACAATGGTGGATTGCTGTACAATGTGGGGTGAGGCGATACCGTTGACCACGATTGACTCGAAACGAGTGGCGGACGCACTGATGGAGGCCTTTACCAGATTAGGCTTTCCGGATCAAATTCTGACGGATAATGGATCTCAGTTTTGTGGAAAACTCATGGAGGAGGTATTTAGGGTGTTTCACTCTAACCACATACATACCAGCCCTTACCACCCTCAAGCCAATGGACAAGTAGAGCGTTTCAACGTCACGTTGATGACAATGCTCAGGAAATTAGCGCAGGAAAAACCTGATAGGTGGGATGAATATATCCCAGCAGCACTCTTTGCCTATCGGGAAGTTCCTCATGGCTCAACAGGACTACCACCCGCTACGTTGCTGTTTGGTCGTCCAATCAAAGGACCGTTGGAAGCCATGTTGAGGAGTTGGACTGAAGAGGGGACGTCAGAAGAAGTGATCTCATCCTATCAATACGTGGAGGAACTGAAAGAAAAACTCCACAAGGGATGGACTCTGGCAAATCAAAACTTGAAAAAGGCCAGGAAAAGACATGCGGCTTACTACAACCGTAGGTCTAAAGAAAGATCTCTAGAGGTGGGAGATAAAGTCTTGTTGCTACTCCCAACGGGAAACAACAAACTGGAGATAGGTTGGCAAGGACCATTTCCCGTGGAAAGGGTGATCTCCAGAACCAACTATCAAATCCGGATCCGGGGAAAGTCGAAGATTTTCCATATCAATCTCTTGCGGAAATACGAAGAGAGACCCGGAGACAAGGCAGCTCACCTCATGGCAATGGCAGTTGCAGTGGAGACTGAAGTGGGAACCAGCGAGGGCAGGGAATATCCCTTGGTACACCAGGAAACCTATAGGGATGTGCAAGTGAACCCTGATCTGACCTCCCAGGAGAGGGAAAGGATAACCCAGGTTCTCAAGTCTCATAAGGAGATACTGACTGATAAACCAGGACGAACGAGGTTGGTTGAGTTCGAGATGACTTTGACCACACAGGAGCCTGTTCGCCAAAAGGTTTACCCAGTGCCATTCTCTAAAGAAAAGGCCCTGGAGGAGGAAATACACAAATTGCTGGAGGATGATGTGATTGCACCATCCACATCCCCATACAATGCGGGGGTAGTTTTGTTACGCAAACCAAGTAGAGAACACCGGTTGTGTATAGATTACCGACTTCTGAACAGTCATACACAGTTTCAGGTGGAACCTTTGCCGAATCCAACTCAGTTATTCGCTAGGCTCCATAAGGCTCGGTACTTTTCAAAGGTGGATCTGAGTCGGGGGTACTATCAGATACCAGTCAAACCGGAGATTCGACCACTGTTAGCTTTCAGTACACCCAGGGGACACTACGAATTCAAGGTCATGCCCTTTGGACTCAGCAATGCACCTAGTGTGTTTACACGCATGATGAGGACTTTACTAGATCCGTTACAGGATCCGTCCATCATCTCATTCATGGATGATATTCTGATTTCCAGTGACAGCTTGGATGACCACTTACAATCCTTGGAGAGAGTGTTTAATAGACTCAAGGAAGCAGGGCTTACTGCTCGTCCAACCAAGTGCATGATTGGTTACCAGACTCTGGAATTTCTAGGTCACACCATCACTCCAGGACACATTGTTCCAGAAGAGAAGAACCTGGAGAAAATCCGAAATGCACCAAGGCCAAAAACGAAGAAGGATGTGCGATCTTTTCTCTCGTTGTGTGGGTTCTACCACAAATTTATCCCACATTTCACGGAACTGGGAGCTCCGTTGACGGAAACCTTGAAAAAGGGATTCCCGGACCAAATCAATTGGACACCAGAATGTGAGAATGCCTATAGTCAGTTAAAGGAGGCCTTGGTCAGCAAACCTGTATTACAGCTCCCTGACCTTTCCAAACCATTTGTGTTGAGAACGGATGCAAGTGCGATTGGAATTGGAGCCGCTTTGTTACAGGAAGGAAAAGACGATGCTTCGGTTTTGAAACCTGTGGCATACGCAAGTAAGAAACTTCTACAGGCGGAGAGGAATTATTCAACCGTCGAGAGAGAATGCTTGTCCCTCGTATGGGCAGTGCAAACATTTCAGCCGTATTTGTATGGAGTTAAGTTTCGGGTCCAGTCGGATCATCAGCCCCTGATGTTCCTGGCTACTTCTCAGAAGCTCAACGCACGTTTGATGCGGTGGTCGTTGTTACTTCAACCATATAATTTCACAGTAGAGTACATTCCTGGGAAGGAAAATGTTGGAGCGGATTTCTTGTCAAGACACCCAGCTCCTGAAGAAGAAGAATGAATCATCTGGACTAAACTCACGGTGGAGAAGAGTGAGATGGACTACTCTCTTAGGAGGGGGCCTATGTCACAAAATGAAACCGTGTGTTTATCCGGTTGATTATTACAGAGGATTTTCGGATTAAGCGGACGATCGACCAGCGACATCTATTTGTACTAACAGAGTAAACACAGTTGTACAGGTTACATCGTGTCAGCCCATAAACACATTTGGTGGTGAGGGAGAAGGATATGGAATGGTTCCGTTTGTCATCTATACTGCCGGACATCAGACGGAAATGGCTGCTGGGATTGTCACCACGGAACAGAAGAGTGACAAGTTTGTCAACATTTGAATGCAGATGGAAGCCGTGAGATCACAGGGGCAGATGTAAAACGGAAGTACCTAGTACGGAAAACAGTGCATCTGTCAATTCTTGGTTTCCGGAACATCAAGATGATTGGCAGCTTGGTATCGAAACTCTTTGTTGGGAGTTTACAGAAACTAGCTGGCTTGTTTTGAGAATCTAGGCAATTACTGACAACTTTGACAGGATTTAAGCCAGGAAAATAGTTCTTGACAGGGGATGATTTGCCACTGTGCCACCTGTGTGGGGGAGTAAAGGATAACGTCACGTGGACAACTTTGGTAGTTTGCCATATAAACTCAAGTTGAGATCAACTAGGGGGGACTTGAATAATGCTCTAGACAGAGTGCAGGGCACTGCAGTGCCAGTGGAAATAATATCTACCGTGTGTTAATTAGTGACTTAATTTTACGCGTGCCTATATGGCAGATGTAGATATGATTTATAGGACTGCAGTAGTGCCATTTAAGGTATAACTTATTATAATATATTCGTTATAATTACTATAGACTGTGGCCTTGTTAAACTATAGTGTGATGATTAGCACTGTTAGTGGAAACTAGCTAGAGTAGTGAAGTGATACTTGGCTCTGTTAGCTAGAATAGATTAGTGAAGTGTTGATAAGCTTTACTAGTTGAGAATTGAGTAATGAAGGATAATTGGGATCTTCCCGTTGGTGTCCCTGGTGGGCGGGGTTCCGCATTCTGTTTGCTGATATTTTTTCTTTGTCATAGCCTGATTCGACTCTAGGTGGGTAGCTAATCTGCTCTGTGACTAAGTCTAGTTAGCTAAAGATCATTAAGCAAGGTGATAGGCTTACACTCAGCCGAAGGGATCAGTGACTAGTACTATCACCAGATGTGTTGTTTCTATCCTAGGTTCCCTACCAGATCCAAGGAAACTCTACAAGTTTTGGGAAAGAATTAAAAAACCCATTCTGAAGAACACCAGTTCAAGAGTCAATAAAGTTGCATACAGAAACATAACTTACGCTAGAAGGAAATTGATTCATCAAAGAGAGTGATGCATATTGATGCACCACACAGCATTAGACAGTAGTAACGAACCGAGAACCGGATAAGAGTACCTAGTGTTAGTACAGTAATAATTAACATTAGTAATTAGCACTTATGGACTGAATGGTTCGATGTGCAACGAGGATGATCTGTCGACTAACTAACTAACTAACTAACTGCGTACACACTGCAAAAGACTTGTGCAGTTTGTTTAGGAACATTAGGAACGGACATTGTGTAGAGTGCAACCGGTCCCTGATTAACTCTTAATACCACCGGTGTCTATTTCGGATGTTCATGAAATTGGATTACCAGAGGTCTACAGAGGCAAAGCATTATCCGGCAAGATGGTTCCGGCAACGGGTGAGACGTACTTGTTCTGACGTAACGTGCTGTGGTCTATCTTTGCTGTGATCAGCTGACTGAGTTGATGTCTGAGAGACAGAGTCTACACACTTTATAGAACACGTCACACATTTTCTTCGCATACACGTCTCATACACGTTACACTTTTATTTTAATAAATTAATCTTTATTAATTTCTAGAAGCAAGAGTTGTTGAGTATGTTGCGTTGGGGAAGTATGAGAAGGGGGCATAGTACGACAGTGTGAGAGTGATAGGAAAAGGTGTCCATAGGCTGATGGAGTGTGTTGGACGGAAGCGGGTGGATTCTCCAGAATATTGAGGGGGAAAAAAAATAATATTATAATGTGGGTGTCGGATCTCCTCACTCCAGGGACGACACTTTAAAGGAGGACACGACAGTGATTTCGAATGTTTTCACCGCGTACGGATTATTTAAATACATCGGTGATATTAATTGTGTGGTGGAGGTGGAAAGGAAGCATATGCAAGGAATGAGTGTGTGCTTGCACCATGTCATAAATGTTATATTATGATACATATTTGTTTTTTTTCCCCGCACATGTGTCAATTAACACTGACAAACGGCAACGCTTTGTAATATATACAAACAAAAGAAACATGCATTACACCTTGTAAATAATCAGGCTACGAAGAGCTTGTATAGTTTCTTGTATGTGTCTTTTTCGCCGTGTACTCGTTTCTTTTCTATTTGATTTTCATTTGTCTTGTGGTGTTCTTCAATGTCTTTGGGTCTTTCTTTCTTTTCTGGTATGGATCTTGTAGGTGAGAGACTGTGGTGGTAGGTCGGAGATTTCAGTTGCAACCAGACATTGGGGTATGCTCTCCGCTGACTCAACAGTTGGTACTAATCGAGCTAACTGTCCCATTCAAATGGAGAGTCGAGTAGCAGCACGCTTACAAGATGAAAAAGTACAGCGATATGGTCGCAAAACTGAGACAAGAAGGATATACTGTCAGGCTATTTGCAGTTGAGATAGGCGCAAGCGGCCTTCTTTCCAACTCTGCGAATGGCGTGCTACAACAATCAATCAATCAATCATGTGCCATGCCGGTAAGCGTGGGCGGTCATGACTCGCCATTTCATTCGATCACCAGAATCGTGGATCAGCTCAGTGTTCCTGTCTCAACCATGCCATGTGGTCAAGCCATCCAGGTATTTACTTCTCGGCCTTCCCCTTGATCTGTTCCGTTAAATCTTGCCAGTTGTCACTAAGTTCTCGAATCCATTTCTTCTCATAACATGTCTAAAAAAATATGACTGTCTACGTCTAATTTCTCTAATCAATTTACAATTTTTATTTGTCTCATGTATGTACTTGGTAATTGGTTTTTCTGTCTGTCCATGGCATTCTTTGCATTTTCCTCATAAACCACATTTCTGCAGCCATCAGAGGTTTTTCAGCTTGATTGCTCATTATCCAAGTTTCCATACAAAAGAACAGGCTCCATGTAGCACATCAACACTGTTTTTCTCGTTTCAATTGACATCTTTTTATTGGTCAGTATATTTTTCATCTTGCTAAAGGCTACTTTCGCCATGGCGATTCTTGTTCTAATCTCTTCAAGGCATCTCCCATCAGATGTTATGACTGTTACGAGATAATTGTACCGATTCGCTTGTTGAAGAATATTCCCATTTACTTGTATATTACAATAGGGTATTTCGTTCTTCCTAGTGATGACCATAATCTATGTCTGTTTATAATTTAATTCTAACCCTATTTGTTCACTGTGTGCAACAACCGCATCTACTAATTGTTGCAGATCCTGCTCATTGTCTGCAATCAATACTGTATCATCTGCATATCTAATGGTATTGATGTTTCGTCCTCCAATGATGATTCCATTTATATCTTTTACATTTCTGAAAATATTTTCACTGTATAGGGAAAAAAGATCTGGAGACATTACACATACCTGCCTAACACTTCTCTTAATAGGCTGATATGATCCCACTTCATTATCAATCCTTATGGCATTTTCAATATATGTTTTTTATAAGTCTAATGTCTTTCCCATCAATTTGTACATCTGCAAGCATATCTACTATGTTGACATGTCTTACTCTATCAAAAGCCTTTGTGTAGTCAATAAAGCAAAGATGTATATCCTTGTTTACTTCTATAGCACGTTCAATAACTGATCGCAGCATATACGCAGCATGTACCGCACCTTTTTCTTCTACAAACCCACATTGTTCTTTCCCTATTTCAGGTTGTATTTTATTCCTCTCTTTGCATCATAATTCGTAGCAAAATCTTTGTGATGTGACTTATTATACTAATTGTTCTATCATCATCATCTTCATCATCATCTTCCACTTCTGCCGTCAAGCGTCGTGGGGAGGAATAATTTGCCTTCCAGCGCCCGGTGAACGGCACTGGATAGTGTCATTCCGTGTGGTTGTACAATGTCTCTGATGTCGTCAATCCATTTTCTTCTTGGACGTCCTCGTGGTCTCGTCGCAGATGATCTTTGATGTAAGGCCAGTGATGGTAGTTGCTGATGTTGCATTCTAACGACATGGCCAAACAACTTGATCTTCTGTCTTTCAATAAATGTGGCACAAGGTGTTGATCCCACAGTCTGTCTGATAGTAGCATTTCTTACTCGGTCTCGGATTGTTAAGTTGGCAGCTCTCCTCAGGCATCTCATTTCGCAGGTGTTGATTTTGCGAAGGTGTAATTTGGATAAAGTCCAGGTTTGAGATTGATAGCAATTGTTCTATGATGATCACATTCCAAGGCTCCTGATTTCTTTGGGATTGCTATACATTCAGAATTACATAATTCTGAAGGTATATCTCCGGTATCATATAATGTGTTCAGCAGTCTGGTGACTTGCTCTATTCCATATTCTTCTAAAGCATTAATCATTTCTATTGTGATGTTATCTGAACCTGGGGCGTTGCCAGCTTTCATATGTTAAAGAACATTTTGAACCTCCATCTTCAAAATTGGCGGTCCTTCATTATTAAATTGAATATCATACTGTTCATCTCTGTTATCATCATAAAGGTTTTTCACATAGTCTGACCATGTATGTAAAATCTGATCTTTTTCTATTATGATTTTGCCATCTTTAGTTTTAAACAGCCTGCTCCCGGGAAGGTTAACCCGGTCAACAAATGCCCGCAGAAGTCGTATGTCGGCCTGACGGCGCAAGAACGCAGCTCTGCTGTAAACAGGCACAACGCAGTCACATCGGGAAAAAAAAATCCGGATGTAACGCAGAAGAAGAAACAGCCTGCTGATGTACTTGTTCTTTTATTGTAAGTTCCTGTGCTAAAACAACTAGGTGTGAAAAGACCAGCAAGGATACGGGCACCTAAAAGATTTGGCAAAGCAGCGGAGAAGGCCTCACGATTGCTATAGAGCAGAGGTCCCCAAACCACGGCCCGTGGGTTACTTGTGGCCCGCCAGCTGTCAAAAAGTGGCACGCGTGGCCTCGTTTCAGTCAAGATTTCAAGAGTTCACAATAAAGGAGGATCATGTTGTCCTCTTCACAAATCCGTTCGTGTTTCCTGATGCCAAGCTCTGTCAATTACAGCAAAACCTTCAGCACGAAGTAACTGATTTGAAATGCAATTCTGCACTGAGATGTAAATTTCTGGAGCTGCCTGCTTCACCTTTAGCTGATCATGTGATTTCATTCTGACGATTATTGCCTTTCGAACAATTTGAACACTTGCGTTTATTCGCCCAGAGATACATTTGGTTCGACTTACAGATGCGAGCAGTTATTTTCCGCAAGGACCGTTATTTAAAAAAAAAAAGCAACGTTCCAGACTCACTGACAGTAACCTAGCTGCGCTAATGACTTTGGGCACGACAGATTTATGTCCAGACATTGATAAACTGACATCTGAACTTAAGCAACTGGTTATGAAGAACAGTTACAATTGTAAATTAATTACATTAATAGCGATTTTCGAAACTGATCAAAAAAATGTATTGTTAAATGAACATTTGATTTTAAACCCAAAAAAAATGACCGCAGTTTAGTACTGACACTGAATGCCTTTAAAGTTTTAGAATTTTGTTGACAACAGTTTTAAGAAAGGTAAGAATGGTATTGCACTACTTTTATAATTTTATAACGTTGTGGCCCGCTTAGCTACTGAAAATAGTAGATATGGCCCTTTGTTTGAAAAGCATGAAAACTACTGCTACTATAACAGTAAAGGGAGTTAGCTTAGGAGTGGAGAGTTAATGAATGCTGCGCATTCATTAACTAGTGGGAAATCATAGTTAGTGAACGTGTATGCACGAATGGGTAGACGTATCCAGGGCTTGCACACACGTCACTGGGGACTGGGGATTCAACTAGGAGAACAGTAAAGATGTCCGTGTTTACCATCACCAGTTTGAAGATGTATGATTTCAACCAATAAACGCATGTTTATATAACAGACGAGACTTGTCCACTATATCGACACGAGCCATCTTCTACACACAGCCTTATCATATCACCTGTACTACTGTTATACAGGCTGTTTTGGTGCCGTCGACCTCAAGATCTCAAACATGGGACGTCGCGGAGATTGTTGACTAAAGCGAAGATTGTTTTGTCTACGTCTGGAGACGAATGTTATGGAAGTTCTCAAGTAAATTATAAGAGACGCAACAACTGAAAGCCCGCCCAGGGGTAGTTGTTGTGATTTCTCAGTGTTTCTCAGTGTTCTCAGTGTGATTGCTCAGTGATTCTAAGTCAAGGTCAGAAGGTTTGCTAATCTTGTTTTATAGAGACTGATAATTTTGATATACCTGACTCACCAATATACAGGGCCTTGATCGCTGATATACGCTGTTTCTTTTGTAGAAGTCAAGAATTGCTATTTTACATTGAAATTTGTAAATGATGTAATGATGTCGTCACCGCTAGATACATCTTACAACTTATAAAGTAACCTTCTACCTCGGGAAATAAATTATGTCTACGACCGAATGATCAGCTCCAGTTGGAACAGAGAAATCTCGAGAATGATAAAATTTATAAGCATGATCTCAGCTCACGGGACTGTTAGAGGTTAAATCAAGGTCGATTTTTGCTTTCTGAACTTCTCGAATCAAGGTCGTCAACAGTCACTTCAGCTGAGTGAAGACATTAAATCTGTTTAACTTGTCTCTAGTCAAATTTGTTTCAGTTGATTTGAACTGACCGTTGTTGGAACGCCACATAACACGTAATGTTCCGAGTGATGAAACAGAGTGGCCATCGTCAGGCTTGAATCAATCCATTGTTGACCTGCTCGTTTTTTTTGAAACGTATGGATGTTCCAGATATGCTGCCGTGGAATCTGGTTTTGCTGGAACTGTTAACCGTTATCGTTTGAACTATAGTGAAGGTGACCTTGCTTGTCTGAAGGTAAAGTCCAGAGTTTTTAGCCAACGCTTAAGTCAATCCATCAGTCAATCAATCGATCAATCAATCAGTCAGTCAATCAATCAGTCAATCAAGCAATCAATCAGTCAATATTGTCTCGATCGTTGTAATTTCAAGTCCAGACGAGCACAATCAGCGGCATGAAAACGACTAGAAGGAACCGACTTCGATTGAAGTGAGAAATCCAGAGGCTCTTCTTTTGCTGTTCCTTTCAAGTTGGTCGATTAGAGTCCACTTTCAGCAAGATCCTCGATTGGAATTTTTTTCATCAGGATTGTCGATTAGAGTCCACTTTCAGCAAGATCCTCGATTGGAATTTTTTTCATCAAGATTGTCGATTAGAGTCCACTTTCAGCAGGATCCTCGATTGGAATTTTTTTTTCATCAGGATTGTCGATTGGAGTCACTTTCAGCAGGATCCTCGATTGGAACCTTTTCATTAAGTATGGGTAATGGTTAATTTTAGATTAGTTAAGAACATACTAAATTGAACAGAATATTTCTTGCAACTTACTTTAAAATAATATTGTTTGAAAATAATTGTATATTATATTGCTTGGTAATTTCTATTATAGATTTTTTAGGATGGAGCCCCAGGATTTTTCTCAAGTACTGAGTGAAGTTGGTGGGGCAATATCAAAGTTGGACGCAGTATTAAGACAGCAAAGTGTAATCAGTGATGTCGAGAGATTTAATGGACAGGCGAACCAGTTTAAGAAATGGGTTATTTCTATTGAGAAACATGCTTATCTAGTGAACGCTACAGATGAGGATAACAAGAATTTAGCATATAGAACTAGTACAAGTCCTGTTTCAGACCATATAAGAAGAAAACTAGAAGCTGGAGGAGATGAAACCTGGGAACAATTCAAAAACGACCTGGCACATAAATACGCAGAAATTACTGATCCACAACACGCATTCTCAGTGTTGCTACAAACGAGACAAAGTACTACAGAAAGTGTACAGCTATACAGTGATAGATTAATCAATTTAGCTGAAGAGTCATTTTTGGGACAGAATGTACGAGCTGAAGAAGTGGAACGGATGTTGGTGGGGATTTTTGTTGATGGGATTAGGTCAGATGGACTGAAATTTAAATTATTGAGAGAGAATCCTGCAAGGTTGTCACAAGCGGTAGATATCGCTATACAAGAAGAAAGCTTGAGGAGAAGGTTTAGATTGAGGGTAGGACGAGAGTTAGGTAGTAGTTCAGAAGATAGAATTGAAGAACCTATGGAAATAGGACAGTATAGACATGGATGGAGAGGAAGACGAGGAGAAATACAGATGGTACAAGGAAACAGTAACGTATATAATCAAGGTAGAGAAGGACAAGTGAGAAATACTGTAAGAAACATGGTGGGTAACACAAATAACACAAATGTGGTTTGTTGGGGATGCCACCAACGTGGGCACATATTTCGCCTCTGTGGTAACAGACGTGTCCCATTGAATACACAAAATAATAGAGGTGCTCAGAATAGTACACAGAATAGAACTACAAATAGTAGATCAGCAAGTGGGAATTACGGAGAAGTGCAGAGAAATTTTAGAAGGTCAGGAAATCAGGGAAATTGGCATCCCGCTTACTGAACAGGATCGGCAGTAGGGGGGAAGATAGTAAGATCCAAAAGATGAATCAATGTATTAAAAACCCAAATGATGAGTATAATAGGACATTTAGAAATAAAAAACATAAGAAGTTATCTCCCCAAGTTGAGATAAAACAGTTGTCACTAAATATGGTTGATCCTAGCTCATGTATAATAGAAATAGGGAAATATAAAGTTAGAACATTAGTTGACTCGGGAGCGCAAGTTAGCGTGATTAAAGAAACATTTTTATATCGAATGTTAAAAAATTGTAAAATATTTAGAATTCAGGAGAATCTTCATTCGGTAACTGGACACAAATTAGAAGTGCTTGGACAAACGATGATAAATTTTAAATTAGGAGGGATAAATGTTAGGCATATGTTCCATGTGGTCAAGGATTTAAATAGAAATATGATATTGGGTAGAGATTTTTTATTGAAAAATGGGGTGAGACTTTTTTTTTGATTTGCATAAATTAAAATTCCAAGGTGTTTACGTAGATTTAGAAGAGGATATGCATGTGTCGACACTAGTTAGAGTCAAAACGACCATGAATTTGAAACCACAAACGGTTAATTTAATACAGGCAAAAATGAAAAAAAATCCGTACTTTTCGGTTGGACAAACAGTTAAAATAACGGAATTAGAGAGAGAAATAATACAGGAACCTGGCTTAGAAGTCACCGATGGGTTAATAGTACTAGATAAACATCTCAGCTTTCCAGTGATGCTCCTAAATAATACAGGAAAAAATATTACATTATATAGAGGTTGTGTAATCGCTAAAGTAGAGTATAGTGAGAATAACATGTTAACTATAGAAAAAGGAAACATATTGGGAAATAGTTATTCAGAAACTCCCATGATTAGAAATAATGTCAGAAATAAGTATAAAAGAAGCTGGAAAAGACGAAATGATGAATTGATCCATACATTTAAGAAACATCCATCTCAAATAAATACAGTTGACAAAAAGACAAGAGAACAAGAATTGTTGTCACAATTAAAAGCTCTACCGGAGAATAGAGAAGTATTAGAAAAATTGGTGAAAGAAAATCAAGACGTTTTTGCAGTTAGTGATTTAGAATTGGGTAGGACAAAAACAGTTACAATGGAGATAGATACGGGAGACCATCCACCAATTAGTTTAAAACCATATAGAACTCCATTAAGAAATAGGGAAGTTGTTGAAAAGGCAATAGAAGATATGTTGAAAGCAGGGATAATAACAAGATCAAAGTCAGAATGGTCATCTCCGGTCGTAATTGTGGCCAAACTTGATGATTCGAGTAGGTTCTGCTGTGACTATCGGGCGTTGAACAAAATCACTAAGAATGTAGCGTACCCACTCCCGGTGATTGATGATATTTTGGGGTTGCTTAATGGCTCCACATTCTTCACGACGCTAGACGCAAGGTCAGGATTCTGGTGTATCCCGATGTCGGAAGACGCTCAAAAGAAGAGTGCTTTTTGTACTCATATGGGGTCTTACGAATTCTTACGTATGCCATTCGGGGTTCGAACTGCTCCGTCTCACTACATGCTCTTAATAAATGAGGTATTAGAGGGTATGCAAAAGTTTGCATTAGCATACATAGACGACATTCTGATATTTACAGGAGGAGATGTGGATGATCATTTAAAACATATTAGATTAGTATTTGACAGATTAAGAATACATGATGTTAAATTGAAGCTTAGTAAGTGCCAGTTTTTAAAAACAGAAACAAAATATTTGGGGTATATTATAAATAGAGAAGGAATCAAACCAGACCAAGACAAGATAAAGGCTATTAAAGAATTACCTACTCCAACTAACATAAAGGAAGTGCGTGCGTTTATAGGAACCTGTGGGTATTATAGGCGGTTTGTCCCAGGGTTTTCGAAGATTGCAGAACCAATTACTAATTTAACGGGCAAATACGCTAGATTTAAGTGGGATGATGAATGTCAAAAAGCGTTCGAGTTTTTAAAAAATAGCTTAACAGTGGTACCACTATTGACACATCCAGACTTGAATAAACAGTTAATATTATATACAGATGCTTCGGATAATGCTATAGGAGCGTGTTTGGTTCAACCATTTGAAGGAAAAGAATCTGGAATACCAGGGGTTAAAAATGAAAGGCCAATCTATTTCTTGTCTCATAAACTTGGCAAGTCTCAAAGGAAATGGCCGATTATTGAGAAAGAAGCTTATGCTATACACTACGCTCTTCAAAAACTAAATTACTACCTACATACCGCCAATTTCATTATTAGAACTGATCACATGCCATTAAAGTCTATATTAGAAGCACCAATACAAAATAGGAAAATACAAACGTGGGCATTGAATCTACAGGGATACAATGCTAAAGTGGAATATGTTTCAGGAAAACATAATACATGCGCCGATCTGTTGTCTAGAATCCCGTATCCACAGTCATCAGGAAACACAGAAGATGAAGGAGAACCAGAAATAGACGATCGAAACTGGCAAGTAAATATATTAGATTCTGCCATAATAAATAGAGAAGACTTTGATAGTTTACCGTCGGATCAAGAGTCTGAACCTAGAACGGAAGACCCACGTTTATCACAATTTAATATGAAAGATGAACAAGAATTAGATCCAAAAATAGTACAGATAAAAAGAAAACTGAAAGAAACAGGGGAAAATAGTTTTAAAAGAAAATTTGTAGAGCTACAAGAAGACAATCAATTATATTATATCAGTGAAAAAGGTGAGGGATTAAGAAAATATATTCCGAAACATTTAGAACGAGAAGTTTTAAAGGCATATCATGATAATAATGGTCATTTTGGACGAGATAAGTTAGTTAAGTCTGTTAGCAGTAAATATTACTGGCCGAATTTATGTAAAAGTGTATATGAATATGTTGAAGCATGTGAAAAGTGTAGGTTAAGAAACATGAAGAAATTAAATGTCCCTTACAAGATACCGATATTCCTCAATTTCCAATGCAGAAAGTAAGTTTGGATATTTCAGGTCCTCATCCAAAAACATTATCGGGAAACGTATACCTACTACATATCGTAGATTCATATAGTCTTTGGCCGGAAGTTTATCCAATTCCAGACAAGAGTGCTGATTCAGTTATAAATATGCTGTTACAAGAATTTATACCAAGGTTTGGGTGTCCACAAATAATACTTACAGACAATGGGAAAGAGTTTGTAAATAGAAAGTTTGAGAAATTGGTAAAAGATTTGAATATAAAACACATTAAGACTTCATATTACAGACCATCTTCGAATGCCAAAAATGAGCGACAACATAGGACATTATACAACATACTAGCGAAAAATGTAGAAGGACACGATATGGATTGGGATCTTTATTTGGGAATAGCATTAGGGGCGATCCGTACACACCAAAATGAAGGAACAGGTTTCTCACCATTTTACCTAGTACATGGGAGAGAACCAATATTACCAATTGACAATTTATTAAAGCCTAGGAGAAAATATATGGGGGAAGATTTTCAGGAAACAAGGTTGCAAGAAATGCACAAAGCACATATACGTTTAAGAAATAATATAATTAAGGCTCGGGAAAGACAGAAGAAATACACAAATAAAAATGCACACTTACAAGAGTTCAACATAGGTGATAGAGTTTATTACAAAAAACATAGGAAAAATTCTAAGTTTGATGCTCATTGGGTGCCGGGATATTATATTTTAGAAAAAAAAAGGGTCCAGTATCATATACTATTAAGAATCAAGTTACAGGGCATGTTGCACGTTCACATGTAGAGCACTTAAGACGGGATAATGAGGAAAAAGATGCAGAGAATAATAATAATAATTATTATTCAGAAGAAATATTGTCAGATGGACAGATTGTCAGACAAACGGAATATCCAATACCTATAGAGAATGGGAAACAAGTAACAACAGCATCTACTACGGCTGAACAAGAAGAAACAATACCAAAAACAGTCATGACAGAGGAAAACAACACGTATGACGGTTATAATAGTGAAGAATCAATCAAGGAAGAAATAGAAGGTCCATTTATGAATACAAGACAGGCAGTAAAAAGAAAGTTAGATAGACAGAAAGAAAAAGAAATTAAGAGGCAAAGGAAGTTTAGAGTGAATTCTTCAAGTGATGAAGATATGCCACTGTTTGAAAATTTATTAAGACGTCAAGACAGAAAAATTAGATTGGATTTAGAAAGGAAGAGATTAGCGGTTGCTAGTAATGGCTATACAGATGCGGAACAAGAGATGGATGAAAAGTCAGAAACTGATGAAGATGCTGATATGAAAGAAGATAGTTCTCCTCAGGAGGATGACGACATTGATGTAGATATTGCACTTATAGAAAAAAATGTGAAGCTATTAAGAAAATGGAGAAGGGATAAATAGCGTGGTAGAATATTCTGCAGATTGCAGATAGAAGAAGAAGTTAGACACGGTATTTCTGAATTTCTAAGGAAGGAAGTTGACAAATAACTTAGTCAAGAGTTGTCGGGATGAGTAGACATAATGTTGTAGTAAGTTAAGACTTATTGATATGTGCTTTATTATCATTTTGATTTTTAAGTTGAAGTGTTGAGTTTTTCTTAGACGGAAAATAATTGATTAGTAGTCATAATCCATCCATCCATCATGTGCCATGCCGGTAAGCGTGGGCGGTCATGTTCTGCCATCTCACTCGATCAACAGAGTCGTGGATCAGTTCCGTGTTTTTGTCTCGACCATGCCACAAGGCCAAGCCATCCAGATACTTGTTTCTAGGTCTTCCCCTTGGTCTGTTCCCCTCGATCTTACCAGTTGTCACCAAGTTCTCCAAATCATTTCTTCTCATAACATGCCCAAAAAATTGTGACTGTCTACGTCTAATGTCTCTGATCAGTTTACGATCTTCATTTGTTTCTTGAAGGACTTGTTCATTGGTCTTTCTGGCTGTCCATGGTATTCTTTGCATTTTCCTCAGAAACCACATTTCTACAGCCATCAGATGTTTTTCAGCCTGGCTGCTCATTGTCCAAGCTTCACATCCATATAAAAGTACAGGTTCTATGTAGCATCTCAACACTCTTTTTCTCGTTTCAATTGACATCTTTTTCATCTTGCTAAAGGCTACTTTTGCCATGGCGATTCTTGTTCTAATCTCTTCAAGGCATCTCCCATCAGATGTTATTACTGTTCCGAGGTAATTGTACCTATTCACTTGTTGAAGAATATTCCCATTTACTTGTATATTACACTGTGGTATTTCGTTCTTCTTAGTGACGACCATAATCTGTGTCTTTTTACAATTTAATTCTAACCCTTGTTGTTCACTGTGTGTAACAACCGCATCTACTAAATGTTGCAGGTCCTGTTCATTGTCTGCAATCAAGACTGTATCATCTGCATATCTAATGTTATTGATGCATCGTCCCCCAATGTTGATTCCTTCCATATTTTCAATATTTCTGAAAATATTTTCACTGTACAGGGAAAACAGATCTGGAGACATTACACATCCCTGTCTCACACCTCTCTTAATAGGCTGATATTGGCTTACTTCATTATCAACTCTTATGGCAGCTTGTTGTTTCCAATATATGTTTTTTACAAGTCTAAGGTCTTTCCCATCAATTTGTAGTTCTTCAAGCATCCTTATCATGTTGACATGTCTCACTTTATCAAAAGCCTTTGTGTAGTCAATGAAGCAAAGGTGTAGATCTTTGTTTACTTCTATAGAACGTTCGATTACGGTTCTCAGTATATACACAGCATTTACTGTACCCTTGCCTACTACAAACCCACATTGTTCTTCTCCTATTTCAGGTTGTATTTTCCTCCTAACTCTTTGCATGATAATTCTTAGCAAAATCTTCGTGATGTGACTCATTATACTAATTGTTCGATGTTGATCACATTCCAAGGCTCCTGATTTCTTTGGGATTGCAATAAATACAGAATTACATAACTCATGAGGTATGTTTCCAGTATCATATATTGTATTAAGCAGACTGGTAACTTTATCTATTCCATATTCTTCTAAAGCATTAATCATTTCTGTTGTGACGCTGTCTGGACCGGGGGTTTTGCCAGATTTCATATGATTAAGAGCATTCTGAACCTCCATCTTCAAAATTGCTGGCCCTTCATTGTTATTTTGAACAATATATTGTTCGTCTCTGCTATCGTCATACAGGTTTTTCACGTAATCTGACCATTCATGTAATATCTGATCTTTTTCTATTATGACTCTTCCATCTTTTGTCTTTAGGCAGCCTGCTGATGTACGTGTTCTTTGATTAGTAATCTCCTGAATTCTTTTGTGCATTAGTTTTGCATTTTTACTGTTGTGTTGTTTTTCAATTTCTCTGCAATTTTTCTCAAGCCATGTTTCTTTAGCCTCCTTACATAAGGTTCTGACTTTTCTGTGAATTTCTTCATATTTGGCAGGATTATTTTTGTTCTGTCTTCTTGTTTCCATTAGTTGTAAAATTTCTTCAGTCATCCATGTCTTACGGCCAACTTTCTTTACTTTTGGAATAGTTTTTTCTGCTGCACAACTGATTGAATTCTTCAGCATTTCCCATTGATCATCTACATCTTGAAATAGGATCTCTAGATCAGACAATAAATCAAATTTGTTCTTTACTTCTATGTTAAAATTATCTTGTATTTCTTTGTCAGTTTTCAATTTGCACAAGTCATATATATGGTTTCCTGCTGTATACTTGACTTTCTTTAACTTTACCCTCAATGTGCCAGTAATTAATCTGTGATCACTGTAACAGTCTGCATTTGGAACTGTTTTTACAACTGTTAATGCATTTCGAAACCTTTTGCTTATCAGGATGTAATCTATCTGGTTTTTAATCCTGCTGTCTGGACTCCTCCATGTCCATAATCTTCTAGGATGTTGTTTAAACCAGGTGTTTCCTACAACCAATTCTTGTTCTTTTGCCCATTCTACAAGTCTGTAACCTCTTTCATTTCTCTCTCCCAAACCATGGTTGCCTACACTGTATCCATCGCTTTGCTTTCCTATTTTTGCGTTGAAATCACCCATTATGATATTTATTTCTGATTTTTTACAGTTCTTCAAAGCAGACTCCATGTCATTATAAAATTCCTCTATACTTTCTTCACTGCTTTCACTTGTTGGGGCATATACTTGAATTACATTTATTTTAAAAGGTCTTCCGTTTAATTTTACTAATAGAACTCTGTCTGACACAGCCCAATATCCTTTGACAGAATTTGATGTTTGCTTATCTAATATAATGGCTACACCTCTTTGCTGTTCTTCTCCCCCCGAGTAAATAATCTTACATTCCTCTCCTGTCCTTATCCCTGCTCCTCTCCATCTCGTTTCCGATATTCCTAATATGTTAATCTTCTCTCTCTCCATTTCTTTTTTGATGTCCTCCAACTTTCCATCTGCATTCATTGTTCTAACATTCCAAGTTCCTACTTTCAATGATATTAATCTTTTGCACCTAGTAGCCTGTTGACGGTCTGGAGTCACCTGGTGCGCATGACTATCCCTACCGGGCGAGGCTGCTCCTATGGAGCACCCATTTACGCCGTTTCTCTGATTATCGATAAGTGAACACAACATGATTTTCTTGGCATGTGTAAAGAAGGTAGTTTGCCATTGCTTTCCTTCCCAGCAGTGACCATACTGGTCAGTGACCGTAGCCATTGTCTCCTCAAAAAAGGAGATCCTCTGCCTACCGTCGTGAAGGTGTAGACCATAACCTACAACTATCTGTCGGCTGCTCTCCATCTTCATCCACCACCTGCACCCATGGCTTCACGTAACCCTGATCGGGGGGCTAAACGGGTACTCCACCTTGCCCAAGGGTGTCCCGTAGGCTAGCGGAGGGAAGGAGGCGCCTTACTTCTCCTTTGATAGGGGATACCCCTACCCCGCTACCCTATAATAGTAGTCATAATATGTATCTATATATATGGTCTTTCATTTCATCACATATGTTTAATTTGATTAATGTGTGGGGATAAAGCAGATGTCAAAGAATGAGGGGGTTGATATTGTTTAGTCTGTTGTTTGACTTCAATTGTTCTTTATAAAATGTGAGGATAATTTAACTTTGCTTTTATTGAGTTATCCTGGGTGTGTTTAATTAAAATGTTTCCTAGCTTGACGTTAAGTTATGGGAAAAATGAAGACTTGTTTTTGGGAACTTACAGAAAATGTGAAACAGACGACTTAAAGTTGAGTTGTTTAACGTATATAACGTTTATAAATAGAAATTGAGGGTGAAACATGATTGAGTTAAGGGGGAAGTTGTGGTGATTAGCGAAGGGACTCAGTATGTTGTAATGGAGGAGTATATTTAAAAGTGGCTGGGGGTATCAGCAACAATTGATAATTACATGTGGCTTAGAAAGAGTTAAAATGGGGGATTGAATTAGGGACTACATTAGACGGGTTGTATTGCAAATACGTGGATTGAAATAGGAGCTGGGTTGAACAGCGTTTAATGGGAGAATATGGGGGGGGGGGGAATGCCAGGTTGAATTTTGGCATTTAAATAAGTGGACACTGGAAGAAGAAGACTGTACGTAACAGTATACTAATAGTTTGGAGGTGTTGAAGGAAAGGTTGAATTTGACGAGGTGAATAATACAAAAGGGTTGTAGTTTTGGATCAACTTTTTGATAACAACAATTATTATTGACGGAAATGAAGATAAATTTTAGAAACTTTATTTTTATAAAGTTTTGAGAATGCATGGGAAGAGAAATGTGATTACTTCTTACTTTTTTCTTACTTTCTATTTTTTTTAGGTGCGCACCTAACCAACTTAACTAAACTTTTCTGTCTATCCTGGAATAGCGAGAAAGTGAATAAGTGAGAAAAAGATAAGGGAAAAATCTTCAATTTTTGTCAATCATAATTTAGATGGACACTTTAAAAGCAGTTCGCTTATAGAGAGTTTTGTAGAGAGTTTTTGTGGAGAACTTTATAACGGATTTTGTAAAGAGTTTTGCATTGTTGATATTGTATGTATGTCTCTGCTTAGCATTTGACTATGATGAAATAGGAGGGTGAGATTTGAGTTAGGAAATATATGGAATTGTTGGGCAACTGTGGTATAGAATCGTAGAGTAAAGTGGTTAAGAGTTGGGATTGAGACTTTTTCAGGGAAAAAGTCTCCTTGAAGAAGGGGAAGTATATATAACAGTAAAGGGAGTTAGCTTAGGAGTGGAGAGTTAATGAATGCTGCGCATTCATTAACTAGTGGGAAATCATAGTTAGTGAATGTGTATGCACGAATGGGTAGACGTATCCAGGGCTTGCACACACGTCACTGGGGACTGGGGATTCAACTAGGAGAACAGTAAAGATGTCCGTGTTTACCATCACCAGTTTGAAGATGTATGATTTCAACCAATAAACGCATGTTTATATAACAGACGAGACTTGTCCACTATATCGACACGAGCCATCTTCTACACACAGCCTTATCATATCACCTGTACTACTGTTATACTACAGAGTAAACACAATGATGATGGGACAGGGATACTGCAATGGAAGTCAACATCTCTCAAAGACATACACCTCACAATTAGACCTAAACATAGCAACCTCTCAATGAGACCGAAACAACATTTATGGTCTCTTACAGACCAGGTAGCCAAATCACCAGGTAAGAACAAGGCACACAAACCGGGCCGCTACAGAAACACAACAATGTAGCGATAACTCGGACAGGGAATGTCTGAAGTCAAACATCTGCAGCCAAGCGTCGGCAACGACTGTTTGTGGTGGAATAAGACATCTTGCGAGTACCGTGCCCTGCAGCTGTAATGAGGGCAAGGAGGCCTTAATAATTAAGCCTTAATAGGTTTAGCCCAGTGCAAGAACTGGCTTCCGATAGAAGCATGCAGAAGGGCAATTCGGTAAACTCTGATCGTGTACGAAGAAGGTAACATGGCATCAACGACGGCTGCTGGGTCATAGCTAGCCACTGTGGCAGATGTGAAGACTGCGGCAAACTGCCGAGGAAAGAAGATGACTTTTCCCCGGTTAGCTTCAATTCAGTGATAACCCTGGCAGATGCACCGGGTGCCTAATGGGCACCCTCGGAGGGTGGGTTGTCTTCTGGCAGACACGTTGCAATATCGATATTGCATAAATACGATAACGAGCTTCTCGAAGATGGATAAATACGACAGGAGAAAAACATTCGAGAGTCATGACCCGGACAGGCTCACACTTTGAGAGTGTCATGAAGGTTAAGGGATAGAAACATTCGGAGGAGAGGCGAGGGGGCGCTTCCTGATAAGCAGAATTCTCCTGTCCTATTGGCTCCACAGAGGAGTTTGTACCACCGTGTTTTGGAAGAACGCTTTTCGTGTTTGTGTGTGTTGCTATTAGTTGTATCAATTTGGGAACTCTTTGAGTGCACCAAGACAGTTCATAAATAAATACAAATGTATTTGTTGGCAATACACGTGTGATTATTTATGAATTTGCTATTAGTTGTAGTCCGGTTTGTGTAGCTGTGATTGTGGACACACATATAAAGCTTGAATCCCTAATAGAACAGTACGTAATGTGTGT